>SJYX01004207.1:21292-37347 GCA_006410675.1 Oreotragus oreotragus | reverse complement strand
AAAGGAGTACGTCAAGGCTGTATATTGTCACCCTGCTTATTTAACTTATATGCAGAGTACATCATGAGAAACGCTGGCTGGAAGAAGCACAAGCTGGAACCAAGATTGTTGGGAGAAATATCAGTAACTTCAGATATGCAGATGACAACACCCTTATGGCAGAAAGTGAAGAGGAACTAAAAAAACCTCTTGATGAAAGTGAAAGAGGTGAGCAAAAAAGTTGGCTTAAAGCCCCACATTACGAAGATCATGGCATCTGGTCCCATCACTTCATGGGAAATAGATGGGGAAACAGTGGAAACAGTGTCAGACTTTATCTTGGGGGGCTCTAAAATCACTGCAGATGGTGACTGCAACCATGAAATTAAAAGACGCTTACTCCTTGGAAGGGAAGTTATGACTAACCTAGACAGCATATTGAAAAGCAGCAACATTACTTTGCCAACAGATTCCATCTAGTCAAGGCTACAGTTTTTCCAGTGGTCATGTATGGATGTGAGAATTGGACTGTGAAGAAAGCTGAGCACTGAAGAATTGATGCTTTTGAACTGTGGTGCTGGAGAAGACTCTTGAGAGTCCCTTGAACTGCAAGAAGATCCAACTAGTCCATCCTAAAGATCAGTCCTGGGTGTTCATTGAAAGGACTGATGCTGAAGCTGAAACTCCAATATTTTGGCCACCTCATGTGAAGAGTTGACTCAGTGGAAAAGACCCTGATGCTGGGAAGGATTAGGGGCAGGAGGAGAAGGGGACGACAGAGGATGAGATGGCTGGATGGCATCACCGACTTGATGGACGTGAGTTTGAGTGAACTCCGGAAGTTGGTGATGGACAGGGAGGCCTGGCATGCGTGATTCATGGGGTTGCGAACAGTCAAACATGACTGAGCTACTGAACTGAACTGAACTGAATACATTTTTATAACTATAAAATATCCATGTGATTCTTTTTTTAAGAGCCTTAACCCCTACTGCAACTGAACCTCTATTGATATACTCCATTTTGCATTCTATTTTGTTCATCTTTTCCTCTCTTTTCTTTAGCATGTTAATCATAATATCTTCAAATCCTTGTCTGTTAGCTCCACTGACTGGATTATCTTTGGGTTTATTTCTATTGAGACTTTTCTTTCTTGATTATCAGTAACATTTTCCTGTTTCTTTGCATTTTCATTAAGTTTTATCATATACTGACATTGTGAACAACATATTCTTGACACTGAATTATGTTATCTTTCTTTAATAAGCCTATGTCAGGGTTTCTCAGCCTTAGCACTGTTTATATTTTTGACTAGAAAATTCTTTATTGTGGGGGGCTTTCCTGTGCATTGTAGGGTGGTTAGTAGCAACCCTGGTCTCTACCCACTAGATAGTAGCTCCCTCCACACATTTTGACAACCTAGTATGTCTCCAGACATTGCCACATGTGCCCTGAGGAGCCGGATCACCCCCAATTGAGAACCAGTGATCTGCCCAATCATTTTAAATATCTATTTCATTTTCTTTTTTAAATTTTAGCTGTGCTGGATCTTCATAGTGGCACAAGTCTCTCTAGTTGTAGTGCTAAGGGGTTAGTTGCCCTGCAGCATGTGGGGTCATAGTTTCCTTACCAGGGATTGAACCTGTGTTCCCTGCATTGGAAGGCAGATTTTTAACTGCTGGACCACCAGGGAATTCCCTTTACTTCATTTCCATTATATGAATGCACTTTATTTAATTAATTATCCATCTAAGTACCTTTAGACTTTTCTCCAGCTTTTTTTTTTTTTTTTTCTTTTTAACTAGTGTCTGTCATCATATTCCTTTATACATTTCTAGGCACGTGTTACCATTTTTTTTGATGAAGTCTCTGAAATGGCTTTCCATCATTAAATTATTCTTATGCATATTTTTTTGTACAAGTCTCAATTGCAGTATGTTTTCATAGGTCTACAGGACAGCATGAGCATAAGGTTCTTATTTTCCTACAGCCTTATTAATACATGATGCATGTATTAATGTACATGTACGTGGTACATGTAACTTTTAAAATCTGACAGTAGAATACCTGTGAAATGGTACTCTTTATTGGTTTAAAACATCTTTAGTAGGTCTTTTGGCACCTGTGCTCAGATTTCATACAATGGAACAAAAAAAAAAAACTGGGCGTCAGAGACAACAGTTAAAAAAAAGTTGAGTTTATAATTATAGAAATGTGTTTCAAAACACATCACTTCTGCTGCTGCTGCTGCTAAGTCGCTTCAGTCGTGTCCAACTCTGTGTGACCCCATGGACGGCAGTCCACCAGGCTCCCCCGTCGCTGGGATTCTCCAGGCAAGAACACTGGAGTGGGCTGCCATTTCCTTCTCCAATGCATGAAAGTGAAAAGTGAAAGTGAAGTCGCTCGGTCGTGTCCGACCCTCAGCGACCCCGTGGACTGCAGCCTTCCAGGCTCCTCTGTCCACGGGATTTTCCAGGCAAGAGTACTGGAGTGGAGTGCCATTGCCTTCTCCAACATCACTTCTACTTACTGTTTATTATATGGGGAAACAGCTTTACTTCTGGAGCTATTTCCCCATCTGTTGAACTGAGTTAATAATTACATTTTAGGATTAAAAGTTAATGTGTATAGAGCAGCTATCACATAGAAGGTTACAAAAATCTATGTGTTGCTATACAGCTATAGTGAGCATAAATTCACCTCTCTCTTGTGGGTACTGGGTGGGTTGGGAGCAGGGGATGTGGGGGAGCACAGGAAAATAATTCATGTCAGAAAGCAAAGTGAATCCTGATGGGAAAAACCCAGATTGGTCACCCCAGGGGACCTTGAGAGTCAAGTTCAGGCTTCACATGGGCAGGCAGTTTTACAGTAGTTAAGATTTTCAGATTGGTCTCTACTATTTTCTGCCTTTTGTCTAGCAGAGTCCAGATCCACTGGGAGGCCATGAGCTTATTGAAGTTGTTGTTGTATGACCTGGTCTCAACCCTGGCAGGTAGGCTGGACTGGGGAGGATCTACTCATTGTGACTGGACAACCCAGGCTGGATACATGTGGTGTGATCAGAATTAGAAATAGGCCAGAGGGGTGTGTCTGGAACTGGCTTCAGGGAGCCCCTGCTGTGTATCCACGCTTGTATGGCTTGTTTCCTAGGCATAAGAAAGTGCTTGGATTTGTCTGGGGCGGGGGTGTGTGTGTGAGTTAGTCACTCAGTTGTGTTAGACTCTTTGTGATCCCATGGACTGTGTAGACTGCCAGGTTCCTCTGTCCCTGGGATTTCCCAGGCAAGACTACTGAGTGGGTTGCCATTTCCTTCCCCAGGAGATCTTCCCAACCCAGGACTGAACCTGTCTCCTGCACTGCAGGCAAATTCTTTACCAGCTGAGCTATCAGGGAAGCCAGAATTGTCTGGACTGCTACTTATATCCCCTGACATGTGTTTATGTGTTCAGGAAGGGGAAGAGTGGCAAAGACAATGGGAAGCAGGAATAAAGAAGAAAAAAGAAAGGCTCTCATAACTTAATTTTTGCAGTGCTGAGCTACGCTGGGTCTCAAAGTTTCTTTTTCCTTCCTCAGCTCTGGCTTCTCTGGACTCAGCTTCTGAAAATGATTGGCAGTTCTAAAATCATGGCCCCGGTAAGTGGATGTCTCTCTTTCCTTCCTAAAATATTATAGTTTTTAATCCAAGTAATATTTTCATTCTTTAGCCCAAAATCTTCTTAGGGAAGCTGTATCTCTGAGCCAATTTTCACTTTTTCCTTTTACAGAGAATTATTGTGTCCTCTCTATTTGCTCCCTTTTTTTGGACTGGTTTTTCAGTTTTTCATCAAATAATTTATGTATCTTGTATGTTCAGTCTTCTCTTAGGGGCAGTGTTGGAGCAGTGAAGGGGTAGAGTACCTTGAAGGAAATATTTGAGCTTCCCTTGTTGGGTTTGTAGTTTAATTATATAAAAATGGTGGTCCTCTTTGACCAGAAGAGGGAAAACTTTCTCCACTGTTTTCCAGGTAGATAAGAGGAGAGGTTGAGGGCAGTAGAAGGGGCCGACAGAGGATGAGATGGTTAGAAGGCGTCACTGACTCAACAGACATGAGTTTGAACAAAACTCCAGGAGATAGTGAAGGACAGGGAAGCCTGACATGCTGTAGTACATGGGGGTCAGACATGACTTAGGGAATGAACAACAACAAAGGGTGAATTTGGTTATCAATGGTCTCAGTTCCAGTGTGGGATGAGACCTCAGCTTTGAAAAGCTTTTAGGTTTGGGTTGAAATGGAGTTGGTCCCTTCCTAGAAAGAGAGAGGTGGGGTTCTGGCTAAGGAATCACTGAGAAATGAATAGGGTTCTGAGGTCCATTATGTGGCGGAAGAGAAATTGCTGGTCTTGAGTGNTCATTTTAACTAGTGTCTGTCATCATATTCCTTTATACATTTCTAGGCACGTGTTACCATTTTTTTTGATGAAGTCTCTGAAATGGCTTTCCATCATTAAATTATTCTTATGCATATTTTTTTGTACAAGTCTCAATTGCAGTATGTTTTCATAGGTCTACAGGACAGCATGAGCATAAGGTTCTTATTTTCCTACAGCCTTATTAATACATGATGCATGTATTAATGTACATGTACGTGGTACATGTAACTTTTAAAATCTGACAGTAGAATACCTGTGAAATGGTACTCTTTATTGGTTTAAAACATCTTTAGTAGGTCTTTTGGCACCTGTGCTCAGATTTCATACAATGGAACAAAAAAAAAAAACTGGGCGTCAGAGACAACAGTTAAAAAAAAGTTGAGTTTATAATTATAGAAATGTGTTTCAAAACACATCACTTCTGCTGCTGCTGCTGCTAAGTCGCTTCAGTCGTGTCCAACTCTGTGTGACCCCATGGACGGCAGTCCACCAGGCTCCCCCGTCGCTGAGATTCTCCAGGCAAGAACACTGGAGTGGGCTGCCATTTCCTTCTCCAATGCATGAAAGTGAAAAGTGAAAGTGAAGTCGCTCGGTCGTGTCCGACCCTCAGCGACCCCGTGGACTGCAGCCTTCCAGGCTCCTCTGTCCACGGGATTTTCCAGGCAAGAGTACTGGAGTGGAGTGCCATTGCCTTCTCCAACATCACTTCTACTTACTGTTTATTATATGGGGAAACAGCTTTACTTCTGGAGCTATTTCCCCATCTGTTGAACTGAGTTAATAATTACATTTTAGGATTAAAAGTTAATGTGTATAGAGCAGCTATCACATAGAAGGTTACAAAAATCTATGTGTTGCTATACAGCTATAGTGAGCATAAATTCACCTCTCTCTTGTGGGTACTGGGTGGGTTGGGAGCAGGGGATGTGGGGGAGCACAGGAAAATAATTCATGTCAGAAAGCAAAGTGAATCCTGATGGGAAAAACCCAGATTGGTCACCCCAGGGGACCTTGAGAGTCAAGTTCAGGCTTCACATGGGCAGGCAGTTTTACAGTAGTTAAGATTTTCAGATTGGTCTCTACTATTTTCTGCCTTTTGTCTAGCAGAGTCCAGATCCACTGGGAGGCCATGAGCTTATTGAAGTTGTTGTTGTATGACCTGGTCTCAACCCTGGCAGGTAGGCTGGACTGGGGAGGATCTACTCATTGTGACTGGACAACCCAGGCTGGATACATGTGGTGTGATCAGAATTAGAAATAGGCCAGAGGGGTGTGTCTGGAACTGGCTTCAGGGAGCCCTTGCTGTGTATCCACGCTTGTGTGGCTTGTTTCCTAGGCATAAGAAAGTGCTTGGATTTGTCTGGGGCGGGGGTGTGTGTGTGAGTTAGTCACTCAGTTGTGTTAGACTCTTTGTGATCCCATGGACTGTGTAGACTGCCAGGTTCCTCTGTCCCTGGGATTTCCCAGGCAAGACTACTGAGTGGGTTGCCATTTCCTTCCCCAGGAGATCTTCCCAACCCAGGACTGAACCTGTCTCCTGCACTGCAGGCAAATTCTTTACCAGCTGAGCTATCAGGGAAGCCAGAATTGTCTGGACTGCTACTTATATCCCCTGACATGTGTTTATGTGTTCAGGAAGGGGAAGAGTGGCAAAGACAATGGGAAGCAGGAATAAAGAAGAAAAAAGAAAGGCTCTCATAACTTAATTTTTGCAGTTCTGAGCTACGCTGGGTCTCAAAGTTTCTTTTTCCTTCCTCAGCTCTGGCTTCTCTGGACTCAGCTTCTGAAAATGATTGGCAGTTCTAAAATCATGGCCCCGGTAAGTGGATGTCTCTCTTTCCTTCCTAAAATATTATAGTTTTTAATCCAAGTAATATTTTCATTCTTTAGCCCAAAATCTTCTTAGGGAAGCTGTATCTCTGAGCCAATTTTCACTTTTTCCTTTTACAGAGAATTATTGTGTCCTCTCTATTTGCTCCCTTTTTTTGGACTGGTTTTTCAGTTTTTCATCAAATAATTTATGTATCTTGTATGTTCAGTCTTCTCTTAGGGGCAGTGTTGGAGCAGTGAAGGGGTAGAGTACCTTGAAGGAAATATTTGAGCTTCCCTTGTTGGGTTTGCAGTTTAATTATATAAAAATGGTGGTCCTCTTTGACCAGAAGAGGGAAAACTTTCTCCACTGTTTTCCAGGTAGATAAGAGGAGAGGTTGAGGGCAGTAGAAGGGGCCGACAGAGGATGAGATGGTTAGATGGCGTCACTGACTCAACAGACATGAGTTTGAACAAAACTCCAGGAGATAGTGAAGGACAGGGAAGCCTGACATGCTGTAGTACATGGGGGTCAGACATGACTTAGGGAATGAACAACAACAAAGGGTGAATTTGGTTATCAATGGTCTCAGTTCCAGTGTGGGATGAGACCTCAGCTTTGAAAAGCTTTTAGGTTTGGGTTGAAATGGAGTTGGTCCCTTCCTAGAAAGAGAGAGGTGGGGTTCTGGCTAAGGAATCACTGAGAAATGAATAGGGTTCTGAGGTCCATTATGTGGCGGAAGAGAAATTGCTGGTCTTGAGTGATTCAGTATTGTTCTGGATCATTCTATATTAGTGTGTTCTTAACTCAAGAACCAGAAGTTCAATAAGAGATTGTAAAAAGGAAGATCATTGGGAACCACATCTGCTGGATAATACTAAACTTTGGGGAAGAGGTTAGGATTTTTGTCCAGCCAAAATACTATAATAGTATATATGTTGTTATTATTAATAACCTAATACTTTAAGAAAGATTAAACCTGATGTCTATGAAAAACCTGATGTTTATGAAAATGTAAATTTGTCAGAATAAGGGAAATACTTATGATACAATCTGACATATAATATACTTGTATCTTGACAATAATGGATGCCCTTCTCCAATTAGATAAAATTGTTTGGATTCTTTTTAGTCAAGAATCCTCACGTTGATTCTTCCCTGCTGGCCCAGTGGTTAAGACTCCGTGTTTCACTGTAGGGGGCAGGGCTTCCATCCCTGGTCGGGGAACTAAGATCCCATATGCTTAATGGCACAGCCAAAAAATAAAAAATAAAACATTAAAAGAAAGAATCCCCAGGTTTCAGAATAATAATTTGGGCTATAGTATAAATTATGTTATCTTACTAGCTGTAAATAGTGTTATATCTGGAAAGTTGTTTAAATTTAGTTATAGATCTCTATTTAAAAGTGAAATTGAGATTGATGGTTTTGTAAAACTCAGCAGTGGCTACAGAACTGGAAAATGTCAGTTTTCATTCCAATCCCAAAGAAAGGCAAGGCGAAAGAATGCTCAAACTACAGCACAATTGCACTCATCTCACATGCTAGCAAAGTAATGCTCAAAATTTTCCAAGTGAAGTTTCAACAGTACATGAACTGAGACTTACAGATGTTCAAGCTGGATTTAGAAAAGAAAGAGGAACAGGAGATCAAATTGCCAACATCCGTTGGACCATCGAAAAAGCAAGAAAGTTCTGGAAAAACATCTATTTCTGATTTATTGACTATGCCAAAGCCTTTGACTGTGTGGGTCACAATAAACTGTGGAAAATTATGAAAGAGATGGGAATACCAGACCACTTGACCTGCCTCTTGAGAAATCTGTATACAGGTCAAGAAGCAACAGTTAGAACTAGACATGTAACAACAGACTGGATCCAAATTGGGGAAGGAGTGCATCAAGGTTGTATATTTTTACCCTGCTTATTTAACTTCTATGCAGAGTACATCATGCGAAATGCCAGGCTGGATGAAGCACAAGCTAGAATCAAGACTGCTGGGAGAACTATCAATAACCTCAGATATGCAGATGACACCACCGTTATGGCAGAAAACAAAGAGGAACTGGAGAGCCTTTTGATGAAAGTGAAAGAGGAGAGTGAAAAAGCTGGCTTAAAACTTAACATTCAAAAAACTAAGATCATCACCAGTCCAAGTTTGATGCATGAAAACAGGGCACTCAAAGCCGGTGCACTGGGACAACCCTGAGGGATGGGATGGGGAGGGAGGTGGGAGGGTGGTTCAGGATGGGGAACACATGTACACCCATGGCTGCAATTTATGGCAAAAACCACCACAATATTGTAAAGTAATTAGCCTCAAATTAAAATAATTAATTTAAAAAAAGAAAAAGAAAAACTAAGACCATGGCTTCTGGTCCCATCACTTCATGGCAAATAGATGGGGAAACAATGGAAGTAGTGAGAGACTTTATTTTCTTGGGCTCCAAAATCATTGCATATGGTGACTGCAGCCATGAAATTAAAAGACACTTACTCCTTGGAAGGAAAGTTATGACCAACCTAGATAGCATATTAAAAAGCAGAGACATTACTTTGTTGACAAAGATCCATCTAGTCAAGGCTACGGTTTTTCCAGTAGTCATGTATGGATGTGAGAGTTGGACCATAAAGAAAGCTGAACATTTCTGAACTGTGGTGTTGGAGAAGACTCTTGAGAGTCCCTTGGACTGCAAGGACATCCACCCAGTCAATCCCAAAGGAAATCAGTCCTGAATATTCGTTGGGAGGATTGATGCTGAAGCTGAAGCTCCAATACTTTGGCCATCTGATGCAAAGAACNAAGCTGAACATTTCTGAACTGTGGTGTTGGAGAAGACTCTTGAGAGTCCCTTGGACTGCAAGGACATCCACCCAGTCAATCCCAAAGGAAATCAGTCCTGAATATTCGTTGGGAGGATTGATGCTGAAGCTGAAGCTCCAATACTTTGGCCATCTGATGCAAAGAACTGACTCAGACCTTTTCTGGAACTACGACCCTTTCTAAATTCCGTCCTCCTCTTCCCCTGTTGTCTCCTATTCTACCAACCTATCATAGTGGTTGAGCTAACTGTACTCAAACTCATTCGAGACCCTCAACCACTACCTATCCCTTCGGACCACACGACGTCAGGTACCCGTCGCAAAAAGTCAGACATGACTGAGCAACTGAACTGAGGCACTGTACTTCAGATACACTAATTTATTTCTTCTCATCTAACCATGTCATGATCTTTAACTTCAGCTTACTTGTTTTTATGATATATCGCCCCCTGCTGCAACTCAATATTTCATCTTTTTTTCCCACTTTTACAAATAATACACGGATCTGTCATTTCAGGTGCCTCTTACATTCAGTGATGTGTCCATAGACTTCTCTCAGGAGTGGGAATGCCTAAATTCAGATCAGAAGAATTTGTACAGAGATGTGATGTTGGAGACTTATACTAACTTGGTATCACTGGGTAAGGACATCTGCCTGGAATAATGTAGAATCTGCTGTCTGGAATATCCACTTTCTTTACTGTATATTTTATGCTCTGTGCCAAGACACTCAGAAAATTTCTGCTCCATATTCTCAAAGGACTATTTTGGGCTTTGTTGGATGGAAATGGGCTCCTCCATTCAGCACCTACAACTCCCCAGTCCTTCATTTACCATCCTACCTCCTTCTGATCCATCCTGTAGTTGCTTCCTTTTCTAAATGACCAAAGAATTGAATCCTGGGATTTTTCTGCATAACTACCGGCAAAGAAGGCAAATTTCATATTATGTATATGTTCGGAATATCTATAAATAGTCTGTTTTAATTGCTGATTCACCTGTACAGAGAACAGGTAACAAAGAGTCTGGTTTTCTNAATAGTGTTTTGTAGGCAACTACCTTTCTGTGACCTGTATGTATATCCCAAAAGACACAGCCCTATGACAGAAGTGTCATCTAGGTAGGGACAGGCGAAAAAATTTTGGCTTACTAGCATAAGTAAATTACTCTGTCTTTTCATCTCCATAGTCACATTTGTTGAATAATTCAGTTAATTGCCTAAGATTTTAATAAATTTAGTTGAAGTTCTATTTCAAAATAAAAAGCACAATTATTCCCACTCTGACCTCAGTGTGTAGGAGCAGTGGCTGAAAACGTCCTTTAAATATAACTAGATGTTACAGAAATCTAAAAGTACTATTTATAAAAGCAAATGACAATGCACATTTTTCACTGTTAGTCAAGAATATTTTATAAGTCAAAGACACCTTCATAAAGTAGTTGAACTATGAAAAAAATTTTCTGTGACATGCATAAGGCATTGATTTTCTAGTAGAATATAATGAATTAGAATGTGAACAATTTGCTTTCTCTACAACTGTTATGCATAAAAATTGCACTGAGGCCAAACTTTCAAGCACAAAATCAATAATACTCTGATATCACTGCATTTCATTAAGTATAAAATAAATACTTGGAATATTATTAGGGCAAATATAAAGACGCAAATGACAAAAAGTAATTTGATTAATCATTTTTATTGGTGTATGTCATTCAGTTTTCATTATAGTATGCCAAAGAGCTACATATCAATGAAACAAGAATTTGTATGTTTTTAGGTAATATTAAAAAAAATTGAACTTTGCAAAATGCAATATGTCTCTGCCATCTGAATGGATATAATGGCTACTCCACATTCATGTTTAATTACTAATTACATTTTGTTTTTCACAATGGCTAATTACACATTATAGTGTCCCCCTCTGTCTGTGAAAATCCTCATATTAATGGAAGAAAACCTTAGGCCTTCATTTAAAAAAACTCATTTTAATGAAGCCATCTATAGAATCTTTATAAGGTATACTTTTTGTTTTTTTCTTGAAAAAGTAACATTCCAGATGTACTTTGTATATTTTGAAGTGAAGTGAAGTTGCTCAGTCGTGTCCGACTCTTTGCGACCCCATGGACTGTAGCCTACCAGGCTCCTCTGTCCATGGGATTTTCTGGGCAATAGTCCTGGAGTGGATTGCCATTTCCTTCTCCAGGGGATCTCCCCAACCCAGGGATCAACCCCGGGTCTCCTGCATTGTAGACAGACGCTTTACCGTCTGAGCNTGCTCAGTCGTGTCCGACTCTTTGCGACCCCATGGACTGTAGCCTACCAGGCTCCTCTGTCCATGGGATTTTCTGGGCAATAGTCCTGGAGTGGATTGCCATTTCCTTCTCCAGGGGATCTCCCCAACCCAGGGATCAACCCCGGGTCTCCTGCATTGTAGACAGACGCTTTACCGTCTGAGCCACCAGGGAAATCATTTTGGGAAGTCAATTGTATATTTTGGGAGGCCAAAAATACTGGTTCTGACAATTTTTCTGTTTCTTCTCATCTTTATAAGGGCCTGCATTTCAGTATTTGGGGAGAAGCAGGGATCTGAGGTGGTGGTGAAGTATATCTGGCCAGAATGCCTTGTGATTAACTAGCTGTGTTCTATATGACAATGATGAAGAAGGTAACAGCCTGAAGATTAAGTGCTGATTCAGCTTGCACACCTGCTTAGGTTTTCTTTGTGAAAACAGCCAATTGACTCATTGCCTATGTATAACAAGTTGGGACATCTGAGGGCAACGTTGCTATCCCTGTGAATCCCTCTTTTCCACCACAACCAACACACTGCAAAAACTGGCTGACTGATGGAGCTGACTAGCCTGTATTGATTCTGAACTTATTTATGAGATATAGAGTTGTTGGTATTAGACTGTTTCAAGCACATTGCTCCAATTCTGTCCTCCCCCACTCCCAATCCCTTTTTTGGGCCTTTTCCTTCCTAACCAGCTATGATTAAGCAAAATAAGCTGGTTCAGAAACGTTTTTTCAATCTAAATAAATATGTGGCTTTCCTCTTGATTTTTAAAGGTGTCAAGTTAGGTTTATTCCACTGGAGGCATAACATAGTGCTATGCCTCTTAAAAGTTTTAACTGTTAACTAAATAAAAGAGGAACTAAGAAAACAATTTTTGTAGCAGGACGATCTGTTTGATATTTCCTAATTAGATAGTCTGAAAGTTTAAGAAAATTAATAGTGTTGACTTTCAATTGAAGACTTTAAAGTATTTATTAAAAATCAACTAACACATAGAATAATAGCAAAGGAATGTCAACTGAAGGAAAATGCACAACCTAAAAGTTGCAAGTTATGTTTTATTTGAGGAACTTACTGAGAATTATATCTTGGGAGATCACCTTTCAGACAGTGCTGAGGAACTCTTCCAAAGGAGGAGACAGAATATTTATAGGATGTTTTACTTAAAAACAAACAAACAAAAACAGGCAGTCAAATATCAAAAGATTACTGCTAATCATAAAAATCAGATATCTCAAGTTAATGATTTTAGTGCTTTTCTGTGTGTGGGAAGATGCAAAAGTCTGGGTTCACTGAAATTATACCTTCAATATGCATCTTAACTCTCTAGAGCCAGTATCCTGTTTTTCTCCATTGGGGGCATCTGCAATGGTTGATAGCTTGATAACTTGCAGTCGCTCAGTTGTGTCTGACTCTTTGGGGCCCCATGGACTGTAGCCCACCAGGCTCCTCTGTCCATGGAATTTTCCAGACAAAAATACTGGTGTTGGTTGCCATTTCCCCTTCAAGAGGATCTCCCCTACCCAGGGATAGAATCCAAGTCTCCTGTGGTTCCTGCATTGGTAAAGGTGGAGCTACCTTTACCATTGAGCTACCTGGGGAGCCCATTTTTTGATTATTGAAAAGGCAGGTAACATTTTTGTCCACAGTGCTCCCTCTTGGTCATATAGTCAGTCAAGGTTTGGGAGGCAATTCATAACCAATTTGTTCCATAGCACTAGGAATTTTCATTCTTATATCAGACAAGGTTTTGTTGGTAGGTCAGTCAATGTGCTATTTTTTTGGATTAGGCCCTATTTATAGTCTAAAATTCTCTGGATAATTTGTCTTACTAGCTTTATGGTCCAGGAAATATTTTCCCTTGTTGCTTCTTCCTGTATCTATAACTGTAGTTTTATAATAATTCTATATAGAATTTCATATATATGATCAATTGTATCAAGATGTTTGGTGATCATCAATTTTGTGAGAAGCCTGGTTACACATTGAGCAATGCAAGAGACAACAATCTTATAAAATAGATAGGATATAAGAAATATAGTAACATTTACAAGATCATAGTAGAGCAGAGAAAGACACAAATCATAAACAATTTGAAAACATACAATAGAGAACAAATTAAAACAGTGATTACTATAACTAGTTGTAATCTAGTTGCAGTAAGCCATCAAGTCCAGAGGGGAGTCAACTGGTGAAGCCAAATTCTAGAGGGCTCAAGTAGAGAGAGAAAAATAAATACTTCATCTTTGCTAATGAAGATATACATCATTAACTTGTTGTAGGTCATAGTTAGTGTAAGAGGAAACACTTTCTGAAAAGCAAACATAAAAGGCCAGTAATATTTCAGACAAAATGTCCTAAAATTATAAATCACATGAATCAGTTTATTCTCTCATGTAATTAATTCCTGTTGATCTAAAATCATCAGGCTTTTCATTAGAATTTTATGGTTTTTTTACCCAGTTCAGTGGTACCATCTAAAAGTCATTAGAAACTTATATTTGTCTAAATTTCCTTTTTATGAACCTTCTTGATGCTTTTATAAAAGCATCAGTGTAAAATAATCACTATCTATAAATGGCAAAAATCTTAAAATGGTACAGTTAAAGGTCTGGTTATAAGGCAGTTGACAACTTGGTTATCTCTGTGACATATAGCATTTTAAGATAAAACTAGAATATGACTGATAACATTTTAGCAAGGCATACCAAATTTTTATGAATTCCATAAAACTTTCAGGATATTTATATCAATGGCATTTGCCTATACAATATAACCTAAGTAGGTTTTATCATCATTTATTTGACAATGTATCCTGTGTAATTTAACCAAATCCCAAATAAACTTAATTAGCTTAATAGCACTCTTTGGAACGTTTCAGGAGCCATTGAAACATCATAAAATTAGACAGAGGTCAAAAGAATTTCATTTAGAATTTGACATGGTAAAATTTGCCAAAGATATCAAAAAGTTTTAAAACATTTGGTCAAATAGGATCACAGGTCACTGTAAAACAATGCTTACTCATTCAACCAAAGTGACACTAAAATACTTTTATCTTTATGTGGATCATTTTCAACAGACTGGTGGCTCAGACAGTAAAGCATCTATCTACAATGTGGGAGACCCGGGGTTGATCCCTGGGTTGGGAAGATACCCTGGAGAAGGAAATGGCAACCCATTCCAGTAATCTTGTCTGGAAAATCCCATGGACGGAGGAACCTGGTAGGCTACAGGTTCATGGTTTCGCAAAGAGCTGGACATGACTGAGCGACTTCATTCACTTTCAACAGACTACTCGAAAGGAGGTAGGGAAACTTTACAATCTAAAAGTAGATCAATATTTCAAGAAACAATAACACAGGGGGAAAAAACAAATTCTTGTTTTGTACCAGCTTACTTTTAATATTAAAATTTGCTTACTCCATTAAATTTATTTTAATCTTAATCAGTCTTCAGCATGTACAAAACTTTTCTTGGTTTCCTTTATCACAAACCTTCTTTTCATATTCAGAATTTGGCCTATGTGTTTTCATTCTTCCTCTCTCTCCAGAACAAAATTAATTGATTTTTCCTTAACAAAATGCAGTTCTATTCCTTATACCCTTTTATTTTATTGAAAGTACGCATTCTAATTTTCTTGCTTTCTGAAATGTTTCTCTTACTATCCCTATAGTTTTAATGACATATATTACCATTTTAACCCAAAGAAGCAAGAAATTAAAACCAAGAAGCAATTAATTGTGAACTATTTGTCACACCAGCATTTCCTGATTTGGCAAACTTATGAACATATTTCATCACCTGCAGAACCATATATTTTCTGTAGTATAATTTTTTTCTCCATGTGGCACAAAATGTGTGCATAATAAACCCAAATATTTTTAGTTTTTATCTCATAGGAATACAAAAGTAGGTAAACTCAGGACTGTTTAGCAATTAATGTTCCAGTATTTTACTTATTTGAAATGGTCTAGATGCTCAGTTGATTCCCATCATTTAAAGTAGAAAAATTCAAAAGTTTCAAATTAATAAAAAATTCTGGAGAAATTATTTTACACACATAATCAAAATATAATTATTCCTAAATAGTTCACCAAAAATTCTTATCTCATTTATTTCTATGTTATGTCATGAAAATATCATCTTACCAAGTTAATTTTTCTTGCTAAGACTGCAACAGAAATAAAATGAACCTATTAATATTTAGAAAAAGTACGAAAAACTACAATATTCAATGTCAATGTTTCCAAAGAGATGTCCGTACCAATTAAACCAACAATCCTAAACTAACTTTAACACCAGATATTAAATTAATACTAAATATTCCTTAAATCATGTGAACTTAAAATTCAACAGGGATCAAGACCATCCCCATGGAAAAGAAATGCAGAAAAGCAAAATGGCTGTCTGGAGAAGCCTTACAAATATCACTGAAAAGAAGAGAGGTGAAAAGCAAAGCAGAAAAGAAAAGATATAAGCATCTGAATGCAGAGTTCCAAAGAATAGCAAGAAGAGATAAGAAAGCCTTCTTCAGCAATCAATGCAAAGAGATAGAGGAAAACAACAGAATGGGAAAGACTAGAGATCTCTTCAAGAGAATTGGAGATACCAAGGGAACATTTCATGCAAAGATGGGCTCGATAAAGGATAGAAATGGTATGGACCTAACAGAAGCAGAAGATATTAAGAAGAGGTGGCAAGAATACACAGAAGAACTGTACAGAAAAGATCTTC
>SJYX01004207.1:7340-21094 GCA_006410675.1 Oreotragus oreotragus | reverse complement strand
CAAATAGATGGGGAAACAATGGAAGTAGTGAGAGACTTTATTTTCTTGGGCTCCAAAATCATTGCATATGGTGACTGCAGCCATGAAATTAAAAGACACTTACTCCTTGGAAGGAAAGTTATGACCAACCTAGATAGCATATTAAAAAGCAGAGACATTACTTTGTTGACAAAGATCCATCTAGTCAAGGCTACGGTTTTTCCAGTAGTCATGTATGGATGTGAGAGTTGGACCATAAAGAAAGCTGAACATTTCTGAACTGTGGTGTTGGAGAAGACTCTTGAGAGTCCCTTGGACTGCAAGGACATCCACCCAGTCAATCCCAAAGGAAATCAGTCCTGAATATTCGTTGGGAGGATTGATGCTGAAGCTGAAGCTCCAATACTTTGGCCATCTGATGCAAAGAACTGACTCACTGGAAAAGACCTTGATGCTGGGAAAGATTTAAGGCAGGAGGAGAAGGGGACAACAGAGGATAAGATGGTTGGATAGTATCACCAACTCGATTGACATGAGTTTGAGTAAGCTCTGGGAGTTGGTGATGGATAGGGAAGCCTGGTGTGCTGCAGTCCATGGGGTCGCAAAAAGTCAGACATGACTGAGCAACTGAACTGAGGCACTGTACTTCAGATACACTAATTTATTTCTTCTCATCTAACCATGTCATGATCTTTAACTTCAGCTTACTTGTTTTTATGATATATCGCCCCCTGCTGCAACTCAATATTTCATCTTTTTTTCCCACTTTTACAAATAATACACGGATCTGTCATTTCAGGTGCCTCTTACATTCAGTGATGTGTCCATAGACTTCTCTCAGGAGTGGGAATGCCTAAATTCAGATCAGAAGAATTTGTACAGAGATGTGATGTTGGAGACTTATACTAACTTGGTATCACTGGGTAAGGACATCTGCCTGGAATAATGTAGAATCTGCTGTCTGGAATATCCACTTTCTTTACTGTATATTTTATGCTCTGTGCCAAGACACTCAGAAAATTTCTGCTCCATATTCTCAAAGGACTATTTTGGGCTTTGTTGGATGGAAATGGGCTCCTCCATTCAGCACCTACAACTCCCCAGTCCTTCATTTACCATCCTACCTCCTTCTGATCCATCCTGTAGTTGCTTCCTTTTCTAAATGACCAAAGAATTGAATCCTGGGATTTTTCTGCATAACTACCGGCAAAGAAGGCAAATTTCATATTATGTATATGTTCGGAATATCTATAAATAGTCTGTTTTAATTGCTGATTCACCTGTACAGAGAACAGGTAACAAAGAGTCTGGTTTTCTGAGACTTTGTAATTTTTTACATTGGTAGGGTGAATCAAGCTCATTAACTTTTTGAGTATTTTTTAAAAATTTATAGGAGTGGAAATGTTGACTTTCAGTGATTTGATAGGTTCTACTCAGAAGTGTCTTTGTTCAGTTTTTAGAAAAAACTAGATCATTCTCTCCTCTCTTCTGGGATTCTAATTATACTTTTGAGAACTTATCTCACAGTTCTGAGTCAATAAAGGGCTTACCAGGTGGCGTTAGTGGCAAAGAAAGCTAAAGGAAAGCGAAGTCGCTCAGTCGTGTCCGACTCTTTGCGACCCCATGGACTGTAGCCTACCAGGCTCCTCTGTCCATGAGATTTTCCAGGCAATAGTACTAGAGTGGATTGCCATTTCCTTCTCCAGGAGAGCTTCCCAACCCAGGGATTGAACCCAGGTATCCCGGATTGTAGACAGACGCTTTACCATCTGAGCCACCAGGAAAGTCCTTGATGAGACTGAACTTGCTTGCAAATGCAGGAGACATAAGACATGAGTTCGATCCCTAGGTCAGGAAGAGCCCCTGGAGGAAGGCATGGCAACCCACTCTAGTATTCTTGTCTGCAGAATCCCATGGACAGAGGAGTCTGGCAGGCTACAGTCCATAGAGTCACAAAGAATCGGACACAAATGAAGCAACTTAGCATGCATGCAACCACTGAGGCAATAAAATGTGAGAGATTAAGAGTCAGAGAGAGATAGTTGGTGATTGCCACATAATTTTCATAAACTAGGTCACTATTTTACTCAGCTGCCTTCTCCAGTGACCTCGACTTTAATCCTTACTGTGATTTTCATCCGTTACCTTTTTTCAGTATTTTATTCTTCAGTTAATTATGTAATACCTAATGATACAACTTGTTTTTCAGTAGTAGAAGAAATTTTGAATGCATATGTGAGTTTTAGAGTATGAAAATAAGTAAAATAAATGAGACAATATGTACTAGAGAAAAGCATCATGAAGACAGAATTAGGTGTTGGGATATAGAACAAAGGATATGAATATACTTACATTTAGCAGGGCCAGCCTTTCTGAGGAAATGATTTCTAACCTGCCACACCTGGAGGTAGTCATTTATAAGCCACCTAAGGATTCCTGAAAGGTAGAGCATTCATGTGAAGCCACAGGCAATGGGAAACATCACAATATGTTCTAGTAGCTGAAAAGAAGCAATGTGGTCAGATATAGGGGAACAAAGATGTCAAGGGCTTGAAATTAACTTGTAGAAATAAGACAAAGTCTTCTTATTTGTGGTTATATGCTTGAGTTTCACCCTAAGATAAAGACAGACCTCTATTTATGGTTATATACTTGGGTTTCATCCTGAGATAAAGACAGACCTTTGGAAAAATTACATAGAGATCCATCTGGTTGTGTTGTTATTTAGTCACTAAGTCATGTCTGACTCTTTGTGACCCCATGGACTGCAGCACATCAGGCTCCTCTGTCCTCCACTATCTCCTGGAGTTTGCTAATGTCCATTGAATCTAACCATCTCATCCTCTGCTGCCCTCTTCTCCTCCTGCCCTCAACCTTTCCCAGCATCAGGGTCTTTTCAAATGAGTCAGCTCTTCACATCAGGTGGCCCAAGTATTGGAGCTTTAGCTTCAGAATCAGTCCTTCCAATGAATAGTCAGGGTTAATTTCCTTTAGGATTGACTGGTTTGGTCTCCTTGCAGTCCAAGGGACTCTCAAAAGAGTCTTCTCTAGCACCACAATTTGAAAGCATCAATTATTTGGAGTTCAGCCTTCTTTATAGTCCAATTCATATCCATACATGACTACTGGAAAAACCATCTGAGAGAAAATATTAAAATGTAATTGATCAAGACCTACTCATAGATTTTGATTCACTCAGTCTCAGTGGATATCTAAAGGGTAGTATATCCATGAGCTGATCATGCCTTCTTTGAACCATTACTATAAAACTTCTCACTGCCTCCTCCAGGTTGGTACATAGTCTTGAGGGGTTTAGCCCACTGCAGCTCCTTTTGCCTGGTAAAGCAATAAAGCTATTCTTTATAATAAATAAAGAATAAAATAAAAAGGGGGGAGGGTAGTATGTGTAAGAAATTCCTGTGATAATTCTGATCCACTAATTGAGAACCATTGATTTTTCTCTTTGCCTACTCACAAACGTTACATTCTCATGTGAACTTTCACAATTTTCTGAGTCCGTTGTACCTTTAAAAAACTTTATCACAGTAATTTAGAATTTTATGGCCTTTTACTTCTAATGGATTTACTTGTCAGTTTTATCATTATTCTTACTATATTTCCCCCTGTACTGGAAAAATAGCATTTGTTCATTTTCTTATTTTCTTTCAGACTTTGATTTCACAACTGAGAACAACAAATTATCTTCAGAAAAAAGCAGTGTTGAAGTAAATTCATACCATTGGGAGACAATGAAAAGTAAAACCTTCAACCTTATGGGGTTTATTTTTAGAAATGACTCACAGAGCAGAAATGAATTTGAAGGACAACAGGCATCTCAAGTGGGACATTTTAGTCAAATGATGTTCCAAAAATATATCTCTCTTCCTCTGCATCAGAGAATTCACATTAAAGAGAAGTCATATGAATGTAAGGGATATAGGAAGGGCTTTAGGAAATATTCATATCTTACTGAAAATCAGAAAGACCATAGTGGTGTGAGACCCTATGAATGTAGAGAATGTGGAAAGGCCTTCCTAGTCCTCCAGCATTTTATTAGACATAAAAAAAGTCACACTGATTTGAAGCCCTATGAATGCAATGGATGTGAGAAAACCTTTAGATTTTATTCACAGCTTATTCAACATCAGATAATTCATACTGGTGTGAAACCCTACAAATGTAAGCAATGTGGAAAGGCCTTTAGACGTCCTTCTCACCTTACTGAACATCAGAACATTCATGTTGGTTTGAAACCCTACGAATGTAAGGAATGTGGGGAAACTTTTAGGTTGTACCGACATATGTGTCTCCATCAGAAAATTCATCATGGTGTGAAACCTTATATCTGTAAGGAATGTGGAAAGGCCTTTGGTCATCGTTCAAGTCTCTATCAACACAAGAAAATTCATTCTGGTGAGAAACCATATAAATGTAAACTGTGGAAAGGCCTTTGTTCGCAGCTATCTTCTTACTGAACATCAGAGAAGTCATACTGGGGAAAAGCCTCATGAATGTAAGGAATGTGGAAAGGCCTTTAGTAGGGCCTCAAGCCTTCTTAAACATAAAAGGATTCATAGTAGTGAGAAACACTATTATTGTAAGGAATGTGGGAAGGCCTTCTGTAGAGGCTCTCAACTTACACAACATCAGAGGATTCATACTGGTGAGAAGCCCCATGAATGTAAAGAATGTGGGAAGACTTTTAAGCTCCATTCTTACCTTATTCAACATCAGATCATTCACAGTGACTTGAAACCGTATGAATGTAAACAATGTGGGAAAGCCTTCAGCCGTGTGGGAGACCTTAAAACACACAAGTCAATTCATGCTGGGGAGAAACCTTATGAATGTAAGGAATGTGGAAAAACCTTTAGACTTAATTCTCAACTAATTTATCATCACACAGTCCATACTGGCTTGAAACCATATATATGTAAAGAATGTAAAAAGGCCTTCCGTTCTATATCAGGTCTTTCTCAACATAAGAGAATTCATACTGGTGAAAAACTTTATGAATGTAAGGAATGTGGTAAGACCTTTAATCGTAGCGAGAGACTTATTCAGCATCAGAGAATTCATACTGGTGTGAAGCCACATAAATGTAAGGAATGCAGGAAGGTCTTTACTCGTTGCTCTCAACTTACTCAACATCAAAGATTTCACAATGGTGAGAAACTCTTAATGTAATGAAAGTCAGAAAGCCTTTAGCCTTGGCACATCCTTTAATATTATCACTTTTCTACCACCTAACTATGTTATGCTAAAGATTATTATAAATATAAATGCTTGGAAGGGTATCTGGCTCAGAGTATTTGCTTTCTATTAATAATCATTCTTTAATGATAATTACTAGTATTGTTATAAATTCACATGGAAGACCCTATGAGCATTTAAAAAATCTTTCTATCATCATCCATATTTCATGTCAGAGCATTAATTTTGCACAAAATCCCATAGGATGTATTAAACAGGAAAATTTTTTTATTCAGAGCTCATCCCCCTAAAGATGAATAATGGGAAGAAACCCTATGCATTTGTTGAATGTTGAGTGTATAGCTGTTGAAAAATTACAAAATGGCTTGAAGAAATTTTCTTACAGTAATTTCTGTAATATCGGTGACAGACAATTCACATTCTCTACAATTCATGGAAATTAAGAGATTTCAGTTGGGTAGCCAAAAGAGAGGTGTTGACTTGGCAAAGTTTTCCTCAAGTATTTGAAAAATTTCACATTTACATGAACGGTACAATAGTATAATGAAGGTCTGTTTGCCTTCCACCTAGATTCAGTGTATTGCCACTCTCTCCATCTAAGAATGTATATATATTCACAGCTATCATATTTATAACATATTGAACATATATGCATATATATATATATGTTGTATACTATAGTATATCACAGTGTTGTGCTTTCTGAGTAAATGTTTCAGGTATCACCTCACCTCTTAAAAAAAATCAACATACAACTCAAAAATACAACTCCTAGATTTAAAGATTATCTTCTACATGACTATTAGGCCAATGTCACCTAAAAGACATTAATACTAGACCTATAATGTTCTATAATCAGTCCATTTACAGATTTCTCCAATTATTTAAGAAATGTCTTTCAAAAGTGTTTGCTTTTTCTAAAAGCTCAAAACAAACTAAGGTCATAAAATATATGATTCTGGCAATTGAGTCTGTTTTGGTCAAGAACTTATCATCCACCTATTTTGTGAGTCAAACTCTTTGAAGACTCAGAAGGTGAAGGTGAAGGTGAAGTCGCTCAGTCGTGTCCGACTCTTTGCGACCCCGTGGACTGCAGCCTACCAGGCTCCTCCGTCCATGGGATTTTCCAGGCAAGAATACTGGAGTGGGTTGCCATTTCCTTCTCCAGTGGATCTTCCCAACCCAGGGATCGAACCCAGGTCTCCCGCACTAGGGGCAGACACTTTAACCTCAGAAGTAACCCATATAATGTTGCCTATTCTAGATTTGTGCTAATTTTTCTTCAGATAGGCTTAACTTGTTTCTCTTTCAGATTTACTGTGAACATTATATGTAGAGGCTTGATTGATGCTAAGTCACTTCAGTTGTGCCCGACTCTGTGCAACCCCATAGACAGCAGCCCACCAGACTCTGCCATCCCTGGGATTCTCCAGGCGAGAATACTGGAGTGGGTTGCCATTTCCTTCTCCAATGCATGCAAGTGAAAAGTGAAAGTGCAGTCACTCAGTCGTGTCTGACTCTACGACACCCCATGGACTGCAGCCTACCAGGCTCCTCTGTCCATGGGATTTTCCAGGCAAGAGTACTGGAGTGGGGTGCCATTGCCTTCTCCAGAGACTTGATTAGGTATCAGATTAAACATTTTTGACAAGATAACTTCATAGACAATATTGTGTACTCACTATTTTGTCAAATAACAGGGGGCACATAAGTGAAGCTATCTTTAATCTCCTGATTCATGTATTGACCACCAGCTCTCTCCATTTTATCAGTACTTTTTTCTCTTTTTTTGCAGTTAAGAAGTAGTAATCCAAAAAAAAAAAAAAAAAGAAGTAGTAATCCATAAAGTCACATCAGCACTCCACTTGGAAATTTAAACAGTCTTGTATTTTAAAGAAATTAAGACCAAAAAACTCTTTTTTATTTATTCATATATTTACCTTTTCACATGGTCTTCATTCCTTCCCAATGATCTAAATTTCCATTATCAGTTCCTTTCAGCTTGAAGAACTTAACTTCTTGGAGTACATGTCTGCTAATGACAAATTTTCATTGTTTCTTTTACTGAAATGCCTTTGTTCTTTATGGATTCTTTTCTTTGCTACTGAATTCTGGGTCTTGTTTTATATTTTTCTGCTTCATTTCTGAAGACAAGTCATTTTTGTCTTCATGCTTCCAAGATTTTCTCATTACCTTCAGTTTTTAGCTGTTTAAATATGATGTGCCTCAGTACGGTTTTGTGTTAATCCTTTTTGGATTACAGGGTTGATTTCCTTTAGGATTGAGTGGCTTGATCTCCTTGTTGTCCAAGAGACTCTCAAGAGTCTTCTCCAGTACCAAAGTTCAAAAGACTAAGTTGGCACTTAGTCTTCTTTATGGTCCAACTTTCACATCCATAAGTGACTACTGGAAAAACCACAGCTTTAACTATACGGACCTTTGTTGGCAAAGTGTATATGAATCATCACCTATTAATTCTGTTTCTCTGGAGAACCCAGACTAACGCACACAAAAAAGAAAAAAATCTCAGCTATGATGGGGCTCAGCAATTATGCCATCCACTGAATGTAACCTATGGAAGTTGTTTGAAGGAACTCTTAGGGGAGGGGATCCATACTTAAATCACAACTAAGCTTTCAGCAAAAGGGAAATGAAGTGCACATCCGGGAGTGATGCTCCCGCACCTCCGACCTTCCAGTTCCTCTCAAAGTCTCCAAGCACTTTCCCTTCTTGGTGTCGGTTTGCGAACTCAGGAGTTTCTAGGTAAAATTCAAAACTGACCCATGTACATGGAGGGCAACAGAATAGGCAGACCATTCCAGATTGGTAGGTGGCAGTGTAAATAAACAAGGGAACTTATGTAGGAGGTTTACCTTGGGCAACTGCAAGCTGTCTACAGAGAAGCCTTAACTGAGTTCAGTCACACTTACTGTCCAGATGGTCTCCACAACACACTAGCATCTCAAGACTGCATCCTTGAAATGGCTCCTAGTGTGAGAACATTGAGAAGACTGCACATTCCAAGGAAGGGGGTAGGGAGGAGTCTCCAATTGCCAGGGTCCAGCTTTCAAGTCAGCCAGTGGTCACCTCCTTTTGATGACCTCTTCCAATAGCCTCCATCTTTTAAAAGGCTGTCAGTGGGACCCTGCACAGCCTTTTGTTAGAGCACCTCCCAGTCCAGCACTAAGGTCCAAATAATACTAATCTGGACGAATTCCATGTTGTGAGACAACCCCACAAAGTAAGAACACCTGTTTATCTGCCCATACCTTTTATTTCTTTGTCAAATTGTGCTCACATGATGGGGGTCACATTTTCAGGAAGTCTGTATGAAGGAGAAATTTCTTTAACTTTGGTATTACAAAGCATCTTAACATACAGAATTTTGACACATTTTCTCCCTTTTTCTTTTAATTTTCTCCACAACTATTCATAACTATTCATGGACTGCGTGTTGCAGCCCATGGGGTCACAAAGAGTCGGACATGACTGAATGATTGAACTGAACTGATTGATAAACAGACATATTAGTGACAATCATTCTGCCACAAGTCATCATTAAGACTCAATTTGTTGTTTAGTCACTAAGTTGTGTCTAACTCTTTTGTGACCCCATGGGCTGTAGCCTGCCATGCTCCCCTGTCCATGGGATTTCCAGGCAAGAATACTGGAGTGGGTAGCCATTCCCTTCTCAGGGGGCCTTCCCAACCCAGGGATTGAAACCACATCTCTTTTGGCAGGCAGATTCTTTACCACTGAGCCACCAAGGAAAATTCAATTTAAACCATATTAATACATAATTTACTATTTTTAAAAGAAATAGATGTAAATTTATAAATTCATATGGCAACTATGAGCATGGTTATAGGAAAGGTTTATATTTTTTTATTGGCTGACATCATGGAGATATATTATCTTTGAAATGATTAACTATTGCTCAGCTACCCCCATAAGGTAATACAGGGAAGCCACCTATGTTGTTGCTTATTTAACTTATATGCAGAGTACATCATGAGAAACGCTGGCTGGAAGAAGCACAAGCTGGAATCAAGATTGCCGGGAGAAATATCAATAACCTCAGATAAGCAGATGACACCACCCTTATGACAGAAAGTGAAGAGGAACTAAAAAGCCTCCTGATGAAAGTGAAAGAGGAGAGTGAAAAAGTTGGCTTAAAGCTCAACATTCAGAAAACGAAGATCATGGCATCCGGTCCCATCACTCCATGGGAAATAGATGGGGAAAGTGTCAGACCTTCTTTTTGGGGGCTCCAAAATCATTGTAGATGGTGACTGCAGCCATGAAATTAAAAGATGCTTACTCCTTAGAAGGAAAGGTATGACCAACCTAGATAGCATATTCAAAAGCAGAGACATTATCTTGCCAACAAAGGTCCATCTAGTCAAGGCTATTGTTTTTCCAGTGGTCATGTATGGATATAAGAGTTGGACTGTGAAGAAAACTGAGCACTGAAGAATTGATGCTTTTGAACTATGATGTTGGAGAAGACTCTTGAGAGTCCCTTGGACTGCAAGGAGATCCAACCAGTCCATCCTAAAGGAGATCAGTCCTGGATGTTCATTGGAAGGACTGATGCTGAGGCTGAAACTCCTATACTTTGGACACCTCATGTGAAGAGTTGACTCATTGGAAAAGACCCTGATGCTGGGAAGGATTGGGGGCAGGAGGAGAAGGGGACAACAGATGATGAGATGGCTGGATAGCATCACCGACTCAATGCACATGAGTTTGGGTGAACTCCGGGAGTTGGTGATGGACAGGGAGGCCTGGCATGCTGCGATTCATGGGGTCACAAAGAGTCAGACATGACTGAGCGAATGAATTGACCTATGTTGTTATGAGCCTGGTAGCTTATACTGTTTTCCCACAGTTCTTCCCTTACCATCTGCCTTTGGCATGGCTCATCCCTGCCTCTGTTAATGTTGGGCTTGTCCACTTGACTTGTCTAATCAATAGAATGTGAGCTGATCAGGATGGGTGTAGAGACTTTAAAGATGCTTTGGCTCAGCATTTTGTGCTTCTGCCATGGACTGTGAAAAGAACATGCTCAAGAATCTGCTGGCCAAAACGAGACATCAGAAACAGAAGAGGAGAATAACCTTTGTGAGTTATTTAACCATGTGAGTTATTTAAAAAATCACCCCCTTCTAAGAAAGCAATTGGAGGTTTTCCACCTGGGGAGCGAGCAGAGAACTAGGAACTCAATATAGGAGAAAAGTGAAACAAATCTCTAATGCGATGGTGGTGATCACAGTATCTCTCATGTCAGGCACAAAGGGCAACCAGCTCAGAATGGATCATATTATATGACTCAATATACTTCCTCCTTGCTTCAGTCATTTTGGTTCTTTTAATTTCTGATGACTGTATCCTAACTCTGTTAAACAACTAAAACTCATGGATCATACTGGGAGCTGGAGATGCAAAGACAAAGCTGATTCCATCATAGCCATCAACCAGCTCCCTGTCTAGTGAAGAATAAATGCACACACGATGGGCTAGGTGTTAAATCCTGTCCTAGAAATTGTGCAGATACTTTGTGAAACTGTACACACCTAATGCATCCAATGATGTATAAGCAAGAAGCAAAGAGATACTGAAAAATTCAAATAGCCAACAGACAATCAGAAAACTGGAAATGTGAACCACAATCATTATAATCAGGTACCACTGTATATCTACCACAGTAGCAAAATATGTACATATATTTTTAAACTGATGATGCCACATATTGTCAAGGATACAAACACACACTGCTGTTGGGCATGCCAGCTGGTATATTTGTTTGGAAATCTATTAATATGTAGGAGAACTAAACTTATTAAAGCTGAACATGGGTATACCCATAAACAAATTCAAGCAATTCTATCTCCCAGTATACACAGAAAGAAATGTGTATACTTTGAAAGACATGGCTAATTATAACAGTCCTATAAGGCATTCTGACTTCCCAACACAGTATCTTCCAGAACACATACTGGAAGATTTTCAATAAGGGACTATGTTGGAATGCTCTTTTCATGTGGATCTTGGCTGGTACTATGAAGATTCCTTAAAGGAACTGTGCTGGATATTCAGTGAAATTGTTGTATCCTAAGTAGAAATTCAAAGACAAAAAAATCAACAGATTAAACTAGAAAAATGATTAAGGACCTCCAATTCAAAACAAAACAACCCAATACAGTCATGCAGTTTTGAAGAACAGGTAATCACAATACAAAAACAAAAAATATATTCTAAAAGAAAATCATCATGTAGTCTCACTCACAAGATGTAAATACAAAAAAATCAACAGATTAAACTAGAAAAATGATTAAGGACCTCCAATTCAAAACAAAACAACCCAATACAGTCATGCAGTTTTGAAGAACAGGTAATCACAATACAAAAACAAAAAATATATTCTAAAAGAAAATCATCATGTAGTCTCACTCACAAGATGTAAAAATTCTAAATAAAATAGTAGTAAGTGAAATCAAGTAGTGCATCCAACACACACACACACACACACACACACCAATGGCTAACCTGAGTATACCTAGAAACAGGAAGAAGTCAAAGAGTCTGTCAGTATAAATAATTATCACAGTATAACAATTAAATACAACTGCAGGAAGAGATGATAAAATGGCATTTGATAAAACTCAGGAGCCATGCCTACTTAGACACAACAAAGATATTTACTCATAAGTGAGAAAACATTAGAAGGCAACAGTACGATACTGTCATCCTGTCATAGCTAAACAATCAGACTTGGTGACTGAAATTTCCAACTTTATCGTCTCTTTTAGTTATGGTTGCACCTCCCAATGCAGTTTCACACCCTCAAGATGTTAATAAGTCATGAGAATTGCTATTGCCATAGTGAAGTTTGAGATATGCCAACTTAAACACAGTTGAACAATTTTCTTCACTACTCTTTTGATAAGCTGATAAGTCTTTTGATAAGCTGATAAGGTACTTTAGGTAGTTCCTTAAGAGGGTATTTTAGAAGATGCTGTTTCATAAGCTTCTTTAATAAGAGAATTAATTTCCTTTGTTTCTCAAGTACTAATAAGCACTGGTGAGACTCCTGAAACCTACAATTTCAGAAAAGGTAGGATAAGGTGCTATCGCCATATCGCCTAGTTAACATGCAAATATGGGACCCAGGAGGAGTAAAATACTAACTGGTGATGATATAGTCTATTAAAACACTCAAAGAATTCTGCTTTGTGTTACATTTTATTATTACAATTATGTGGAATAATGCTGTAAACCACTAGACCATAAATGAAAGAACACAGATACCATGGATGGCCTATCTGCCAAAATGGACATAGAGGTGAGGTGCAGATGAAAACAATGACCAAGATGAACCACAGACATTTGTCAGTCCAGTTCTGACGTAACTGATTTTCTGGAAATCAGTCATTTTTAAAAGGTCAAATTCTGAGTATATAAGCATTCTTTTATTCCATCATAACTAATATACTTTCATGCTGGCACTAAATCATAACAGCCACCCAGATGAAAATGAAAAGTCACCAATTTTGAGATGCATTCTGATTTACAAACATTAAATTCTTCTTAGAATTAAGTCATTGTATGTAATTTCCTACTCTAAAAGTCACACAAATCTAAGGTGAACTATCAGAATGAATTAAACCTATACTGATTTTTTGTTGTTGTTGCTAGTTAGCCTGTATTTCCATTCAAACCAGAAAATTTGGGGCTTGGATAGTCCATAAAAATTATTTTCTATTGTGCAATCTTACATCTGGATTCTGCTTACTGGTATTTTAATTAAAAATTTTGCATTTGCCTGGGTCAGAAGTTCCCCTGGAGGAGGGCATGGCAACCCATTACAGTATTCTTCCCTGTAGAATCTCCATGGACAGAGGAGCCTGTCGGGCTGCAGTCCACGAGTTCACAGAGTCAGATATGACTGAAGCAACTGAACAGGCATGCACGCAAATTCAATTAATCTTGCTTTTTAGAGGCTATCTCCATTTAGTTTTGTTACCAGATATATGTTATCCAGATGAGATAGCAAAAAATTTGTTTTTCCTCTTGAAATTGATACCTAAGAAGATGACAATTTCCAACTATTGTTTCTAAATAATAGATTTTGGAGCAATTTTTTTCAGTCTTTTCCTTTGCTTATTGATCCAAATATGTTTAAAAACATTGTGTTGCCTTAAATTAAAAAAAAAATCCATATCTCTAATTATATCTTTTCTTATTAATGATTCTACAATGTTGCCAACTTTCTTGACTTTTCCTTATTCAGATTTACCAAAGTTTGATAAGTATATACATCATACATATCTTATGAAGTATTAAATATTCTGCTACTCTAACAACAACAGACTGGTTCCAAATAAGAAAAGGAGTACGTCAAGGCTGTATATTGTCACCCTATTTAACTTATATGCAGAGTACATCATGAGAAACGCTGGAATGGAAGAAACACAGGCTGGAATCAAGACTGCCAGGAGAAATATCAATAACCTCAGATATGTAGATGACACCACCCTTATGGCAGAAAGTGAAGAGGA
>SJYX01004206.1:9678-27824 GCA_006410675.1 Oreotragus oreotragus | reverse complement strand
AAAAAAAAGAATTCCAATAGCAGTAGGTAGGTGCTTGGCTGTGTGCTACTGTCCAGAGCTACCTTAGCAGGACCCAGGTTCTTTTCATGAGTGACCTTTTCATGAAATTGTAAGTGTATTTCACTGTGACAATTTCTATTTGTTTTTCTAATGCTGTAAAGTAACATCAAAGTTCTCACAAAGAGATTATGCTAAGTGGTCTGCATTGTAAAACACCAAGAGATTTTGCTAGCTTTTGTAGTTCTAAAACATTTGGGATCTGTGGAGTAATCATTAAATTGTTTCCAAAGTTTAATAGATTGTGAGAGAAGTATTTCTCTTCCCTCATCTTCCATTTCTAGATATCCTTTCAGCATCCCAAATTTCTGGAACTTTTTCCTCTCTCTCTTTGTCAACTATAGCAGTAAAGGATAGTACAAAACTTTCAAGTTGGTCAGCTGCCAAAGAATTCTACTGCTACAGATATTCTGTCACTTGGGCTGTTTATGGGGTATCAGGAGTTGTCACCTATGTTAGAGGGCAGAAAGAATATTTTGTCATTATATACCCTTATGATTCTAGTTGTACAAATNAAAGGATAGTACAAAACTTTCAAGTTGGTCAGCTGCCAAAGAATTCTACTGCTACAGATATTCTGTCACTTGGGCTGTTTATGGGGTATCAGGAGTTGTCACCTATGTTAGAGGGCAGAAAGAATATTTTGTCATTATATACCCTTATGATTCTAGTTGTACAAATTCATAGTCCCAAGGAGAGCAAGTTTTTTTAAATTCTAATCTAAAAACAATAAAATAATTTACTTTGTATATTAGTATTCTGATTTTTTGTGTGGGGAAATTTGTGTTCTGTTTTGTCACAGATGGTTATCTTTAAAATTAATTTTATGTAGTTAGGATAACATCTAACAATCAGCTGCTGCAGAGCTGATTCAATTTACAGAAATCTTAGATGGATAAACTTACAAGAATTCTACATTTTTAAATCCAGGGTTTTATGAAACCATGTATAAAATAATACCTTTTATTACACACTTGGCTTTCAGAAGCACATCCTATAAACCCAGGTGTACTCTAAGCTCTTTGACTCATTTATTATGCATTAATAGAAAATGTCCAATAAATAGTTGCTGGTGATGGGGCAATTCTGAATGCATTCTGTGCCAAAGAAATCCCAGTGAGGTGTGGCTATTTTCCTAAGGCACAGCATATCTGGCTCAGGTTTTAAATAAGCAGTAGTTAGCTTTATTGAGGGGACTAGACAGAGTTCGCTAGAGGAGTCAGCCAGAATTTGGAAATGGGATACTGCTGGCTCTTAGCCCTGTTTCTAGTAACTACCCCACCCTGCTGTTCCCAAGAGAACAAATGTACATTTGATGACTGAGCAGGTGGCATGAGCTGCAGTAATAAACAGTTCTTTTCCTGTAAGGGAGCAGGACTAGTTTATGGATCCATGAGCTTTCCTGTGGGGGAGCCATTATATCCAGTTAAAACTCTAACTGAAAACATCCATCTCTATCAACTTCTCAGTAATTCTACTCATGTGTAGTCCAGAATCTCTCAGCACTGCTCCCCTTGTCAATTTATTTAAGCACATGCACAGCTAGCTTCTTTGCTGACAAATAGCATGGGGACATCTAAAAGTTAGTTTGTGCGATTTAAAAGTGGCTATGGATCTAGTCCACCTGCAAGTTAATGTTAGGGAAAGGAAGTGGATAGAGATTCAGTGGGCCTCCTTCCCTATTTTTCATGTGTTTACTTCCTCTGCTTCCCTAATGAACTTGATAGTTTTGGAATTCCAAACCACTAAATGCAATTAAGATACAGGCTCATTATTTAAAGCCAAAAGGTTATAATCAACTCCCTTCCAACAATCAACCAATATCCTTTTGTTTACTTGAAGTATAACAGGAAAACACTACCTTGTAGCTAAATGACTTGGAGAGTTATTTTCATAACGGCTTGTTGAATTTTCCTAATTAATCAGAAGTCTTTGGCACAAAGAGATCAACTGTTGAGACCTGAGACACAGGGCTGGCAGAAAATTTGTCAGCAGAAATTGTCTTTTGTGCAATCTATGTACTACCTGGCACAAAAAGTACTTTGGAAATCTTGATTATGATTACAACACAATGGTTAATTAGCTGGGTCCTTACAAACTTCTTTAGACTCTTTGACACTAATGAATTAAGGAATGATAGTTTCCCTACTTTTGTATGCAAAAAGGAGGGTTAGTTTGCCTTGTTTTCCAAAGGATATCCCTTGTGCTGACAGTATTCCATGGCATGAGCCCCATGTTACTACAGCCAAAGACTCAATCTGTCCAAAGAAAACGCTGACCCTACTGGACTTAAGTAGGCCAAGGAGTTTTATGGTGAATGGAGGGTGATTGTAAAGTTAATCTCTTATTTATGTTACACTGTGATAATCTTGCTGAAGAGTTACAATAGCCACAAAAGTCAGGAAGTTGAAAAGAACTCAAAAAAAAATTGAAAGAAAAAAAATGTAGACAATCTTTTTTTGTTGTTGTTACTAGTGTAAATTTGATGGAGGTTATGCTCAAAAAGTATTTTTTGTTAGTGTAACTAAATGCATATATTTCATAATCATGTATATTTAAATAAATACAATATAGGATGTTCTGAACTGTATATTAGTAAAAGTTAATTCCATATAACATAATTTTAAAAATTTAGATGAAATGTGAACCTAAATTGGAAAACATTCTCAGTATCTCAGAAATGACTTATGATTAATTTTTTAAAGATGAGTTAGAATAAATAAACTTGTCAAGAAATAATTTTAAAAAATGGTTTTGCATTTTAAAGTTCCTTTATAGATATTGTCAGTGAAGACAGAGTAAAATAGAACTTTTAAGCCTAGTATGAAATGTTCAGATTAGATGAGAAATTATTTCCTGTGGGGAATAAGTAATCAAAAGTAAGTTCTAAAACATTTTTCTCTAGGGGCTCTTAAAAAGATCATCTTGTCTGGACAGTGTGTGTGTGAATACGGTGAATCACAATAAGTGATTTCAAAAAATAGAAAATGTTCTATGAGTGGGATTTTACTTCTTATAAAATACTTAATATGTAAAAAAAAAAGTTAATTGGATTCCAATAGAGAAACAGAAAACAAGCAAAGTTTTATAGAAACTTTCATTGTTTCACAGCAAATAAACATCTCCCAGGATACATGTTGTTGCTGCAAGCACTATAAAATTGTTAGCTTAGATTCATGTCTAATCTCAAACATATACTATGTTTAAATCTCAAAGTACTACAATAGTACATATTAAATTTTGCCAATATCAATACTATTTCTTGCTGTTGAATATAATGTTTATGAAAATTACTAATCATGAATCATTACCAACAGAGCTACCAGAGAAGTGAAAAGACCATTTCTCCACAGTCTTTCCCATCAGGAAGCTTCCATAAGCCTCTCAACCTTCTCCATCAGAGGGATAAAATCACAATCACATAAAACTAATGAAACTGATCACATGACCACAGCCTTGTCTAACTCAGGAAACTATGAGCCATGCCACATAGGGCCAGCCAAGATGGACGGGTCATGGTGGAGAGTTCTGACACAATGTGGTCCACTGCAGAAGGGAATGGCAAACCACTTCAGTGTTCTTGCCTTGAGAAGCCCATGAACAGTATGAAAAGGCAAAAAGATATGGCACTGAAAGATGAACCTCTCAGGTTGAGAAATAAGTCCAGAAAGAATGAAGAGACAGAGCCAAAGCAAAAACAACACCCAGTTGTTGATGTGACTGGTGATGGAAGTGAAGTCTGATGCTGTTAAGAAAAATACTGCACAGGAACCTAGAATGTTAGGTCCATGAATCAAGGTGAGTTTGAAGTGGTTAAACAGGAGATGGCAAGAGTAAATATCAATATTTTAGTAATCAATGAACTAAAATGGACTAGAATGGTGAATTTAACTCAGATGACTATTATATCTACTACTGTGGGCAAGAATCCCTTAGAAGAAATGGAGTATTCCAGAAAGAATGAAGAGACAGAGCCAAAGCAAAAACAACACCCAGTTGTTGATGTGACTGGTGATGGAAGTGAAGTCTGATGCTGTTAAGAAAAATACTGCACAGGAACCTAGAATGTTAGGTCCATGAATCAAGGTGAGTTTGAAGTGGTTAAACAGGAGATGGCAAGAGTAAATATCAATATTTTAGTAATCAATGAACTAAAATGGACTAGAATGGTGAATTTAACTCAGATGACTATTATATCTACTACTGTGGGCAAGAATCCCTTAGAAGAAATGGAGTAGCTCTCATAGTTAGCAAAAGAATCTGAAATACATACTTGGATGCAATCTCAAAAAAGACAGTATGATCTCTGTTCGTTTCTGAAGCAAACCATTCAATATCAAAATAATCCAAGTCTATCCAAGTCTATGCCTTGAACAGTAATGTTGAAGAAGCTGAAGTTGAACAGTTCCATGAAGACCTACACGACCTTCTAGAACTAACACCCCAAAAAAAGATGTCCATTTCATTATAGGGGACTGTAATGCAAAAGTAAGAAGTCAAGAGATACCTGGAGTAACAGGCAAATATGGCCTTGGAGTACAAAATGAAGCAGGGCAAAGGCTAATAGATTGTGCCAAGAGAATGCACTGGTCATAGCCAACAGCCGCTTGCAACAAAACGAGAAGACTCTACACATGGACATCATCAGATGATCAATACCAAAATCAGATTGATTATATTATTTGCAAAAAAGATGGAGAAGCTCTGTACAGTAAGCAAAAACAAGACCAGGATCTGACTATGGATCAGATCATGAGCTACTTATTGCAAAATTCAGACTTAAAGAAAGTAGGGAAAGCCAATAGACAATTCAGTTATGACCTAAATAAAAATACCTTATGATTGTAGAGTGGAAGTGAAAATAGATTCAAGGGATTAGATCTGACAAACAGTCCCTGAAGAACTTTGGATGGAGGTTGGTGACATTGTACAGGAGGCAGGGATCAAGATCATTCTCAAGAAAAAGAAATGCAAAAAGGCAAAACGATTGTCTGAGGAGACCTTACAAACAGCTGGGAAAGGAAGAAAAGCAAAAGGCAAAGGAGCAAACAAAAGATGAACCCATTTGAATGCAGAGTTCCAAAGAATAGCAAGGAGAGACAAGAAATGTTTCCTCAGTGAACAGGGCAAAGAAATAGAGGAAAACAAAAGAATGGGAAAGACTAGAGATCTCTTCAAGAAAACTAGAGATACCAAGGGAACATTTCATGCAAAGATGGTACGGACATAACAGAAGCAGAGGATATTAAGAAGAGGTGGCAAGAATACACAGAAAACCTATACAAAAAAGATCTTCATGACCCAGATAACCACGATGGTGTGACCATCCTCTTAGAGCCAGACATCCTGGAAAGCGAAATCAAGTGGGCCTTAGGAAGCATCTCTACGAAAAAAGCTAGTGGAGATTATGGAATTCCAGTTGAGCTATGTCAAATCCTAAAAGACGTTACTGTGAAAGTGCCACACTCAGTATGCCAGGAAACTTGAAAAAGTCAGCAGTGGCCCCAGGACTGTAAAAGTTCAGTTTTCATTCCAATCCCAAAGAAAGGCATTGCCAAAGAATGTTCAAACTACCACAAAATTTCACTCATCTCACACACTATCAAAGTAATGCTTAAAATTCTCCAAGCCAGGCTTCAACAGTATGTTAACCATGAACTTCCAGATGTTCAAGTTGGATTTAGAAAAGGCAGAGGAACCAGAGGTCAAATTATCCACATCCACTGGATCATCAAAAAAGGACAAGAGCTTCAGAAAAACATCTGATTTATTGTCTATGTCAAAGCCTTTGACTGTGTGGATCACAACAAACTGTGGGAATTTCTCCTTGAGATGAGAATACCAGACCACCTTACCTGCCTCCTGAGAAATCTATATACAGGTCAAGAATCAACACATAGAACTGGACACGGTATAACAGACTGGTTTCAAACTGTGAAAGGAGAATGTCAAGGATACATATTGTCATATGCAAAGAACATCGTGCAAAATGCTGGACTGGATAAAGCACAAGCTGAAATCAAGAGTGTCAGTGGTTGTGGTGGTTTTGTCGCTAAATCGTGTCTGACTCTTGCGACCCCATCAACTATAGCCTGCCAGGCTTCTCTGCCCATGGGAATCTTCACCCAAGAATACTGGAGCATGTTGCCATTTTCTTCTCCAGGGGATCTTCTCGACCCAGGAATCAAACCTGGGTTTCTTGCATTGCAGGCAGATTTTTTACCAACTGAGGTACAAGGGAAGCCAACAAGATTGTTGGGAGAAATATCAATAACCTTGGACACACAGATAACACCACCCTTATGGCAGAAAGCAAAGAACTAAAGAGCCTCTTGATGAAAATGAAAGAGGATAGTGAAAAAGTTGGCTTAAAGCTCAACATTCAGTGAAAACTAAGATCATGGCATCTGGTCCCATCACTTCATGGCAAATATATGTGGAAACAATTGAAACAGTGAGAGACTTTATTTTTGTAGGCTTAAAAATCACTGCAGATGGTGAGTGAAACTAGGAAATTAAAAGATGCTTGCTCCTTGGAAGAAAATCTATGACCAACCTAGATAGCTCATTAAAAAGAAGAGATATTAGTTTGCCAACAAAGGTCCATCTAGTCAAAGCTATTTTATTTTTCAGTAGTCATGTATGCATGTGAGAGTTGGACTATAAAGAAAGCTGAGCCCCAAAGAACTGGTGCTTTTGAAATGTGGTGTTGGAGAAGATTCTTGAGAGTCCCTTGGACTCCAAGGAGATCAAACCAGTCAATCCTAAAGGAAATCAGTCCTGAATATTCATTGGAAGGACTGATGCTGAAACTGAAACTGCAATACTTTGGCCACCTGATGTTAAGAGCTGATGCATTGGAAAAGACCTTGATGCTGGGAAGGATTGAAAGCAGGAGGAGAAGGGGATGACAGAGGATGAGATGATTGAATGACATCACTTAATTGATAGAGATGAGTTTGAGTATGGTCCAGGAGTTGGTGATGGACAGGGAAGCCTGGCATGCTGCAGTCCATTGGTCACTGAGTCATGCATCATACCAGAAAATGTCCCAGAAAATAAAATTAGATTTTAAGATTATCATGTGACAGTTTAGTTTTTAAGAAAATCCCATCTATCAGAATGGTGTTCACTAATGAATTTAGATAGGTTTAACTCCTCTAGTGTAATTGTATATTAGCCTTGGGGATGTAATATAGTCTTCTGAAGGATTCATGTATCAGTAGCAATTGCCAGTATTTCCCAGGAAATAGATCAAAGACTCACAGATGTATTGCTTGTTTCTCTATACATCTCTGAAATAAAAGAATGTGTGTGACAAAGAAGATACTGTCAAAAAACTAAGACAAAAGAAGGATAAAGAGAGGACTTAAGGCATCCATGTCTGTATGAGAAGGAAAGATCAGGAAATTCCAGCTGAAGAGAAAGGAGCAATCTCAGCAGTATAGGAGTGAAAAAAAAAAAAAATTCACACTGCCCCATGAACAAACTGAAGGAAAGTTTCAGGAAGGACATGGAAGCACATCTTAGTCAAGGGCTAAGAAAAACCAAGAAAATGAAGTTGGCTGTAAAGAGTTGAACATGACTTAGTTACTGAGCAACAACAAAGGTCATCAAAGATCACAGATTTTTCAATTCTTGGTTCTGATACCTTGACTCTTAGCTTTACTGTAAAGTTCTGGAAAAGGGCCTGCAGCAATTCCAAGTATCTCTGCTGAAAAGGAAAATGTCAGAGGAATGGCTTTCCGTGTGACTTTCTCCTAAGCCTTCCTGTCTTATTGGCAAGATAGAGTTAACCTGGCCATTACTGAATTAGTCATTGGTGAGGAGACTAATGTTGACCTTATAATAGAATAAATTCATGTACTTTAAAATAAATATGTGCTATTTTATGCACTTGCAAATTATTTCTCAGAGATTCCCACAATTTGAACTCATGGTCTAAACAAAAGAGATAGTCCTGACAATTTTAATGTGTTTCCCTTGGGGCAATTAAACAGAGTTAGAAGATCAGTTGATATGAAATGCAAATAATTCTACTTATTTGTGAAGAAAAGGTACATGAATAACTTGGATTTGTGAAAACCAGGGAGAATATAATCTGATGTACATTACTGAAATTAAAATTCTTCCTTTCAAGTGTTTTATCCAAGTTTATGGTTCAGTTCAGTTCAGCATACAGCCTTGATGTACTCCTTTCTGAATTTGGAACCAAGCCACAGTTCCAAGTCTGGTTCTGTTACTTCTTGACATGCATATAGATTTCTCAGGAGGCTGGCGGGGTGGTCTGCTATTTCCATCTCTTGAAGAATTTTCCACAGCTTGTTGTGATTCACACAGTCAAAGGCAAAATCAAAGAAGCAGAAGTAGATGTTTCTCTGGAATTAGCTTGCTTTTTCTATGATCCAATGAATGTTGACAATTTGATCTCTGGTTCCTCTGCCTTTTCTAAATATAGCTTGAACATCTGGAAGTTCTCATGTCGTGTACTGTTGAACTCTAGCTTGGAGAATTTAGAGAATTACTTTGCTAATTTGTGAACTGAGTGCAATTGTGTGGTAGTTTTAACATTCTTTGGCATTGCCTTTCTTTGGGATTGAAATGAAAACTCACCTTTTCCAGTCTTGTGGCCATTGCTGAGTTTTCCAAATTTGCTGGTGTATTGACTGAAGCATTTTCACAGCAGTATCTTTTAGGATTTGAAATAGCTCAACTGGAATTCCATCACCTCCACTAGCTTTATTCATAGTGACGTTTCCAAAGACCTACTTGGCTTCACACTCCAGGATATCTGGCTTTAAGCGAGTGATCACACCATTGTGGTAATCTGGGTCATTAAGATGTTTTGTGTAGTTCTTTTGTGTATTCTTGCCAACTCTTCTTAATATATCTTCTGCTTCTGTTAGGTCCATACTGTTTCTGTCCTTTATTGTGCCCATCTTTGCATGAAATCTTCCCTTGGTTTCTCTGATTTCTTGAAGAGATGTCTAGTTTTTCCCATTCTATTGCTTTCCTCTATTTCTTTGCATTGATCACTTAGGAAGGCTTTCTTATCTCTCCTTGCTATTCTTTAGACCTCTCCATTCAGATGGGTATATTTTTCTTTTTCTCCTTTGCCTTTTGCTTTTCATTTCTCAGCTGTTTGTAAGGCCTCCCCAGACAACCGTTTGGCCTTTTTTCATTTTTTTCTTGCAAATGGTTTTGACTGTCATGGCAAAATTTGTCTATTCATATTGCTTTTCAAGTTTTACTTTCCACTCTCTAAATCTCATGGAAGTATAAATGAAAACAACTGGCTAAAGTTGAAAAAATTTGTATCTATAGTTTATACAACCAAGTCCTACAGAATTAAGTCCTAACTAAGAAAGAAATATAAATACACACAAAAGCCTTGAAGTAAATAATATATACAGGGTCAAATTACTCTGATTTTCAACTCAATCAAGTTTTCCTTTTGCCATATGTAAACATGTTATAGATAAATATTACAGTCCTTAATCTTGCTGGCATATACTTTTCAATTGAAGAGAAAAAATATTTTTTGTTTTCAATTTTACCTCTGACCCTTTTAATGTGAAAACTAGAACAAGGAGTTAAAAAAAATTTTTTTTTCAAATGATGTACATGTATAATATACTGTTTTTCTTTTAAAGAAATATTTGATAACTGCATCTGTACATAAAAAATCACTTATCCTGAAAAATTAAATTTATTTCCTGGACTTTATTGCCCCTAGATCTCTGGTAGAAGCAGAGGAAAACATTTTCATTGAGGTCCAGAGAATTCATGCAAATTAATATTAAAAAATGTAATTGAAAATATAAATATCATCAAAAATAAGGCAATACATGGAAAACAATTGTCTCATTTTTAGGGGCTTCAGATATTGAAATAGTCAGGTATGGAATATATTAATAAATAGTTATGTGTTAGTTTTCTAATGCTGCCATAACAAATAACCACAAAACTAGTATCTTGAAACAACACAAACTCTGAGAGTCTAGGTGTCATAAAATTAGGGTGTTGGCAGGGCTCTTCCTTTCTGGGACTTCAAGAAGTGAATCTACATGTTTTTTTTTCCAGCTTCTAGAGACCAGCTAAATTCCTTAGATCATGATCATCTTTCAATCATGTCTCAGGTCTCCGATCCTGCTGTTATTGTCACATCTCTTCCTCTGATATTTTTTTCTGCCTCTCTTTCCCACCTTTGGTGATCCTTGTGATAATATTGGGCTCACATAATCAGGATAATTTCTCTATCTGCTGATTAGCAATTTTAACTGCATCTGCATTTTAAATTCCACTTTCCCCTGTTCAGTTTAGTTCAGACTCTCAGTCGTGTCCAACTCTTTGTGACCCCGTGGACTGCAGCATGCCAGGACTCTCTGTCTATCACAAATCCCCAGAGTTTATTCAAGCTCATGTCCATTGAGTCAGTGATGCCATCCAACCATCCCATCTTCTTCTCCTCCCCCCTTCAGTTTCCCAACACCAGGTTCTTTTCTAATGAGTCAGTTCTTCACATCAGGTGGCCAAAATATTGGAGTTTCAATGTCAGCATCAGTCCTTCCAGAGTATTTAGGACTGATTTCTTTTAGGATGGACTGGTTGGATTTCCTTGCAGGCCAAGGGACTCTCAAGAGTCTTCTCCAACACCACAGCTCAAGACCATCAACTCTTTGATGCTCAGATTTCTTTATAGTCCAACAGTCACATCCATATATGACTATAGAGAAACCATAGCTTTGACTATTCAGACCTCAGTTGGCAAAGTAATGTCTCTGCTTTTCAATATGCTGTCTAGGTTGGTCATAACTTTTCTTCCAAGGTGCAAGCATCTTTTAATTTCATGGCTGCAGTCACCATCTGCAGTGATTTTGGAATCCCCAAAATAAAGTCTTTCACAGTTTCCACTGTTTCCCCATCTATTCACCATGAAGTGATGGGACCAGATGCCATGATCTTAGTTTTATGAATGTTGAGGTTTAAGCCAACTTTTTCACTCTCCTTTTGCATTTTCATCAAGAGGCTCTTTATTTCTTCACTTTCTGCCATAAGGGTGATGTCATCTGCATGCATATCTGAGGTTAATGATATTTCTCCCAGCAATTTTAATTTCGACTTGTGTTTCATCTAGCCCAGTGTCTCATGATGTGTACTCTGCATAGAAGTTAAATAAGCAGGATAACCATATACAGCCTTGATGTACTCTTTCCCAATTTGGAGCCAGTCTGTTGTTCCATGTCCAGTTCTAACTGTTGCTTCCTGACCTGCATACAGGTTTCTCAAGAAGCAGGTCAGGTGGTCTGGTATTCCCGTCTCTTTAAGAATTTTCCACAGATTTGTTGTGATGCATACAGTCAAAAGATTTGGCATAGTCAATAAAACAGAAATAGATGTTTTTCTGGAACTCTCTTCCTTTTTTGATGATTTAATGGAGTTGGCTATTTGATCTCTGGTTCATCTGCCTTTTCTAAAACCAGCTTGAACATCAGAGAGTTCATGGTTCACGTATTGCTGAAGCCTGGCTTGAAGAATTTTGAGCATTACTTTGATAGTGTGTAAGATGAGTGCAATTGCAGTAGTTTGAACATTCTTTGGCATTGCCTTTCTTTGGGATTGCAATGAAAACTGACCTTTTCCAGTCCTGTGGCCACCACTGAGTATTCCAAGTTTCCTGGCATATTGAGTGTGGCACTTTCATAGCATCATCTTTAGGATTTGAAATAGCTTGACTGGAATTCTATAATCTCTATTAGCTTTTTTCATAGTGATGCTTCCTAAGGCCCACTTAACTTTGCTTTCTGGGATATCTGACTCTAAGTGAGTGATCATACCATCGTGGTTATCTGGGTCATGATCTTTTTTGTATAGTTCTTCTGTATATTCTTGCCACCTCTTCTTAATATCTTTTGCTTCTGTTAGGTCCATACAATTTTTTTTCCTTTATTGTGCCCATCTTTGCATAAAATATTCCCTTGGTATCTCTAGTTTTCTTGAAGAGATCTCTAGTCTTTCCCAATCTTTTGTTTTCCTCTATTTCTTTGCATTGATCACTGAAGAAGGCATTCTTGTCTCTCCTTGCTATTCGTTGGAACTCTGCACTCAAATGCGTATAGCTTTCATTTACTCCTTTGCCTTTGCATCTCTTCTTTTCACAGCTATTTGTAAGGTCTCCTCAGACAGCCGTTTTGCCTTTTTGCATTTCTTTCTCTTGGGGGTCGTCTTGACCCCTGCCTCCTGTACAATGTCATAAATCTCCATCCATAGTTTCTTCAGGGACTCTGTCTATCAGCTCTAATCACTTGAATCTACTTCTCAATTCCACTATATAATCATAAGGGATTTGACTTAGGTCATACCTTAATGGTTTAGTGGTTTTCCCTACTTTCTTTGATTTAAGTCTGAATTTTGCAATAAGAAGTTCATGATCTGAGCCACAGTCAACACCTAGTTTTGTTTTTTTCTGACTGTATAGAGCTTCTCCATCTTTGGCTGCAAAAAATATAGTTAATCTGTTTTTTGCATTGACCATCTGGTGATGTCCAAGTGTAGAGTCTTCGCCTGTGTTATTGGCAGAGGGTGTTTGTTATGACCAGCACGTTCTCTTGGCAAAACCCTATGAGCCTTTTCCCTGCTTCATTCTGTACTCCAAGGCCAAATTTGCTTGTTACTGCAGGTATTTCTTAACTTCTTACTTTTGCATTCTAGTCCCCTTATAATGAGAAGGACAATTTTTAGGAGTGTTCATTCTAGCACGACTTTCAGATCTTCATAGAACTGTTCAACTTCAGCTTCTTCAGAATTCCTGGTTTGGGCATAGACTTAGATTATTGTGATATTGAATGGTTTGCTTTGGAAACGAACAGAGATCATACTGTCGTTTTTGAGATTGTATCCAAGTATGCATTTTGGACTCTTTTGTTGACTATGAGGGCTACTCCATTTCTTCTAAGGGATTCTTGCCCACAGTAGTAGATATAATGGTCATCTGAGTTAAATTCACTCATTCCAGTTCATTTTAGTTTGGCGATTCCTAAAATGTTGACGTTCACTCTCATCATTTCCTGTTTGACTACTAATCAGCCCTGGGATTTCTTTGGAAGGAATGATGCTAAAGCTGAAACTCCAGTACTTTGGCCACCTCATGAGAAGAGCTGACTTATTGGAAAAGACTCTGATGCTGGGAGGGATTGGGGGCAGGAGAAGAAGGGGACGACAGAGAATGAGATGGCTGGATGGCATCACTGACTCGATGAACGTGAGTCTGAGTGAACTCTGGGAGTTGGTGATGGACAGGCAGGCCTGGTGTGCTGCGATTTATGGGGTCGCAAAGAGTCGGACACGACTGAGCAACTGAACTGAACTGAACTGAATTTGCCTTGATTCATGGACCTAACATTCCAGGTTCTTATGCAATATTGCTCTTTACAGAATTGGTCTTTACTTCCATCACCAGTCACATCCACACCTGGGTATTGTTGTTGCTTTGGCTCTGTCTTCTTATTTTTTCTGGAATTATTTCTCCACTGATCTCCAATAGCATATTGGGCACCTACTGATCTTAGGAGTTCATCTTTCAGTATCCTATATTTTTCCTTTTTCATACTGTTAATGGGGTTCTCAAGGCAAGAATACTGAAGTGGTTTGCCATTCCATTCTCCAGTGGACCACGTTTTGTCTGAACTCCAACATGACCTGTCCATCTTGGCTGGCCCTACATGGCATGGCTCATATGTCATGGAATTAGTCTCAGCTGTGGTCCATATGATCAGACTGGTTCATTTTCTTTCCTCTGTACCTTAACATAATCACAGCTTTAGCATCATTCCTTCCAAAGAAATCCCAGGGCTGATTAAGATAATCAAACAGGAAATGATGAGAGTGAACGTCAACATTTTAGGAATCACCAAACTAAAATGGACTGGAATGAGTGAATTTAACTCAGATTGTGATTAAAATGTGATTAAAATGTGGACATTATTATACCTACTACAAACTGTATCATAAATTCTTAAGAAAATAAAACATATAACTACAAATTTGAGGAAGCAATACACAACCTTTGTAGTGGTCAGAAAGACTTTTAAAAAAGATGAATTTTTTAAAATTAAAAATATAATTTTTGAATTTTAAAAAATCTTCATAAACCAGTTAAATAGCTTTGTAGATACAGACTTCCCTGGTGGCACAGGCGGTCAAAGCATCTGCCTACAATGTGGGAGACCAGAGTTCAATCCTTGAGTTGGGAAGATCCCCTGGAGAAGAAAATGGCAACCCACTTCAGTAATCTTGCCTGGAAAGTATCAGAGTCGGACACGACTTTCACTTTAGACAAAGAGAGTAACTCATTAGTGAATTGAAGATATATCTGATGAAATTAACTAGAATTATTTAACCAGTAGGAAGAAATAGAGAAATATAAAATATAGATAGAATATAGTTATTTCTATGTTTATATAGAAAAACTAGTAACTATTAAAAATTTTAACAGATATATATATATATTAGATTTACTGAGAAGCTCTACAACATATATAGCTGGACAGAATGGAGATAACGGAGGGTGGAACTATGTGAATAGCTAATAGCTGAAGATTTGCAAAATAAATTATAAGAAGTAAATTTGCAGATCCAGAAAACAATAGATAAATTAAAGCAAGATAGGTAAAAAGAAATTCACACTTAGATGTGTTTTGGCAAAATTGCAGAACAACTAAAACAAAGAAAAACTTTTAAAAGTGTCAAGAGAATGAAGACCTATTACTTAATAAGTTCTGGAAATTAAGTGAATGGGAGAATACACAGCAAGTGCTAACCTGTGTAGCTATAGTCAAATTTTTAAAGTTCGATACTATTTTGACAGGACTTCAGATAACTTTATACATTATAAATTAGGAATGAGAACATTGTCTATAAAAACACTAAATAAAAAGTAACATAATATAAATGTTAACACTATAGAGTTTTGCCAAGAAAATGCACTGGTCATAGCAAACACCCTAATCCAACAACACAAGAGAAGACTCTACACATGGACATCACCAGATGGTCAACACCGAAATCAGATTGATTATATTCCTTGCAGCACAGTCAACAAAAACAAGACCAGGAGCTGACTGTCTCTCAGATCATGAACTACTTATTACCAAATTCAGACTTAAATTGAAGAAAGTAGGGAAAACTGCTAGACCATTCAGGTATGACCTAAATCAAATCCCTTATGATTATACAGTGGAAATGAGAAATAGATTTAAGGGCCTAGATCTGATAGATAGAGTGCCTGATGAACTATGGAACGAGGTTCATGACATTGTACAGGAGACAGGGATCAAGACCATCCCCATGGAAAAGAAATGCAAAAAAGCAAAATGNTGGGGCAGAGCTGCCACAGACAAAAACGTCTTGCACCTATGCACACAGTGTTGCTTTGGTCATGTCCAACTTTTTGTAACCATGGGGACTTTATCCTGCCAGTCTTCTCTGTCAGGGAGGGGGATTCTCCAGGCAAGAATACTGGAGTGTATTGACCAATACTGCCTGCCATACCCTTCTAGAGCACTATATTTCCTGCTGCCTTAACCACAAACTCCCTTGCGTACCTGGTGCCACCAGAACACCTGCGACCCAAGCAGTTGCACCATCTCTACATGTGGCCCTCACTGGGGCAGACCCAAGTCCTCTAGGGCAGCCTCAGGAGCAAACCCTAGTGGACGACCCACATGCAGAGGTGGAAATAAAACCAAAATTGAACCCCGGGGCAGATGGCTAAGGAAAAAGACCTAAAACCTTCCAGCTGTACAAGCTGCAGATTAAATCCACACAATCAACTAGGAAGACATTGAGAGCTCCCATAAAAGAAAACACACTAGTTCTGATAGCTGTGGACATTGGAGGCAAGGACACATAGGCGTAGGATCAGATTAGGATCTGAGCTGCCCTCACAGCAGGTCCAGAGACCAGCACAGTGTTGGAAGGCATCCTAGGTGAGGTGGTGAGGTGGACTGTGACTCTCAACAAGGGAAAAGACTCTGACAGCAGTGACTCAAGAAAAACATTTATTATTCTTATACTTTGACTTGTTCTGTAGATTACTTTGGATTTTTTTTTTTTTTACTTCTTTCTTTATTCCTCTCCCCTCCCCCAACACCCAATTGTAGTTTTTGATTTTATTGGCACTATGAACTCTAATTAAGCTTTTGAGCTTTATTTATTTTTTTGTCACATTTTTTATTGTTGTTATAAATCTCTGCCTCTGTGTTGGGCTTTTGCAGTTCTGTGGAATTTTCCTTTTTTTTTTTTTCTTAATTTTATTCTCTTTTCAAAATTTTTTAATTTCTAATTTTTTAAACCTGTTATTATTTTTTCTACATTTATTCCTTTGTTTGCCTTTCCTACTGTTATTTTCCCTTGCAATTAATTTTTAATGTATGTAAATCTTCTTTATCTACCTCTATTTAACTTTACATATCCATTCTTTCTTTCTTTTCTTTCTTTCCTTTCTTCTTAAAATATTTCTTAGTTTTGTTTTTATTGTTTTATTTCCCACTTCCCACCTTGCTTTAGTTTTGTTTTCCAGTTTGTGCTTTAGTTAGTTTTGTTCTTAACTGGTAGATATAGTTTTTGGCTTGGTTTGTTNCCTTTCCTACTGTTATTTTCCCTTGCAATTAATTTTTAATGTATATAAATCTTCTTTATCTACCTCTATTTAAAGTTACACATCCATTCTTTCTTTCTTTTCTTTCTTTCCTTTCTTCTTAAAATATTTCTTAGTTTTGTTTTTATTGTTTTATTTCCCACTTCCCACCTTGCTTTAGTTTTGTTTTCCAGTTTGTGCTTTAGTTAGTTTTGTTCTTAACTGGTAGATATAGTTTTTGGCTTGGTTTGTTTGCCAGGTCAGTCTATTATACTTTATTTTTGTTGGACTGCTTTGATTTTGCTTATGGGTGTATATGTATATGTGTATTTATGTCACAATTTTATTGTTGTTATAAACCCCTGCTTCTCTGTATATGTATGCGCATACACATATACACCCATAAGCAAGATCAAAACAGTCCAACAATAATTAAGTACAGTAGATTGACAAGGTGGACAAAAGAAATAAAAAATTACATCTACCAGTTAAGAACAAAACTAACTAAAGCACAAACTCAAGCCCAAAGTTTTGTTTTGATCACAGAACTGTTTATAATAGCCAGGACGTGGAAGCAACCTAGATGTCCATCACCAGATGTTGGGCTTTTGTAATTCTGTGGAGTTTTCCTTTTATTTTTTTACCTTTCTTCTTCCTTTCTTCTTTTCTCTTTTTTAATTTTAATTTTAAAAGCTTATTATTATTTTTATACTTTTATTCATTTGTTTGCTTTTCCTACTGTTATTTTCTTCTTGCAGTTAATCTTTAATGCATATAAATCTTCTTTATCTACCTCTATTTAACTTTGCATATCTATTCTNTAATTGTCTGAGTCAGAGGAGAAACATTTAAGGCTGAGAGTGAAAGAACAGATCTGTGGCACCCTGAATGGAGTGAGAATCAGACAGTCCTTGCTGCAGCCCAGACAAGAATGCAGGTCCCCTAGAAGGCACAGCAGCTGGGAACTGGAGTTTAGGGACTGTGGAGAAATCTTAGGGTGAAGGCTGCTGTCGACTGTGGAGAGAAGGATCAAGGTGATGTGAGGGAGGAGAATGTGGCGGGAAATGCCTGTGGAAGAAAGCCAGGCAGTCATGGAAGCAAGGCAATACTGCTGAGTCATGTGTAGGGGGTGGAGCCATCACCAGATAGCCTCTCTCTCCTGACAGGCGAACATTGGCAGCTCAACATTAGAGAGGCTGGCCTCTCAAATGCCTGAGGCACTGAAGTTCAGAGTAGGACCCCACCCAGGGTGCTCCTCTAAGTGACTGACACACCGATCTACAGAGTAGGACCCCAGCCAGGGAGTACCCTCTATGTGCTTGATGTGCCAAACAACAGAAAAGGACTCTAGGCAATGGAGCCCTCTAAATACCTGAATGGGTTGCCCAACAGAGAAAATTGGCCAAAGAGGCCTTCTGTTCACCAGGTACAAGAGGCTTAAAAAAAAAAAAAA
>SJYX01004205.1:29495-50667 GCA_006410675.1 Oreotragus oreotragus | reverse complement strand
TGGAAAAGACTCTGATGCTGGGAGGGATTCGGGGTGGGAGGAGAAGGGGACGACCGAGGATGAGATGGCTGGATGGCATCATGGACTCGATGGACGTGAGTCTGAGTGAGCTCCGGGAACAGGTGATGGACAGGGAGGCCTGGCGTGCTGCAAATCATGGGGTCGCAAAGAGTCGGACACGACTGAGCGACTGAACTGAACTGAAGATAGAACTTTCTTAAAGGTAGGAATTTTGTGAATTTTGTCTTATTCACCACTATAACCCCAGTTCCTGGAACAGAACCTGGGACACAGGCAAGTTCAATAAAAATGTATCTCTATCTGCCTAGTATATATCAGAAAACTATTAAATACTTTAAAATATTATTTAATATCCATAAAGTATTTTTTAAAAGCTCTAGAAAAGGTAAATGAAATATATATATACATATATATGCATGTAAAGAGGCTGAAACTCCACCTGATGCCAGGTTTTTGCCACCTTCAAAATAACGACTTGGTTTACTACATTTAAAAAAAAAATGGTTTTTTACAATAAGCCAATCACAAGTCATTCTTTTATACAAGTAAATCATTCTCTTCAGCAGGAAATGACTATCATCATTTCAATCAGATGAAAAACTGCTTCTCGAAGAAAGAATAGGTAACTTTCCCAAAAATCTCTTCAACTGTTAAGCAATGTTAACTTATTCAAACCAAGGCCTTATCAGCTTCCCTGAACAGAACTGACATCTCATCTGGGTCATATAAACCAAATGTGAATTCAATTGGATCCCAAAGACACATTTCACTGATTCTTCTCTTCATGCCCATTTTTGACTCCATACTCTTTGATTCCCTCTTCATGAGACAATAAATCTCTAATATCATTTTATAGAGGGAGAACAGAATGGTAATTCAGCACAGTAGAGTTAATTTTTTAATTATTAATAGTTTAGTCATTTATTTTAGTTACAGCTTAGTATTGTTCTATAAATGTACAAATTTTTTGTCAAACTGGGAAATGCTATATGGTGGAGTCCAAAAAAGTGACCATTAATTCTTGGCAATATCCACAGTGAGATGGTGTCTATTTTCCCACTCCTTGAACCTAGGCTGGACTGTGACATTTTTTTTATTAAGCTCAACAACTTCACATGGTAATGTTAACTGTATCACTCTCTAAAAATGTATTGGTACATCTCCAGTCAATAACGTTTGGGTAATAAAAGACATACATCTCCAGTCAATAATTCTCTGAGTTATGAGCCCAGTCCTCAAGAGACCTCGCTTATGCTCACTCTGTAAATGTGAACATATCTTGGTGCTTTATAGAGGATGCAATGTCTTGTAGGGAGAAGAAAAAGCACTGGCCACACAGGTGAGATCCTGGACTTACGTTCACCCCCAGAAAACACCATAAATAGTAGGATGAGCCATCTTAGAAAGGCCCAGGCTAAGATGCCAACCACAGAACAAATATCTTTATTTTAAGGCAAAAAGTTCTGGGAAGTTTGTTATACAATATTAAATAACGTATTCATTCTCTTCTAAAGTTTCTTTTGTCTTTGGTTACTGCAGATATAATCAGTATTTGTAGAACCATTACAGATTTGCCCTATAGAAGTTCTCTTTCACACAATTTCCACCAGAAGAAAAGCAAAATACATCTGATTAATTTATATATGGTATTGTTAACTATATTTATGACAGTTGAGAATACTGATAGAAACCAAATCCCCCAGTTTTACAGATCTGATGATTAGAAAAATTTTCTAAAGACTGGCTTCTGGCTGCCTATATCTTAAACCTTGTTTTGTTCCACTGCACACATACTTTAGATGCTGGGCACCTTAAGCATATTCATATCACTTTGGCCACACACCTATGAATCGCAGCATCAATCAAGTTGGCAGAGTGGGCAACAGGAGTATTTCTAGAAGCTATTCTTATGCCAGAGTGAGGAAACAGTAACTTAAATATATGGCAAGTAATGATGTGGATCACATAAATATATTTCATTACATGAAAACAAAACATATTCTCCACTCATATTTCCTTAGGCCTCAAACAATGTCTAGGGTCATTCCAAAACCACTCAAAAGAAGGAGAAATGTAATGGAAGAGAAGTCAGAGTGGAAAAAGACAGCAGACTTAATTGATTGCTGTTACATGTCTTGCACAAATTTTACAAAAGTATATGGCTGTTGGGATGAATTGCATTCACTGGAATTATCTTCACCATGCAAGTGATGCTAAAGATTAAGTTTCCTTAGCTTTCACCTAGATCCACCTCTGATCTTCTCCCTCTTCCTAGCTTCCTTCCTCTGCTCAGTCTCAGAAGCAGCAGTAAATCTTTCTCCCTATGTTTAATCCCCTTTGGAATATCACTTTTCTAATCTAAGCACTTCCAATTTATGGTCACATTCATATTTTTTCCTTCTATTTGCTTCACACCCCAGAACTTGCATTTCATGGCAGTGTAAGCCACCAGAAAAGATAATTGCTTGAGTGTGATAATGGTGACTGACAATTTCATCTCCAAACTATTTATCAGTTCACACTCCATGTATCAGGATTCAAGAGAACATGACACTTGTCAAGAAAACAAAAGGATCTTGTGACAGCATTTCAATTGAATTTCTCACCTGGCACTCACCACATTAGCACTCAGTTAAAATAACTCTATTTATTATTCCAAAAAAACACACAAAAATGGATGCTCCAGACAAGGTAAATGAAATTATATACAGATACAAAAAAGGTAATACTGCACCTGATTCCAGGTTTTCACCACCTTCAAAATAACCTGTCATGTTTATTATAACTTTTTTATTTGTTTCTGACAATAAGCCAATCACAGGTCATTCTTTTATACAAGTAAATCATTCTTTTCAGCAGAAAATGACTATCGTGCAGAACAGTAAGCAAAACATGTCAATCTCAAAGTTCAAACTAAAGTGTCTCTTAGTTACTTGTAAACCTCAGTGAAAGTGTCAGTGCAAAATTCTAAGTAAACCTTCAATTATCTTGACTTTTAGTCTTCAGGAGACAGTGGAGCATAGTTGTCAAGGTCATGGGCCAAACTAGGGTATGTTTTCCTCAAAGTTCTGCTATGACTGGTGGTAAGATTTAAGCAAATTGCTCAAATTTTCTAAGTCTCAGTTTTCTAGTTTATTAATTGCAGACAATAACACCACTTTCTTTACAGAGTAGTTCATGTGGATTAAACGAGCTGATATACATAACTTAGCACATTGACTCACAAGAAAGAATGATCACTTCTCATTATTTTTCCCATTTATATTTTCTCATTAGAATCATCCTTTTGATCTGAGAAAGAGCACTGGGGAAGGGAACAACAAAAATGAAAAAACAACTCAACCTCTCCTTCTAGGACTGATTCCAGCTTCCTATTTCAACAACCTGCCTAAGTCACTCCAAAGCAGGAGTTTTCTATTGTTCTTCCCTTGGGTGCCACTTTAGTTCTAAAGACATGGCTTCTGTCTCTGCAGTTCCTCACATATATCTTCTGTCAAATATATTTTCTTTATATATATGTTCTTCTAAAAGAATAAGTGCAAAAGCAAAAAATAAATTTAGTCTATCAAGCTGTATTGAAAATGCTAAATCAATTTTTGGGAAAGGGAAATACTGAGAAAAAGTACCAAAATAGAGATTTGAAAATAGCTTTCATTTTTTTAAAAAGCACTAGTAAAGCCCTAACGAAACCTGAATAATGTCCTCCAAACACCAGCCAACTTCATCATCACCAAACATTTACTTTGTGCCTACACAATTCCAAACACTTTGTTGGAACTTCCCTGGCGGTCCAGTGCTTAAGACTCCATGCTTCTGGAGAGCACAGGTTTGATCCCTGGTTGGGTAACAAAGATCCTGTATGCCATGTGGAGTGGCAAAAAAAATTAAAAAAAAAAAAAAAAAAACCAAACCTCTGCTGTGTTGGATACAAAGAGATAAATGACAAGGCACCTGCCCCAAATAAGCACATTATCCAGGTGAGAACATGAGGCCAAATCTGAAAAGACACACTATAAAGACTAGAATGAACCTTATATTTTCAACAAAAAAGAATGAATAAGACAGACAGAAAGTGTTCCAACTGATGAGAAGATAAAGCAATTCCAGGGCCATCAGTAAAATTTTTGCCCAGTAGGTTTGATAAAGGCTTGCTCTTCACTAAAGCCTGAGGACCTGAGACCTTGAACTTTTGAATCATCCACAGTGAGCATTTCAAAGGCTGGCATCAGCAAAATGGTCTTGTTGGCCTCTCTGAGGAATTCTAGGCCTTATTCACTTCTCCTGTGCCCCAAAGCCCACTAAACCCCTTGTTGATCAGGATGATCAGACTCTGTCTCTAAACTGGATCACAGAGGACTGTTCTTCTGTGAGGTCAGTCCAGACTGACCTCAACATTTGACCTTAGAGGTCAAGGTTCCACACTGTGTGAAGTCTTGCCCTGCCAGCTCCCTTCCTCCTAAGAAGCTATGAAGGTGATAAAGAAAGAAAACGATGGCTAACTCTTCCCTGCAGTTTTGTCTTTCTGGACGCTCTCCCTTGATGAAGCAAGGCTAAGCTTAGGACTTGTTCTCCTCAAGGGAAAGCCCACTCCTCTCTTTCCCTTCTCTTCCTGCTCGCTCTTTCTCTCCTCTTCTGCTCTTTCTGTTCCACAAAGCAATTGAATCAGTAGGCTTATTGATAACCCCAGAGAGCCCAGGGAGGGCACATTAAGACACTGGGACCGACTCTGTCTTCAGCTGTCCTTATGTCTTGCACCTTGGCACACTTGGATCTTACTATCTTACCACATGAGATAGTAAGATCCAAAGGTAAACTGGGCATTGTTGTAGAAATGGTCAGAACAAGACTTTCAGCCTTCGTTGCTTCCTTGCCACTGAAGCCATTTCAGTATATGTAGATGAAGGAACTTTTATGGAGTTCTGATTAGTTCCCACTTGCTTGGCTTTGAGTTTAGGAGTGAAGTTACACAAGTTGTTACAAATTGATGTCACTGCACTCTGCTGGTCAATATATATCCTGTACACACACTTTCTCTGAGGATTTTTTTCAGGGAAGAATGACCAAGACTGAGAAGGATTTAGACACTCATGACTCTCTTGCCAAATGCCATCCAAGTATTATCTTGACATCAAATGTTAATAGCATGCAATCCTTTATTCTGAATAGCTCTGCCTAGAAGGCATCAGCACAAGCAAATATTGTATTCTGTTATGAATGTGTCCTCCTGTTGACTTTTCAAAACATGAGTGAATATTAGGAGAGCAGAACTGAACTTCTCATATCTCTGACAAAAGAACCACAGGAACCTGAGAGACAGACATCCTTCTACTTTCCATGATTACATGCTGACAAGTCAAATGGAAATTTCTTCATCTTCAATTTTAGCAACAAAAATAGCCAGATCCACCTGAAAGATCATATTCACTTTACTAGAGAAGCTAAAGCTGGGATTGGGAAGCAGGGAATAGCTAGTTGTTTTTNTAGCATGCAATCCTTTATTCTGAATAGCTCTGCCTAGAAGGCATCAGCACAAGCAAATATTGTATTCTGTTATGAATGTGTCCTCCGTTTGACTTTTCAAAACATGAGTGAATATTAGGAGAGCAGAACTGAACTTCTCATATCTCTGACAAAAGAACCACAGGAACCTGAGAGACAGACATCCTTCTACTTTCCATGATTACATGCTGACAAGTCAAATGGAAATTTCTTCATCTTCAATTTTAGCAACAAAAATAGCCAGATCCACCTGAAAGATCATATTCACTTTACTAGAGAAGCTAAAGCTGGGATTGGGAAGCAGGGAATAGCTAGTTGTTTTTTCTGGTCAGGTGCATCCAAGGTAGAAGACGAGTGGGAGGAAAGGTGTAGCCTGGTGGAAATAGTCCTGTTCTGTCTTAGCTGGCCCTGGGAGTCATTTCTGAACTTAATTTTGGCTGTTTTCACAGCGATCTTTAGACTATGAGGGACTTAACATCTCTTGTTCTCAGTTTTTGGCTTTAACTGAAAATCTGAGACAACAGGAAAAGTCTCACTTAAGAACTTATTACATTTGTATGTGAGCTCCAAATTCTTTAAAATGTCAGCAAAAATAGCAATATACAAGATAAACTCTGAAAATGCCAAAATAATAAATGAAATATCATAATCATTAAAGTTTTCTTCACAGTTGGAAAATTATCAAATCTCTTTGCTACAAGCAGTTCTGATTTTATTCTCAAAGGCCCCTATTAAAAANAAAAAAAAAAAAAAAAAAAAAGGTTTCTAAAATATCATCGATCTTATTTATTTACATATTTCAACTCATAAATGACAGGCTTTAAAGCACTTCTTCCTAAAGATGGAGAAAGATCTTGTCTAATTCCCAAATATACTGAAAACTTCAAGAGAAACTATTAGTTTAAAACTTACTTACAAATACTGGTATGAGGATACACTTCTGCTTACTGGTTGAGGAAGATTAAAATTTCAGAGTTAATAATACTTAAACGTATGGGTTGAAATTATCGCAATTATACTTCTAATAAATTAGTTGTGCATTCTCTTTTTAAAAAAATTTATCTTATTTTTATTTTATTCATATTCTTTTTTGCACCATGCCACATGGCTTGTGCAATCTTAGTTTCCCAGCCAGGGACTGAACTTGTGCCTCCCGCATGGGACGCATGCAGTCTTAAGCACTGGACCACCAGGGAAGGCCTTGCATTCCCTTTTTCTGATAAAAATACGTCTAGGGCCTCCATTGTTGCCAAACTCTGTAGAGTGCCACTCAGACTGAAAAAAGTCATACATCTATGTATTTATTACAACAATTCTCCAGCAAATGAGATTAAACTCCTTTGATCTTAAACAAACTGAGAAGAGCGTATTGTGACAACCTTCTGAGAGCAGAAAGCAAAACTCCCCTGAGGAAAGTATAACTTTTTTGAATTTGCACAGAAGCAAATACTAAAGATATTAAATGCATTCCATTTAAAGCCACTGATATGGTCTATAGAATATACCAAAATATTTTGATTGGGATTTATGGTTAGATGAAACTCGTGGATATTTTGTGCTACATTCAACAATGATTCAAAAGATTGCTCGAATGTTTCAGCCAGTAGATTTCACCACCAGGAAGTCAGGTGTGAGACCACATGAGTATGACATTCTAGCCATTTGTTAAAATGTCACAGTCACTTAGTGTTATAGGTGGCAGGAAACCAAAACTTTCATTTCTGTGAGCTAGTTTAGACACACTGTATTGTTATGTGATTCAGGGCACATCAATTTACCCTATCCAGGCTAACTTCTTCACCTAAGAAATATCAATGCTGAAACCCTAAAGTCTCCTGATTGTATATTTTATAAGATTATAAATTTGATCCATAATCTTCAGCAATTCACAATTACATTGTAGTCAAAGAGATACAGCCTTTTTTAAAAAGCTGGGTTTTCATAGGTCAAATGGCAGCATGAGACAGTCAAATAGGTCAGCTTCTATTTCCTTTTTGAAAACCATATATTGAGCTATAAATGACATATAATAAACTGTGCATAATTAAAGTATGCAATTTGATAAGTTTTGATTCATGCACATACCCATCATCACCACAATCAGGATAATGACCATCTCTATCACCCAGACAAATTCCTTATGCTCCTCTGTAATCCTCCTTTCCTGTTCCCCTGTCCCTCCTTTCCCCTCAACCCCTTTCCAATCCCCAGGCAATCACAGATCTGCTTTATTCATTACAGATTAGGGTGTTATTTTTTTAATTTTATATAAAATTTTTACATTTAAAAATACACAGTAGGAATTATTTTTTGGTTTGACTTCTTTCACTCAGCATAATTATTTTGAGGTTCATTCCTATTCTTGCAAATATTGATAATCTATTTCTCTTTATTGTTTAGCAGTATTTGATTGTAAAAAAGAATTTGTTTATCCATTAACCTGTTAATGGACATCACAGTTGTTTCCACTTTGGGATTATTACACATAAAACTGATAAGAACATTTGTGTATAAATCTTTGGACATATATTTTTATTTCTAAGAACAGAGTGGCTGGATCATATAGTAAGTGTGTGTAACTTCTTAAGAAGCGGACATACTGTTTCCATAGGGATTATGTGCGTATACATTCCCACCTGCAGAATATGAGAATTCCAGTTTCTCCACATCCTTGCCAACTTTGGTATCATCAGTGTTTCTAATTTTACACATTCTAATCAGTGTGCATCAAGATGTAATTGAGGCTTTAATTTGCATTTTCCTATGTTCAGCATGGGCTTCCCTGGTGGTTCAGTTGGTAAAGAATCCACCAGCAATGCAGGAGACCTGGGTTCAATCCCTGGGTTGGGAAGGTCCCCTGGAGAAAGGATTGGCAGCCCACTCCCCTTTCCTTGCCCAAAGAATCCCCATGGACAGAGGAGCCTGGTGGGTCACAGTCCATGGGGTTGCAGAGTCAGGCATGACTGAGCGACTAAGCACAGCACAGCACGTTCAGCATATTTCCATGAGTTTACCTGCCACCCATATGTCTTCTTTGATGAAATATCTTCAAATAATTTGCTCTTCTTGGTTTTGGTTGTTTATCTTATTTGTTGTTATTCGGTTGCTCAGTTGTGTCCAACTCTTTGCAACCCCATGGACTGCAGCACGTCTGGCCTTGCCAGGCCTTGTTACTGAGTCTTAAAACTTCTTTCTGTATTTTGAATTCTAAGTTCCTTAGCTGACATGTGATTTGCAAATATTTTGTTCCTATCAGTGGCTGACAGTTTCTGCCTTTTAATTGAAGTGTTAGACTCGATGGACGTGAGTCTGAGTGAACTCCGGGAGTTGGTGATGGACAGGGAGGCCTGGCGTGCTGCGATTCAGGGGGTCGCAAAGCGCTTGACATGACTGAGCGATTGAACTGAACTGAGGCCATTGTGATTTAATGTAATTATAGATATGTTAGGGTTATATCCACCATCGTGTTTATTTTTTTGTCCCATCTATTTCTCATTAAATGGTTGAATTATATCTATCTTTTCACTATGTATTTGCATTTGTCCTATTTCTCCCTCTCTTTTTTCTTCTTTCTCTGCTTTTCTTTGGATACATTGTTGTTATCTGTGTGCACTCAGTCCCTCAGTTGAGTCCAACTCTGTGCAACTCCATGGACTGTATGTAGCCTTCCAGCCTCCTCTATCTATGGTATTTTCCAGGCAAGAAAACTGGAGTGGGTTGCCAGTTCCTTCTCCAGGGGGTCTTCCTGACCCGGGATCCAACCTGTGTCTCTTGCGTTGGCAGGTGGATTCTTTCTTACTGTGCCACTTGGAAAGTGGCTTTAAGATACAGTATCCCTGGTGGCTCAGACAGTAAAGAATCCACCTGCAATATGGGAGACCTGGGTTCAGTCCCTGGGTTGGGAAGATCCCCTGGAGGAGGGCATGGCAACCCACTCCAGTATTCTTGCCTGGAAAATGCCATGGACAGAGGAGTCTGGTGGGCTACCTCACATGGTGTCACAAAGAGGCGGACACAACCGAGAGACTAAGCACAGCAAAGTTTTTAAATTGCTTATTTATTTCAGAGCTATTCATTTTCATCTACTTGATGACAGGCATTAGTCCAGACACTGGAAATACAATAGTGAGTAAAGCCGACAAAATCTCTGTTACTCCCTAGAGATGTAACCTCTAGCTGGGCAGAGAAAGGGGACCAGGATGACTGGAGCAGGGTGTGCCAGGAGAAGATGGGAGGAAGCTGAAAGAAGAGGTTCAGCCGGGACTCAGATCACATAAGCTCTTGTAGATCATGTTAGGGTGTTTGCCTTTTATTCTCGCTGTCATGAGACGCTACTGACAGGTTTTGAGTATGAAAGGCACATAGTCTGGTTTACATTTTAAAAGAATGACTCTGATTACTGGATGGCAAACCTAGAGGAGAAGCAGAAAGTGCAACTAGGAGGCTGTTGCATTTTTCCAAGGGAGAGAAAGTGGAGGTGTGGAGTAGAATGAAGCAGTTCAGATGTTAAATGGCTGGATTCCAGCTATATTTTTAAGACATAATGGACAGAACCTACTAATAGGTCAGATTTGGGGGAGAAAAAAAGAGAAATCAGGGATGATTCCCAGGCTTTTATCTGAGCAGCTACATGAAAGCTAGTGCCATTTGCTGCAGAAGATTAGGTTTTGCTTTGGACATGAAACTTGATGCGTTTATTAGATATTCAAATGGAGAAGTCAATTAGAATGATGGACAGGAGCCTCAAAGATGAGGGGAAAGGTCATATTGTAGCAGAATATTTCAGAGTCACCAGGGGGCTGTGTAAACTTTTAAGAAAATATTTCAATCGGTACATCCCAAGAGGAGAAGCACTTATTTTCTTGTGAAGCATATATGCTATGTTTCTTTGCACTCCAAGTCCAATGCACAGCCTATACTTAGTGTATTAGTGTAGGTTCTTTCGATCACGTACAGCAGAAGCTGACTCTGGATAACTAAAGCAAAAAAAAATGGTGGTGGTTGGGGGGGAGAGATTAGCTGAAAGGAATTTTCCAATACAGTCACAGAATTGAAGGAATATTGGAAACCATGACACAAGAAGGGCAGCATGAAGGGCCAGCTCAGAGATCTCTGTGATAAGAGTTTGAGGAAATGCTATGAATAAAACTCAGGTCTATTGGTGCTAAGTCCTCCGTAGTCATCGCAATGCTCTAAAAAGGCAGAAGGACCACCTATCCCTCATCTGTTAGAGAAAGAGATGGAAAGAAATCCTTGCTATTAAAGTGTGGTCTTTTGGCAAATGTTGCAGCCAGTATTTACTTGAATACTCTTTCAGTCCCACTTTCTCTTCTTCTTCTGAGACTCCACTGATACAAATGTTAGATCTCCTGATATTGTCCCTCAGGTCCCTGTCACTCTTTTTATTTTTACTATTTCCTTCTGTTGTTCAGATTAGATAAATTCTATCCATCTCTCCTCAATTTCACTGATTCTATTCTCTGCTATACTCAACCTAGGTTTTGTTTCTCTTATTTCTTTATTTTGTTGTATAATTTCCATTTGGATCTTTCTTAAACCACTTTAATTTCTTTGCTGAGATTTTCTCTCTCTCTCTTTTTTTTCATTTGTTTCAAGAGAATTTGTAATACCTTGGTGAGGCATTTTTATGATCACTGTTTTTTTTTTCTTTTAATTTATTTTTGGTTGTGATGAGTCTTCACTGCTGCATGCAGGCTTTCCCTAATTGCAAAAAGGGGCTGCTCTTCATTGGGGTGCATGTGCTTCTCATTTCAGGGACTTCTCCTGTTGTGGAGGAGCACGGGCGTCTGGGTGCACAGGCTTTGTAGTTGCAAGTCAGTAGCTGTGGCGTACTGGCTTAGTTGCTCCACAGCAGGTGGAATCTTCCTAAACTAGGGATTGAACCCATGTCCCTTGCATAGGCAGGCAGTTCTTATCCACTGTCCTGCCAGGGAACTCCTGATCACTGCTTTAAAATTCTAGGTTTTGGTATACAGATGGCTTTTTAAATTTTTTTCCTGGACTGGTTTTTTTTTCTTCCTTAGCAGACTCCAGGTCCTATTTATTAAAGGCTCTTGCATAATACTAGGCAGTCACCACATTTGGGTTTAGCCCACAGGTCCTGGCCTAATTTTGAGACCGTGGTTTCAGTGCAACTTAGTTTTCAGGGCCATGTGAAATTATTTTGTCTGCTTGTTTTCTTTGGTGCCACTGGGGCTCCCACTGGTCCCTGATGGTACTTCCTGGGGTGATGGGATGTAGTTTTATCAAAGTATCTATCGAGTGCCTTTAGGTGGGGGAAGGGGTCCTCTGTCCAAGAGGACCAAGAGCCAACCTGGGCCAGGTTCTTATTGTGGTGGGTTCCCTTTATTTGTGCCACCCAACCCCGCTGGGTGGGGGATGCCAAGCTCAGGCCTGGAGGGAATTAGAGCACTTCCCTGGCCAGTTGCTGTTTTGCAGCAGGATCCCCTTGACAGTGCCTCCCGGTGAGGAGAGAGAGCTGTTCTCCTGGTCGTTCATCATTACAGGGCTGCCAGTCTGTCCCCTGCTGGTGCCCCTGAGCTTCTTGTGTGGCTGGCAGGACTCTCATTCAGCTGAGGGGAGGTCCAGCTTCTCTAGCTGGCATCGTGACCTGAAAACATTCTGCACGTCATACCCTGGGTCATTCATGGGACTCAGCCTGGCTTCGTTCCTTGTCTCACATCTCTGTCTTTTATCGCCTGGTGGCTTGATGTCCAATGTCCTGAGGACTTTTGTTTCACCTATTTTTCCTAGTCTTTGAGCTTTTCGAGTGAAAGGCTAAATCTGGTCCATTTTAATTTGTCTTGGCTTACAATACAAATGTTACCCTTATGCCCTTCTATGTAGAAAAGTGACTTAGAATTAACGAGTCAATGTGGGATTTCATTTAGGAGGCTGTGTCCAAGTAAGCCTAAAGGGGGAGAGAAGTGGATGGATTTGAGAGGTATTAGGAGGACTCAGCAGTATTTGGTGACTGATGGGCAGAGGAGGGAGGAGAAGATGTTAGCATGGCATGGATGCACGGTGACACTGCTTGCTGACACAGGGAACCCTAGAGGAGAAGCTGGTTTGGAGTGACATAAGTTTGGTTTGGAATACGTCCAGTTTGACTTGGATAAGCAGGATGTTTATGGAGTGAAGGGTAAAAACTCATTAAAAGGTAAGGCTAGGATATGACATAGAAAGAAAGTAGATTATAAAGAATAGAAATAGAAGAAGATGAGAATTGTGACCATGGGACTTCCCTGGTGTTCCAGTGATTAAGACCCTCCGCTGTGTGGGATGTGGGCTCAATCCCTGGCTGGGAAACTTAGATCCTGCATTCTGCATGATAGGGTCAAAAAACAAAGAAAAAGAATTGCAATCACGGCTTTTTGTAGTATTTTATGGATCATTGCTACTCTCCTTTGTGAGAAGCATTCATTTAACACTTAGAAACAGACGTTTCACTGACCAATACTGACCACTTTGAACACACCAATAAAAAGTAAAGTTGGCTTCGACTTCTGATTTTAGAATTAGCAAAGTTAAAGCTTCGTATTAATGGAATAGGTCTTTCATAACGAATTCCTTGCTAGTTGCTTTACTTTTATAAGAGTGAAAAGTCATGATTTGTACCATCAGGCTGTTATAAGCTTACATCCTATTAAGAAAACACTGTCTTCCTTGCAGAAAATCATAATTAGAAAAGATACATGTCAATGTTCATTACAGCACTGTTTACATGAAAGCAAACTAAATGTCCAGCGACAGATGCATCTATAAAGAAGATGTGGTAAATGTGTACAGTGGAACATTATTTCAGTTCAGTCCCTCAGTCGTGTCTGACTCTGTGACCCCATGGACTGCAGTACACCATGTTTCCCTGTCCCTCACCAACTTCCAGAGCCTACTCAAACTCATGTCCATAGAGTCGGTGATGCCATCCAACCATCTCATCCTCTGTCATCCCCTTCTCCTCCTGCCTTCAATTTTCCCCAGCATCAGGGTCTTTTCCAATGAGTCAGTTCTTCGCATCCGGTGGCCAAAGTATTGGAGCTTATGGAGGTTCCTTAAAAAACTAAAAATAGAACTACCGTATGGTCCAGCAGTCCCACTACTGGGCATATACTCTGAGAAAGCCATAATCCAATGTATCTTTTTAAAAATATAGATCTACTTGGGGCTGGTGCACTGGGATGACCCAGAGGGATGGGATGGGGAGGGGAGTGGGTGGGGGGTTCAGGATGGGGAACACATGTATACCCNAAAAAAAAAAAAAAAAAAACCAAACCTCTGCTGTGTTGGATACAAAGAGATAAATGACAAGGCACCTGCCCCAAATAAGCACATTATCCAGTTGAGAACATGAGGCCAAATCTGAAAAGACACACTATAAAGACTAGAATGAACCTTATATTTTCAACAAAAAAGAATGAATAAGACAGACAGAAAGTGTTCCAACTGATGAGAAGATAAAGCAATTCCAGGGCCATCAGTAAAATTTTTGCCCAGTAGGTTTGATAAAGGCTTGCTCTTCACTAAAGCCTGAGGACCTGAGACCTTGAACTTTTGAATCATCCACAGTGAGCATTTCAAAGGCTGGCATCAGCAAAATGGTCTTGTTGGCCTCTCTGAGGAATTCTAGGCCTTATTCACTTCTCCTGTGCCCCAAAGCCCACTAAACCCCTTGTTGATCAGGATGATCAGACTCTGTCTCTAAACTGGATCACAGAGGACTGTTCTTCTGTGAGGTCAGTCCAGACTGACCTCAACATTTGACCTTAGAGGTCAAGGTTCCACACTGTGTGAAGTCTTGCCCTGCCAGCTCCCTTCCTCCTAAGAAGCTATGAAGGTGATAAAGAAAGAAAACGATGGCTAACTCTTCCCTGCAGTTTTGTCTTTCTGGACGCTCTCCCTTGATGAAGCAAGGCTAAGCTTAGGACTTGTTCTCCTCAAGGGAAAGCCCACTCCTCTCTTTCCCTTCTCTTCCTGCTCGCTCTTTCTCTCCTCTTCTGCTCTTTCTGTTCCACAAAGCAATTGAATCAGTAGGCTTATTGATAACCCCAGAGAGCCCAGGGAGGGCACATTAAGACACTGGGACCGACTCTGTCTTCAGCTGTCCTTATGTCTTGCACCTTGGCACACTTGGATCTTACTATCTTACCACATGAGATAGTAAGATCCAAAGGTAAACTGGGCATTGTTGTAGAAATGGTCAGAACAAGACTTTCAGCCTTCGTTGCTTCCTTGCCACTGAAGCCATTTCAGTATATGTAGATGAAGGAACTTTTATGGAGTTCTGATTAGTTCCCACTTGCTTGGCTTTGAGTTTAGGAGTGAAGTTACACAAGTTGTTACAAATTGATGTCACTGCACTCTGCTGGTCAATATATATCCTGTACACACACTTTCTCTGAGGATTTTTTTCAGGGAAGAATGACCAAGACTGAGAAGGATTTAGACACTCATGACTCTCTTGCTAAATGCCATCCAAGTATTATCTTGACATCAAATGTTAACAGCATGCAATCCTTTATTCTGAATAGCTCTGCCTAGAAGGCATCAGCACAAGCAAATATTGTATTCTGTTATGAATGTGTCCTCCGTTTGACTTTTCAAAACATGAGTGAATATTAGGAGAGCAGAACTGAACTTCTCATATCTCTGACAAAAGAACCACAGGAACCTGAGAGACAGACATCCTTCTACTTTCCATGATTACATGCTGACAAGTCAAATGGAAATTTCTTCATCTTCAATTTTAGCAACAAAAATAGCCAGATCCACCTGAAAGATCATATTCACTTTACTAGAGAAGCTAAAGCTGGGATTGGGAAGCAGGGAATAGCTAGTTGTTTTTTCTGGTCAGGTGCATCCAAGGTAGAAGACGAGTGGGAGGAAAGGTGTAGCCTGGTGGAAATAGTCCTGTTCTGTCTTAGCTGGCCCTGGGAGTCATTTCTGAACTTAATTTTGGCTGTTTTCACAGCGATCTTTAGACTATGAGGGACTTAACATCTCTTGTTCTCAGTTTTTGGCTTTAACTGAAAATCTGAGACAACAGGAAAAGTCTCACTTAAGAACTTATTACATTTGTATGTGAGCTCCAAATTCTTTAAAATGTCAGCAAAAATAGCAATATACAAGATAAACTCTGAAAATGCCAAAATAATAAATGAAATATCATAATCATTAAAGTTTTCTTCACAGTTGGAAAATTATCAAATCTCTTTGCTACAAGCAGTTCTGATTTTATTCTCAAAGGCCCCTATTAAAAATATATATATACAATATATTTATAGATGTATGTCACACTGAGAGGATGTGCCAGATAGATATGCCTACCCAGAGAAATGATAATATTCACAAGTCAGTTACGGAGTTTCCCTTTAAGCCCTTTGGGCTGGCTATCCATCATTTGGCTCTCAGCATTATTTCCAGGCTTCTAGAATCTCCTCTATCACAGGATGGCTGGGAGCCTTTATGCTATATCTCACAGACTTCCTTGCCAGATGCTTTCCAGTGAGATTCTGCCAATGAAAGGCACTGTTGGGGGACTGAAAGGCAAAAGGGAGAGAAAAATCTGTTTTATTTTTTCTCCTGCATTAGCAAGTAGGGCAGGGCATGTGCAGGCTCTGGGGTCCTGCTTAGGCACTACATTTCCACAGCAGTGGCAAAGGTGGCACCCTGTCAACCTCAGCAGTATGATGCTTCTGGCTCCAGCTCCAGCAACTGCAGCCTCTGAAGCAGGAGGCTGTGGCTCCCAGGTTCCTGCAACATCAGTGGGGATATGGACTCCTTGTTGAGTTCAGTCACTAAGTAGTATCTGACTCTGTGACCCTATGGACACTATGCATGCCAGGCTTCCTTGTCCTTCACTTAGTTCAGTTCAGTTCACTTGCTCAGTCATGTCTGACTCTTTGCAAACCCGTGGACTGCAGCACACCTGGACTCCCTGTCCATCGCCAACTCCTGGAGTTTACTCAAACTCATGTCCATTGAGTCGGTGATGCCATCCAGCCATCTCATCCTCTGTCATCTCCTTCTCCCTCTGCCTTCAATCTTTCCCAGCATCACAGTCTTCACATCAGATGATTAAAATATTGGAGCTTCAGCTTCAGCATTAGTCATTCCAATGAATATTCAGTGTTGATTTCCTTTAGGATTGACTGATTTGATCTACTTGCTGTCCAAGGGACTCTCAAGAGTCTTCTCCAGCATCACGAATTTGAAAGCATCAATTCTTTGGCACTCAGTCTTCTTTATAGACTCCTAGCTGCCTGCAAAGGGCAGTGATAGTTACGGCTGCAGGAAAGCAACAGTAGAACCTCAAAAGTCTCCTCAGCATGGAAATCTTGGGCTCTGGGTAACCCCATTTCCTCTGCTGTCCCTCCAGCAGATAAGTGATAGGTAGGTAACCTCACTTTCCCCTCTTTACTCCTTCAGTCTTTCCAATTTCATCACCAGTTCCTTACATATTTCCCTAGTTTTCCCAGATGAAAACTTAATAATATACCTTCTTACCTCTTTTAGCACTAATGACTCAAGGGAAAAGAGCAAAGATATGTACACAGACACAGACACACACACACACACACATGCACACATATATGCATGCGTGCTAAGTCGCTTCAGTTGTCTACCTCTTTGAAGCCAAACAGACTACAGACCACCAGACTTCTCTGTTCATGGGATTCTCCTGGCAAGAATACTGGAGTGGATTGCCATGCCCTCCTCGAGGGTATCTTTCTGAACCAGGGATGGAACCCACATCTCTTACATCTCCCACATTGTCAGGCAGGTTCTTTTACCACTAGCACATGGAATTCCCATATATACATGTGTATACAGTTAATTTTTATATATAGGTATGTGCATGTTTGATAAATGATGTAAAATTGTACAATTTAAAAATAACTTACGGAGGGAAGAATTAGTAAATCTCTGAAGTGAAAATGTTAATAAGTTACAGAATTAAGGTTAAACTTGATGGATTAAATATATACACTCAATCCCAAAATACCACTAGAATAAGAGTAAATTAAAAAAACAGTGTATAAAATCACAAGAACAAATAATATTGAGGAGGGAATGAGATAGAAAGGACAGTAGACAAGAGACAAAAACACAATTTTGTAAAATGGAAAGGCTAGAGAAATCTCACTAGCAGAGCTCAGAAAGGTGAAGCAAAGGATTTAAACAGCAAATCATCAAAAAGGGTCAGGAATGTATTTTTAAAAATCAGAAATCCAAGTAGCTTCAGACTTAAAAAATTATAACAAATCAATAGAAATCAACAAAGCAATGTTTTCTAAAATTTTTAGGGAAAGTTATCTGTAACCTAAACTTCTATTATCAGCTATACTTCAATCAAATGCAAAGATAGCATTAAAACATTCTTGGCATGCAATATCTTTAAAATTTTATCTTATATGCAGTCTTAGTTTTAAAAAAAATCCAAAAAATGTGCTTCATCAAGACAAAGAAATAGAGAACAAGATGGCAGAGGAGTAGGTGGACGTGGGGTACATATCTCTCCACGGATACATCAGGAACACAGAACTGCATGCAGAACATCAGCTGAGAGCAGACAGAAGTATCTGACCAGTGGAAAAGAATATATAGAACTATGCAAAACTCATAGGATGAAGGAACTAGGGGGGAAAAACAGGAGTGTTAATAGGATTGGATCTGCCCTTAGCAGGTTTGGGAACTGAAGCAGGGCTCTGATGCTCACATCTCAGCAAGTATCTGAGTCAGAGAAGAAACATTTAAGGCTGAGAGTGAAACAGTTTATCTGCAGCAGCCTAAATAGAATGAGAATCACACAGTCCTTGCCACAGTCATACATACCCCAGACAGGAATGCTGGTCCCCTGGAAGGTGCAGCAGCTGGAAGCTGGAGTTTGGGATTGTGAAGTAATCCCAGAGTGAGGGCTGCTGTTGGCATTGGAGGGACAGATTGAGGGGATGTGAGGGTGGAGATCATGGTGGGAAATGCTGGTGGAGGAAAGCCAAGCAGCAATGGAAGCAAGGCAATACTGCTGACTGTAAGGGAAAAATCTATAATCAAGATTACTGTACCTAGAAAAGATCTCATTCAAAACTGACGGAGAAGTTAAAAGCTTTTCAGACAAGCAAAAGTTAAGAGAATTCAGTAACACCAAACTAGCTTTACAACACATGTTAAAGGGACTTATAGAGTCAAGAAATACAAGAGAAGAAAAAAGATCTACAAAATCAACCCCAAACAATTAAGAAAATGGCGATAGGAATATATATATCAATATTTACTAATGTAAATAGATTAAATGCTCCAACCAAAAGACACAGACTGGCTGAATGGATACAAAAACAAGACCTATATATATGCTATCTACAAGAACCCACTTCAGATCTAAAGACACATACAGACTGAAAGTGAGAGGATGGAAAAATATATTCCATGCAAATGGGAAGCAAAATAAAAGATGGAGTAGCCATCCTCATATCAGACAAAATAGATCTTAAAATAAAGAATATTATAAGAGATAAGGAAGGACACTACATAATGATCAAGGATCAATCCAAGAGGAAGACATAACAATGTAAATATCTATACACCCAACACAGGAGCACCTCAATACATAAGACAAGCACTGACAGACATAAAAGGAGAAATTGACAGTAACACAATAATAGGAGACTCTAACACCCCACTCACATCAATGGACAGATCAACAAAATGAAAAATTAATAAGGAAACACAAGTCTTAAATGATATATTAAATGAGATGGATCTCATTGATATCTTCAGGAGATTCCATCCAAATGCAGAAGAATACACATTTTTCTCAGGTGTACATGGAACATTCTTCAGGATAGACCATGTCTTGGGTCACAAATCAAACCACAGTAAATTAAAGAAAATTAAAATCATATCAAGCATCTTCTCTGACTGCAATGCTATGAGACTAGATATCAGTTACATGGAAAAAACTATAAGAAAAACAAATGCATGGAGATTAAACAACACGTTTCTAAATAACCAACAGGCTACTGAAGAAATAAAAAGGGAAATCAAAAAATCTGTAAAAACAAATGACAATGAAAACAAGACAACTTGAAACTTATGGGATGCAGCAAAAGCAGTTTTAAGAGGAAAGTTTATAGTAATACAATCCTACCTCAAAAAAAAAGAAAAAAAAGAAAAACATCGAACAGACAACCTAACTTTACACCTAAAAAACTGGAAAAAGAAGAACAGAAAAAGCCCAAAATTAGAGGAAGGAAAGATATCATAAAGATCCAAGCAGAAAGAAATGAAAGAAACAGTAGTAAAGATTAATAAAACTAAAGGCTGTTTCTTTGAGAAGATAAAATTGACAAAACTTTAGCCAGACTCACCAACCAATAAAATTAGAAATGAAAAAGGAGAAGTTACAATAGGCAATGCCGAAATACAAAGGATTATAAGAGACTATTATGAAAGATTAGGTGGCAAAAATACACAGAAGAACTGTACAGAAAAGATATTCACGACCAAGATAATCACGATAGTGTGATCACTCACCTAGAGCCAGACATCCTGGAATGTGAAGTCAAGTGGGCCTTAGGAAGAATCACTAGGAACAAAGCTAGTGGAGGTGATGGAATTCCAGTGGAGCTATTTCAAGTCCTGAAAGATGATGCTGTGAAAGTGCTGCACTCAATATGCCAGCAAATTTAGAAAACTCAGCAGTGGCCACAGGACTGGAAAAGGTCAGTTTTCATTCCAGTCCCAAAGAAAGGCAATGCCAAAGAATGCTCAAACTACCACACAGTTGCACTCATCTCACACACTAGTAAAGTAATGCTCAAAATTCTCCAAGCCAGGCTTCACCAATAAGTGAATCATGAACTTCCAGAGGTTCAAGCTGGTTTTAGAAAAGGCAGAGGAACCAGAGATCAAATTGCCAACATCCATTGGCCCATTGAAAAATCAAGAGAGTTCCAGAAAAACATCTATTTCTGCTTTATTGACTATGCCAAAGCCTTTGACTGTGTGGACCACAGTAAACTGTGGAAAATTCTGAAAGAGATGGGAATACCAAACCACCTGACATGCCTCTTCAGAAACCTATATGCAGGTCAGGAAGCAACAGTTAGAACTGGCCATGGAACAACAGACTGGTTCCAAATAGGAAAAGGAGTACATCAAGGCTGTATATTGTCACCCTGCTTATTTAACTTATATACAGAGCACATCATGAGAAATGCTTGTCTGGAAGAAGCACAAGCTGGAAGCAAGATTGCCAGGAGAAACATCAGTAACCTCAGATATGCAGATGATACCACCCTTATGGCAGAAAGTGAAGAACTAAAAAGCCTCTTGATGAAACTGAAAGAGGAAAGCGAAAAAGTTGGCTTAAAGCTCAACATTCAGAAAATGAAGATCATGGCATCTGGTCCCATCACTTCATGGCAAATAGATGGGGAAACAGTGGAAACAGTATCAGACTTTATTTTGGGGGGGCTCAAAAATCACTGCAGATGGTGATTAAAAGATGCTTACTCCTTGGAAGGAAAGTTATGACCAACCTAGATAGCATATTCAAAAGCAGAGACATTACTTTGCCAACAAAGGTCTGTCTAGTTAAGGCTATGGTTTTTCCAGTGGTCATGTATGTATGTGA
>SJYX01004203.1:5239-15291 GCA_006410675.1 Oreotragus oreotragus | reverse complement strand
GGAGAATCCCATGGACAGAGGAGCCTGGTGGGCTACAGTCCACGGGGTCGCAAAGAGTCAGACAGGACTAAGCGACTAACACAGCATAGCACAACAGCAGGTCACATTCCCTGTGAGTAGTATAGTGTGACTAAATTGGAAATCAAAAATAAGTTAAAGAGCCAATTTGGACTCCAGAAATATATTTTTCTAAAATAAAAAAGAAATATATTTTTCTCAGGAACTTATGGGTTAAGAAATCACAATGCAGATTTTGAAGTTCTTACAACTAAAGGACAAAAATATTATAAAACGGTGGAGTGGAGCGAAGCTAAAGTGTTAACCTAAGATTGATGCAAATCCTCGAAGGCATTTATTTCTTAAAAAATTGAAAGTAGCTAAGTTAACTATATTGCTCAAGAAGCTAGAAAAGAACTGAGTTTGCCCCCACCCCCAAAATAGAAGAAAATAATAAAAAATAAATGGAATTATTGATGAATTAGAACTCCAAACAAAACTCACCCAGTAAGTATGAGGTTTATATTTTGTGTGTTTTGGTGGGGGTGTGTGCGGAATGGAGTGATTCTCAAAGGGGAAATCGTGGAATTGCAATTATGAAATAAAAACAGAAGAAACTTTATCCATTAGTATGAAAAGCAACTTTGCAGAAACTGAGTCTGGACATAGAGAGGTAGAAATTCCAGGCACGGGTTGCAGGAACAGGCATCAAGAGCTACTTTTAGTTTTTGAATTTTTGTGAAAAAATTTTTTTCTGAAAATCTCAATATTTAAATTTTATTTTGAGGAATCTTCCAAAGCAGGTTCCTGGGAACTGCCTTTGAAATAGACGGTGGGGAAAAAAACAACACTGTGCAGTCTGCTAATTCTCCATATGAATAATAATGGTTGTAGAGGTTAGGAAAGTTACAGTGACTCTGAGAATGTGTCACTGCCCACCAGTTGTAAAAGCATGGCCAGCTGCTTCACTGAGTGAAATACAGCGTCCAGTAGCATCCATCAAAAATAAATGTTTTTTGATGGATGAAACACACAAGGCAGTGTTTTCAGAATATTTTATCCTAAGGAAAAGATGTTTAAAACAGTGTCAAATTTTAAGTGTGAAAGTTTGCAACCAAATCAGATGTCCATCATTAGGAAATTGGTTAGTTTATGGCCCTATAGTGGAATACGACAGGACATGGCCACTGAAAATGGCTACATAGATGCCTGTTTCCAGACGGGGAATAATATTAAGTAGGGAAAGTGGATTCCACATCAGGCCACTTTGGAAAGGAGAAAAGCAGCTATTTACACACACATCCGTGCGTGGATACAGAGGCCAGCACATCATTTTGTATAAGTAAATTTTGAGTTCATTCATACCTTCTCAATTTTAATACCAAACATGAATTAACTTATGAAATGAGTAAATAGGTAAATACTTGCTTTTAATGTGAGTAAAAATTTACAATTCAGCTCTTCTTGCCAAAGCTTGTCCTCTGACCTGTGTTTCAGAGCTCGCCCGAGTGTTCTTTATTCAGATTCAGGCCTGAGTTGTTGTTGCTGGGTTTAAGTCTGATCTAGAAGACCCCTCCCAGCGCCCTGGCAGCCAGGTGTGGCCAGCACCTGCCTACTCTGCCCTCGAGGTGACCCCTCTCAGAGAAGGTAGAGGACGCGCTGGATTCTTCTCCCTCCACCTCTGGCTTCCAACCTCCTACCCCGTCCAGCACTCGACAGGGGCAGCCGCTCCATGCTGCCTCTCAAGAACCGAGTCTGTAGTTTCAGGGTGGTCAAGGCGTCAGGGCCATCCTCACCTGTGCACAGACAGCCGAGGCACACGTGGCCTAGCCGCCCCGGAGCGGCCGGCCGGTTCTTCCAGCAGAAGCCGTTCCAGGAGAGGCGCCTTCCCAGGTTGAGGCCAGGCTGGTGGATGCTGCGTCATAGAGCCCTGAGGGGAGACTGCAGAGAGGCCCCATCCCGAGTCAGAGAAAGGCCCTTGCACAAGGCGGACGTGCACGTGCCCTGACCCAGGGGCTCTTGGGTAAAGGGGAATGTGGGCTGTTTGGGAATGTGTGCGTTTGGCTCTTTAGCAACCTCTGGGAAGGTCGATTCCATTGGTCAGCAGCTCTAGTATTATAGTACCTTTGGTGGTGTTTACCCAGTGTTATTATTAATGCTATAGTTTTAATCCATTTTATTGGGACTTCCTTGGTGGCTCAGACGGTTAAGCGTCTGTCTACAATGAGGGATACCCGGGTTTGATCCCTGGGTCAGGAAGATCCCCTGGAGAAGGAAGTGGCCATCCACTCCAGTACTATTGCCTGGAAAATCCCACTGCATACGTTTTTGTTTACTTATTCTCTCAATTACTGAGACTGGAATGTTAAAATCCCCAAACATAATTGGTGTACTAGGTTGAATGGTGGTTGTTATTGCTCAGTTCCTAAGTCAGGTCTGACTCTTTGGGACCCCTTGGATTGCAGCACACCAGGCTTCCCTTTCATTTGCTATCTCCCATTATTTGCTCAAATTCATGTCCATTCTGGGACTTTCTTCGTGGCTCACATGGCAAAGAATCTGCCTGTAATGCAGGATACCAGGGTTTGATCCCTAGGTCAGGAATAGCCCCTGGAGAAGGGAATAACTACCTACTCTAGTATTCTTGCCTGGGGAACTCCATGGGCAGAGAAGCCTGGCAGGCTATAGTCTGTGGGGTTCTCTAGTAAACTCTATTTATTTGTCCTGTGTTTTGGGCTTCCCTGGGGGCTCAGTGGTAAAGAATCTGTTTGCAATGCAGGAGACCCATGTTCGATCTCTGGGTCAGGAAGAGCCCCCGGAGGAGGGCATGGCAACCCACTCCAGTATTCCTGCTTGGAGAATCCCACGGATGAGGAAGGCCTGATGGGCTATATATAGTCCATGGGGTTGCAAGGAGTCAGACACAACTGAAGCAACTGAGCATACATGCTGTCCATTGAGTCGGTGATGCCATCTAACCATCCCATCCTCTGTCATCCCCTTCTCCTCCTGTCCTCAATCTTTACCAGCATCAGGGTCTTTTCCAATGAGCTGGCTTCACATCAAGTAGCCAAAGTGTTGGAGCTTCAGCTTCAGCACCAGTCCTTCCAATGAATATTCAGGGTTGCTTTTCTTTAGGACTGACTGGTTTGATCTCCTTGCTTTCCAAGGACCTCTCAAGAGTCTTCTCTGGCACCACAGTTAGAAAACATCAATTTTTCAGCACTCGGCCTTCTTATGGTCCAACTCTCACATCCATACTTGGCTACTGAAATCCATTTCTATAATGTGACCTCATTTAAAGGTATTTGCAGGTGTAATCAAGTTAAGATTGGGCATACTGGACTAGAATGGGCTGTTATCCATTGACTGATGTCCCTATAGGGCTAAGGAAATTTGAACACAGACACAAAGGGAAGATGAGGAAGTGAAGATGGAAGCAGAGGTTGGAGTTATGAGACCAGAAGGTGAGGAATGTCGAGGACTGCTGACAATCACCAGAAGCTTTTAATGGCAAGAAAGAATCCTTCCCTATGGTGTCCCTTCTGAGAGACCATGGCCCTGACAACATGTTGATTTCAGATTTCTAGCTTTCAGAATTGTAAGATAATGAATTTCTGCTGCATTAAATACCCCACCCCCAACACAAGGATTTTAGAATGCTGTAATAATCACTTTGACAGATTTCTCTGGAATGTTTTAAAGTTTTTAGAAAGCAAAAATGCTGCACCATGTTACTGATAACAAATAAGAAATAGTAGCTTTAGCTGGCATAGTCTTAATTAATATTTGGGGGTATGTTAATAGGGCTATGAAATAGAACTATTCAATGAAATAGTAAATGTTTGTCTTCTGCATTTTGAATTTTAGGGTGAATTCAAACAAAAGTCAGAACACAAAGATGAAAACTTTCACCTGAAATCTCAGCCTAGATCATTACCAATCATTCCACTCTGTGCCAAATACTGGGTTGTATGCAGTACCTTTTGGGGATTCAAAGATAGAATAGAAGCAGCTCTGTTCTCAAGATGCTCCCATCTGCATTTTGAATTTTAGGGTGAATTCAAACAAAAGTCAGAACACAAAGATGAAAACTTTCACCTGAAATCTCAGCCTAGATCATTACCAATCATTCCACTCTGTGCCAAATACTGGGTTGTATGCAGTACCTTTTGGGGATTCAAAGATAGAATAGAAGCAGCTCTGTTCTCAAGATGCTCCCAGCTCAGGGCCGGAGGAAGACCTATAAGCAGTGACCTCATGATAGAGGCCATCACTACTGTATCATGCCAACAGGAGTGACATTTTGGACCTGTTTCCCTATCAGTGTTTCCTTATTAGCTAGCCAGTTTTCCCCTCCCAGCTCCTTGCCCTTCTTAATGGATCCAGAAAAGAGGCTGACTGAAGCTACCGGGAGGGAAGGACAGTTGGTCTCTTTTGCCCGCAGAGGGTAATAGGAGGAGGAGAGGGTAAAGGATGCAAGGGAATGGGGCACCTATGTCCCAGCTTCTCTCCCGGAGTAGAAGTTCCAGGTCCAGGCCTCTTAGACTCCTTGGGAGAGAGCAGAGGTCGGTGCAGGTCGCGGGTTAAGCCCGGCAGAGGCACCCTTGAGGAGCACCCTGCATCTCAACACACCGAGAGGGACAGAACCACGTGCTGCCATCACCCAGCCCTGACTCAGCAGAGGATGTGTGCCTGGTTCCCAGGGAACAGGGAACAGGGAACCAGAGACTGCGCAAAGGCGCGGACACAGATACAAGACAGCTCCTTCCCCACCGGAAACAAACCCCAAACCCCGAATCCAGGAACTTACCGCGAGGTCCCTGTCGAAATGGCGCCCTCTGGAGGAGAAGAGGGGAGGGGTAGAACTAGAAGAGACCCAGTTTACCTGGAAGAGACAAAGCAAAAAACACACCTGAATATTTATGCAAAAGAGATGACTTAAATTTGAAGGAGTGGAGAAGCTGTGAACTGTTAAGGTAAAGTCGATACCGGCTCTCTCCACCCCACACCTCACTTCTAGAGTGGACGTGTATAAGGGAAATTGGAGTGGATGGATGTCATCAGGGATCTAAGGAGGCCACATTTTCTTCTAAAGTGAGGATCAAGGCAATTGAGGCTCTTGTCTTACATGTTTTCATCCCCCTCCCCCTCAGTCGCTTGTCCATGCAGACCAGGTCAAGCCTTTGCATAAACAGAATAGAATATATCTAGGAGTGAGCTACTTCTGAAATTAACATAATTTGTTAACGTTGACGTAAATTGTGCCCTTTCTAAGTTAACATTTAAAAAACAGCACCCAATTTCTCCATGTTTTGCAATTTATTATTCTAATCATGCATCTCTGTCTTTTGTAAATCTAAATGTCACTTCTTCCTGAGTTTAGCAGCTTTGGTGGTTTGATCGTTCCCATTAAAATAAAGCAATGGAGTATAACTAGTTTTTAGAACAGTTGATCACCACTAGGAGTAGAATCAGCAAGGGAGCATTATAGAGTTCCACCTTTGGTTCTCCAAAATCAGAGCTGGGTTCCTTAACAGATAAAGACTCTCTTCATAAAGATGGTATTAGAAAATTTTTAAATGTACAAAGTTATTTCAAAACAGCCAATAGATTAGTAACTGATGGTGCTAGGATGACAGATCAATGCTCATTATGCTGGACAGCATATGGAGTACTCCATGCATACCACATCACCTGATCCTCACCAGCCTGAGAATATAGCAAGTACTGGCCCTTTCTGTATGCTAGACTCCGTGCTCAGCACCTTGATGACCCATACTATCACATTTATTTTTCATAACAACCTTAGAAAATGTGAACTACAATCAATTCTACCTTAAACTGAGAAAGTTGGAGCTTAGAAAGGTCAAATGGTTAGTTTATAAGTCACATTGCTAGTAAGTGGTGGCACTGAGATTTGAGCAGGCAATCTGCTTTTAACCACACATTATTTTTTCCCATTTTAGGAATTAGTTGAGATTTTCTTAGAGGTAAGTCAAATTATGTTATTCTTCCAAACATACCCTTCAGTGACTTCCCATTTCAGCCAGAGCCCCCGTGTTCCAGTCCCCTGTTATTCTGACATCACCTCCTACAGCTTGCCAGTTCCCCACTAGCAATAGCTGTCTCTCAACTGGTCCTTCAACACTCAAAGCAAGCTGTCCTGTCTCAAGGCCTTTGAACTTGCTGTTTCCTCTGCTGGAAATGCAGTTCTCCTAGATATCCACTTGGTTCACTCTTTCGCTTCTTTAGATGTAGTCAAATGCCATGTCCGGTAATTCTTGACTATGCCATTGCAACTTAACACCTTTTCTCCTTCCCTCAATTGGCACTCTCTATTCATCTTCCCTTATTCTTTATTTTTTTCCCTTGACTGTCTATTTATATTATAAACATCTTATTAATTAGTCATCTCCCCCTCTAAAAATATTAGCTTTAGATATTTTTAGCTTTGGTATTTTTTTAAAAAGTACAACACCAACGTTTAAAACAGAACCAAGTGTAGTAACGAGTGCCCAATAAGTATCTGAGCAACTGACAAGAGCTTAAGGCACTCACACAAGGTCACACATTTAGTATTAGGCAAAGTGAGGCTTCATTACAAATCCAGTATTGGAGTTTATCCACATATCAAATGCATAAAGTGTCTTCCTGAGCTCTTCTAAGTCTCATGGCCTTTAATTATAGTAGGTCGGGTGAACATGAATAAACAAACCAAACAGGAAAAAGGCAGCATTTGTTACTGTCTCTTAAAGTGGGATACTTTAAAGTGAGATCAAATCAGAGGCCAGGTCAGGGAAAGGGGACACTGGTCTTTAACAGAAAGGGAGTTGACAAGTGATGAAGTAAGGAATGTGCTGATGTTTCTGGGCTGCACGAAGGGGCCGAGTGTGGGAAGGTCCTGGATGAAGCTGGTGTTGGGTTAATTAATTAGGGTGGGATGCCTGCACATTAAGGGGAGGAAGGAACCGAGGGGATTGCTTTGAGTGGACTGAGGTCTCAAGTAGCAGTTACAAAGGATCCTGGAGGCACAGGAAGGATGGGAGAAGTGCTGGGTACAGCTCAATTTGGCGAGTGGCCAAAGAAACATGTCAGATATTAGTGAAAACAGGCCACAGCTGCTGCAATTTACAAGCTACATGTCAGGCCTTTCCTTAGCCACCCCCCCTACCCTACCCCATCTCCTGTCCTGGAATAGTCTTTTTCTTCCTAAGACGACCAGTCATAACTCAGTTCTCACTTGAGGGCATAAGAGAAGGCAGAGGACGTTCAAGCTTCATTGCTAATGGAGAAGGTCTCACAGCATTCATGAAAACGCAATTCCCCCAGACTGAGAATTAAAATGTTGGTGTATTGAAGTCCCGCTTCTTTTGTCCCTAGGACAATTTTCGGCACTATGGTTATTTTTCTTTAATTTCATGATATCTAAACTTATCATACCTAAGACTTCTAGAATGTTTAAAAGTTTCTTTTACTCCCTTCCTCTTCAAAATGTATTTATACTATTTGTATATTTTGCCATCCTAGAAACAATTTCTAGATAATTTGGAGTATAACAGATATTTGTATGTTGAGTTGCTAAGTCATGTCATACGCTTTGGTGACCCCAGGGGCTGTAGCCCCCAGACTCCTCTGTCCATGGGATTTTCCAAGCAAAAATACTGGAGTGGTTTGCCATTTCCTTTTCCAATATATATATATATAAAACATATATTAAGCATATACAAAACATATATACACACACACACAAATATACACCAGATAGATTAAAAGTGAAAGTACAAAAACATTTAAAGGTATTCATGTGGTTACTGAATAATGTAACTTGGCAGAATTACTTGGTAGCATTTTCCCCCCTCTTCCTGTTCCCCTCCCTCCAAAGCATAGGCAGCCACTAAGTGCGTGGGCTCTGGAACCACACAGGCTGTGTTTGATTCCAGGGTCTGACACTTCCTAGTACCTTCAAATTATTGACCCTTAAGTTTCCTTTTCCTCATCTGTAAAGTGAAGCTAAACATAATTCTTAACAAAAAGGGCTTTAGCAATGTTTGAGTAAATATATATAACATTTACAATAGTATTAAATGTTAAATATTGATATTATTTATGGGCACTGTAAATAGACTTTTTGTGTGTTTTCTTAACCTGTCATGTACAGTATTTAGAAAATAACCCATAAAGAGGTACTCAAATATTTTTTTTATCATGTTGAGGAAAAGAAAATATCATTATAGTTCTAGCCAACAGGTATTTCTTGTTCTGATGAAATATGTAAATGGAATACAGAAAGCTTTTTTATCTAAGGAAATAAAAGTCAGTGTAAAATAAGAACAGGTTCAGCATTCAAGAATTCTATTAATGTCTTCTATGATCAGCTTTTCTTTGTGACGTTGCTGAAATGCCGAGTAAAGTTGTTTCTTGGAATAGCTCTCATTCATCTGCTGCAAGAATATAATATAAGAATATAAGGCACAAGGTAACACGATGCCCAAGAACTGCATGGAGGAACAGATGTTTTATCAAGCACATCTACTGAGAGTGAAGATTTCATTCTAAGTCACTTTCTTTTTTCTTTTTTTTAAAAGATTTATTTATTTAAAATTTTGGCTGCTTTGGGTCTTCATTGCTACGCGTGGGCTTTTCTCTAGTTGCAGCAGGTGGAGGAGTGGGTCCACTCTTCGCTGTGGTTGTGCAGGTTGCTGGTTACAGTGTCTTCTCTTGTTGTGGAACATGGGCTCTAGGTCCTCAGGTTTCAGTAGTTGTGGCTCTTGGGCTCCAGAGTGCTGGCTCTGTAGCTGTGGCCCACAGGCTTAGTTGCTCCATGGCATACAGGATGTTCCCGGATCAGGGATCAAACCTGTGTCCCCTGCATTGACAGGTGGATTCTTAACCACTGGACCACCAGGGAAGCCCTGAATCTCTCTCTTCTTTGAGTTTTTTCTAACATGAATTGGTCCCTAGCTAATACAGACATTGTAAAGCCTGGATAAAGATTGTGAAAAACACTGAAACCAAACTAAATGCTACATAAGTTATCAATGAATTTTTTTTTTAAGTCACTTAGTCATGTCCGACTCTTTGTGATCCCATAGACTATACAGTCCATGGAATTCTCCAGGTCAGAATGCTGAAGTGGGTAGCCTTTCCCTTCTCCAGGGGATCTTCCCAACCCAGGGATTGAACCCAGGTCTCTCGCATTGCAGGCAATGAATACATTTATCTTAAGTTGCTAATTTTTAATACTTTGTGGTTTAACCAGTTGTTCTATGGTCATGTGGTTATTTAAACGAAAATAAATTATGGCCACTAATTAGATGCTGAACACTGTTACAGCAACTGGATGCAGAAAGTTGAATAAATCCTTAAGAAGAAAGCATTGTCTAGTAAGAGCGATACAAATTAGATTCATCTAAGTATAATGCAGGTGGCAATACCATGGTAGCAAGACTAGTATACTACTTAGGGAAGATGCTAATTCTTCTGGAAGCATGGGATGCAGGTGGCCTTGAAGAATGAATAGAAATAACGAAGTTTCTTCTAGGAATCAGCAAACTAAAATGGACTGGAATGGGTGAATTTAACTCAGATGACCATTATATCTACTACTGTGGACAGGAATCCCTCAGAAGAAATGGAGTAGCCATCATGGTCAACAAAAGAGTCCGAAATGCAGTACTTGGATGCAATCTCAAAAACGACAGAATGATCTCTGTTCGTTTCCAAGGCAAACCATTCAATATCACAGTTATCCAAGTCTATGCCCCAACCAGTAATGCTGAAGAAGCTGAAGTTGAACAGTTCTATGAAGACCTACAAGACCTTTTAGAACTAACACCCAAAAAAGATGTCCTTTTCATTCTAGGGGACTGGAATTCTAAAGTAGGAAGTCAAGAAACACCTGGAGTAACAGGCAAATTTGGCCTTGGAATGCGGAATGAAGCAGGGCAAAGACTAATAGAGTTTTGCCAAGAAAATGCACTGGTCATAGCAAACACCCTCTTCCAGCAACACAAGAGAAGACTCTACACATGGACATCACCAGATGGTCAACA
>SJYX01004201.1:75817-112521 GCA_006410675.1 Oreotragus oreotragus | reverse complement strand
AGGCTACTCCATCCATTGGATTTTCCAGGCAAGAGTACTGGGGTGGGGTGCCATTGCCTTCCCCAAAAGCCAGTATATAGCCATGAATATTAATTTTGTATTTTTGGTTGCAATCCAGTAGTATGTTATTTATTTTGCTAATCAAATCATTCCAGCTCTTTTTTCTTTTCTTTTTTTATTTTTACTCTAAGCAATTATAGTGAGATATACCCTCTCATCAAGTCTAAAATAGGGTTTGCGCCTCACAATTCAATACTGCATCAGTCCACATGCCACCAAAGCCACAGAGACAAGCTCCAGGGCTCAACAAGAAAAGTGCAACATCAGAGTGGCAACGAGCCCCAGTCCCTCCTCACAGGCTTCCATGTTCTTTGTGGAGCCAAACCTTTTCAGCCAGACTGCAGACATGTAGTCTAACACGCTTTCTCTGGAAATTCTGAGATGCACTAAAATGGAAAAATAATAATAATAGTAACCAGGCCGCCAGCCGGGGAAGGCAATGGCACCCCACCCCAGTACTCTTGCCTAGAAAATCCAATGGACGGAGTAGCCTGGTGGGCTGCAGTCCATGGGGTCGCTAACAGTCGGACAGACTGAGCGACTTCACTTTCACTTTTCTCTTTCATGCATTGGAGAAGGAAATGGCAACCCACTCCAGTATTCTTGCCTGGAGAATCCCAGGGATGGGGGAACCTGGTGGGCTGCCGTCTATGGGGTCACACAGAGTCGGACACGACTGAAGTGACTTAACAGCAGCAGCAGCATACTGGCTTTGCTCAGTCAATAAAAAGAACCCATCTGCAATGCAGGAGACCCAGGATACGTGGGTTCGATACCTGGTCAGAAAGATCTCCTGGAGANGAAGTGACTTAACAGCAGCAGCAGCATACTGGCTTTGCTCAGTCAATAAAAAGAACCCATCTGCAATGCAGGAGACCCAGGATACGTGGGTTCGATACCTGGTCAGAAAGATCTCCTGGAGAAAGGCATGGCAACCCGCTCTAGTGTTCTTGCCTGGAGAATTCCATGGACAGAGGAGCCTGCTGGGCTATGGCTCGTGGGGCCATCACTTAGTGACTAAACCCCCACCACCACCATACGACTATGTGTTGATATAATTCGCGATTGAAACTTTAGCTAATGGGGAGGAAGGGGCCAACATCCTATGTGGAAGAATTCCAAATAGTTTCCGTGAAGACCCTGCCTGAGGAAGTGGAAAGTGAGCCCCACCACTTAGGTGTGGGCTTGTAAATAGCCCAGCACATCAAAAAGGAAAGGAACAGGAGCTTCATGGTACATAGATCTGACAAGCACCACTCTGCCCACTGGTCCAGGTCAGCATCACAGATGATACGGCATGTGGATGGGATGCATCTTGATGTGAGGTGATGGAGATGGTGCATACGCTCTGGTTCTCCTTTCCCCAAATCCATAAACCCTATCATCAGGGGAGGGGCAATAGAGGGGGAGGAGATGGAGAGGTAAAACTATTATGGATAGAATAAGCTACAAAGATATGTTGTACATATTACATCATACTATATAATAATAGTAATATATTATACCATGTTAAATATGTTATACTAGATATCAATAGATATGAATATAATAGCAATATATTATACCATATTAAATATGTTATGATAGCTATCAATAGCTATCGATAGATAAAACAGATATAAGCGGAGTATAACCTTTAAAAATTGTGAATCACTATATTGTGCACCTGCATCTTATACCATATGAAACATCAACTGGTTAAAAAAAAGAAAGAAAAAACATCAGATTCCAACAAAGGGACACCCTTCTCTATGTGACCAGGAGTCCAGAAAGTCATCAAGGATTTGTCATCAAAAACTAGGAAATTCACAGCCAAGGAGACAAAATGACTAAATATAATGCAAGTAACTTGGAGGGGATCCTGGAACAGGAAAAGGACTTTAAGTAAAAAACAAGGAAATTCCAGAAAAGTATGGATTTCAGTTAATAACAGTGTATCAATCTTGACTCGTTAATTGTCACAAATATGTCATACCAAATACAAGATGCTAATAAAAATGAAACTGTATATAGGAATGTATGGGACTCTGCTATCTTCTGAATTTTCCTTTAAATCTGAAACTGTTCTAAAAAGTAAAGTCTGTCAAAGATAAGCAAAAGAGGACTGTGTCCAAAATCCACATCATTTTAAAGTTTACCTTAGAACCATTGCCACTAAAAGAAGTCTTTTCATTTCATTTTTTTCATTTGTTTTATAGAATTAGATAAGCGAAGGGCATTGCTAAGTTCATTGGCTGGGTAGTTGCAACAATGGACAAGTAAATTCTTAAATTTAAAAACATTGCTCCCTGGTGGACATCCTGTATACCAGCTGCCATCCGAAAATGAATTTTCCCAGCTTAGTTTTTAAGCACCTTGAAAATGGGAGCTTATAATGAAAGTGCTGACACCACCTGAAGGAGAGCAGTGTGAATGCATTGCTATAATTTATAATGTCAGCCCATATTCCAGACGCTTGCTCTATGCTCTGTGCTTTGCACAAATAGGAAAAGAAAGTACTGCAGTGAATTATTGTGCAATTAATCATTTGACCATGAGGGATTCATTTACTAATTAAAAACGCAAAAAGAGTAAATTGAAATAACCAGTGACTACTAAATCACGTCTTCCGAGCGTCAGCCACGATGTAATAAATCACAGGGTATCAATCCGAGTCCTGTGCATCTGAATACTGTACTTCAGGCTGAGAGCATCATGCCTTACGTGTGCAAATATTGCTCTCCTGCACACAGCAGTTTACATCTAGGTGGATGTGTAGCTCCATCTAGATATTTCTGTGTATCTCTGACTCCAAGCATACTACTTTGGATTCTAAAAAATAAAAGCAGCCAAAGAAAATGAAAACTTGGCATAAAAAGCAATTAACAGAAAACAGAAAAGGTTATTGACATTAGATATAAGTACATGGCTTGTTGTTTAGTTGCTAAGTTGTATCCAACTCTTTGTGATCACATGGACTGTAGCCCGCCAGGCTCCTCTGTCCATGGGATTTCCCAGGCAAGAACGCTGCAGTGGGTTGCCGTTTCCTTCCTCAGGGATCTTCCCAGCCCAGGAGTCGAATCCTTGTCCCCAGCATTGGCAGGGGCGTTCTTTACCACTGAGCCAGCAGGGAAACCCAAGCACGTGGTACCCTCACCCTTTAGATTGTGTTATTTACACACTGGCACTCATGCCTTGGACTTAAACTTGACTCCTTGCTTCTTCGATGTAGGTAAGCCCTGAGGCAAATTCATTGCCCTATTCAACTATCATTCGACCTCTCCTATTTCCTCAAATTTCTTTTTGTGAAGCAAACATGTCACCAGGCAGAGAGGTGAGATAGAATTAGCTGATATAATTTTCAATGTAATTTTGAAATACTCTCATAAGGAATTTAGTGAAATGATAAGGGGGTCAAAGCCAGACAGAACAGACCTGGTGTAAATCTCTCAGATGCCTCTAGAAGCTTTGGGGTCTCTCAGCTCCCCTACTTTGGGGCTGGAGTAGGGGGGGAACTGCCTCACCTTTCTTGAGTCTGCCTTTCTGCTGGACCCTGAGGTTCACGCAGTGCTTCCCAGACAGAGGAAGCTGCGAGCAGGAGGAGAGGACTTGAGAGACTGCTGGGAGATGAGGGGTCAGGTGGGGACCGGAAGAGGGGAGTGGGGTTGCCATTTACCCCGAACCCTGAAACAAGAGCAGAGGGAGCTTCTCCCAAGCAAGATGTCGCTGTGGAGAGCAGCGTGGGCTGTCTTGATGCCCATCCAGATGCTGTGGCGGTGTCCTTCCTGGCCTCCAGCACGTTCTCCTCGCTGAGGCGGAAGGTGTTCCTGCTGGGTGAGGGCACGGCTCCAAGGAGAAGGCGGCGTGGTGGGGGACTGGCGTGGGTGGGCCTGTCCCTCAGCGTTGGGCCCGGGGTTTCTGTGGCCCACCGTGGAGAGGCACCACCAGGTGCACTTCATGCCGCACATGCGTGGTGAATACCCACTGTGTGCCAGACAGTGTTTCAGAGCTGGGGATGGCGTGGCCCAGCTTCCCGGGGCTCCTACCTTCCTAGTCTATACTGTTATGGAAGAGAGAGACAGAAGGTCAACTAGACAGAGATGGATGATGATGATAATGATGGGGAGGTATATAGATATGGGTGGATAGTGGATGGATGGACTGATGGACGGATGGACGGATGGATGGATAGACAGATGGATGGATGGATAGATGGATGGATGGATGGATGGATGGATGGATGAAAGATACATAGGTAGATTGGTTGATGGATACATAGGTCTGATTTTCAGAAAGCTTTATAATGTGATATTACCATTATTTTCTCACAAAAACATTATTTAATTTATTTACTGGGGTATAGTTGCTTTACAGTGTTGTTAGTTTCTGCTGTACAATGAAGTGAATCAAATATATATATATATATATATACACACACACACACAAATATCTCTTCCCTCTTGAATCTAGAAAAATGATACAAAGGCATTAATTTTGCAAACATAATTTTAGAAGTGATCTTAAGTATGCTCGTGATCAAGAGTTGAGACTTTGGAGATAAACTTGGGTTCAACACTTGCCAAGTGGCTGACCTTGGTCCAGTAGGGGCTCAGTTCTCTGCCCCCTCCTCTGATGAGCAGTGCTTAGGACATCATAACCCCCAAGGGATGTGGTGAGGAGCTAAGCAGAAAAGAAAGCTTTAGTACCCAAATAATCACTCCACGAGTCATAAGGACGGTTTCTAAAATACATGTAGTCTTTACTGTCTGTCATCTTCCTGAGCTCCCTCTTTTTGCTTCCTCACACCTGCACTAATTTTAACTTTTCCCTCGTTATCCGTCTTCCTCTTCCTTTCCCCATTTCTTGCAGCAGATCACTCATGTTTATTACACTTTTCTCTCTTCTTCCTTCCCTCCCAATGCCGATCCTTTCTGACAACACAGCACAATAAAAAGTCCATTAGTGTTAGCGGAGTGGCTAAAGATTATTGTACATAGGAAAGCTGCAGACAAAATGTATTTAGACTTTCAAAAATCCTTTGATAAGGTTTTATACCGATGTCATTAAATATCCATTCATCAAGGGACTGGAAACTGATTTTCTTGGATCCCTAGAGATCAGGGTTAGAATTAATGTTGCTTAATAGCTTCATAAATGCTCCCAAGAAGCAAATAGACCTTTTTGGTTCATTTTGTTTGTTTTAGCTTTTTGAAGTGGTATTCTGACCTTATGGGTAATTCTTTATGATTATGAAACACAAAATTAGAGTTAGGTTGCCTGACTTCTAGTTTGAGAATTTCTCTAACAATCGAAGGTATAGGGAATCACTTCAGTTTAGGGCATCATTTCATGTCTGCAAGGCGAGGGTGGTGGCAGAGAGTACGGTCCAATGACAGAAAACCCCCTTTCCAAATGAATTTGTAGGTATTTCTTTAACTGTGTCTACATTTATATAGCTTTCCTGTTTAAAGTTGCTGGGAAATATGAAGGCTATAGAATAAACCACAGAAAGACTTTCTCTTCTTACCATTGACATATTTCTGTACTGATTCCTTTGGTCATTCCTTTCTTGAGGACTAGGTTTTAAAATCCAGCTGTCTTTTTGACTGTATCTTTCCATCTTTAAATCCCACAGGCAGTTCAAATTCACTGGGCCAGGATATACACGCACTTTCTCTCCATGTGTCCCAGACTTGTTATCCCTCTGTGGTTCTTACACGTAGAATGTCATCTCTCAGGAGCAGGGGTGGATTCAGAGCCTCCTGTGATGATGTGCATTTCCTTCCCTTAAAGCTCTTTTGTTCTGGACATGGTAGTGTGTGCAGAGGCTGAGTGATAAAGCAAGTAAAAATAAAGGAATTGGAGAAAGGCTCCGATTGCCTGGACTCAACATCGAGCACGGTTGTGATTAGAACTCTGTTAAGAGGCAGACAGGAAACGGGGAGGTCAGGGCCTCCCCACGCTGTCCGTGTCCACAAGTGGCTGTGAGGACAGATGCTGGCTGTCCACTGCATGTATGCTATAGCCAATGCTCCAAGGTAGAGTGAGGATAAACCAGAAGGAAGGTAAGCATAGGAGAGTGGTCATGGATCCAGTATTCAGCACACATTTCTCAGGATATTCATATGTGGTCAGCTAACAGATCTGTGGGTCAGGAAACCGGTTATCAGCCTGGCTAGACAGCAGTGCAAAACAGTATTTCCTAGGGATTGTATTCAAGATCCCCCCTCTTACATTATACACAGAGTTTCAGAGATCCTAAAGTTGTGAGATCAGGAAAGGATAAATTATATAACCTAAATAATACCTCCATTCTAAAATATCTTTGGAGATTAGTACATCATCAAATTATTTAAAAAATAAAAACAACAAGAAAAAATAGAAGCAGTATAAAAATTTTAAAAACATATTTTTATGTATTTAAAGTTTGGAGTACATATATTTGTATTCTTTAGAAAAAAAAAAAAAGACACAGAAAAAAATGCACTTTTTTGCAGACCTGAAAACAGAACCAGTTCTCAAGACACTGAATTTAACAGTCATTGATCATGTTGGGAGCTCTATTTAAAAAGTTTGGAGCCAATAAGCTTTTAAACATCAGCAGAGGAAATCTGCCTGAGGGTCTTGAAAGGGTTAATATATCTTTTCAATCCTCCACACCCTCAAAAGGGCAATTTACTCTTTTCTCTGCAAGACCATTAAGTTCACGCTTCCCACTTTCATATATTTTCAAATAGTCCCCAAAGGGATGACTCAATAGATCTAAAAACACTAAAATCTAAACGTATGAAATGCCTTTTAAGCATAAGTGTGATCTTTATTCTCTTAAAACATTGCTTGTCACAAATATACTATATTTTCTCACCATCTAACTGTCTACCAGCTCAGAAGCAATTCAAATTAAGGTTAGAATTTCCAAGAAAATTCTGGAACATTAACATATTTTCTTCTGAATTGTTAAGAGTTGAAATTGACCACCTTTAATGGTGGTCGATCATGTATTATTATTATTATTATTTATCAGTTATGATTTGACCAGTTGTGGTTTTATGCCCATGCATGGCAGATTAAGGCAATCCTAACTCGATCGTTTTTTTTTAACTTTTCCAAAGTCATATTTCAAATGTTTATCTCAGTAGCAAACACAGTTTACTACAATAAGACAGTTCTGTTTTCCAGCTTCTGTGAAAAGTAGTATTATTTCAGCATAATATAAAATAAAATATTCTCCTTACTGTATTCAGTTGAATTCAATTCAGTTCAACAGACATTAAGATTGAGAATCTGTTGAGTTTCAAAACCCCCAAGTAAGGGTCTCTGAGCTTGAAACCCCTAATGCTGGGCGGACTTGGGGTTTGAGCAGAAAGAGGGGAGGAGAAACAGTCTTTTTGAAATATTTAGTGTCAGTATTGCCTTTTTTCCCCTAGTAGATATCTTCCAGCAGAAAATGCCAGTGGATTTTAAAAAACAGAAAGGAAAGCAAAGTGTAAAATAAGTGTAAAGAGATCAAAACAGTGAAACAACTCAATACAGGTGGCTGTTGTGTTAATTCTATTTCTCAAAGCAGATACAGTTCTTGTTATTGCATGACTACTACAAATTGGTGCCTGTTTATTACATCTGTTAAAATTGAAGCAAAAATGAACAACACTGAAGACCAAGGCAGGCTGAAACACATGGTCATTGTCCAGGCTCACATTTTTACTTTGATGAATAACCGTGGAAGAGTTGTCCTCCTCTTTATGTTCCTTGGATTCTTTATCAGGGAAGGGGATAGAAATTAGCATTTATTGATCAGCTGCTATGTTTCAGGTGCTATGATAAACAACTCGGATGTGCGCTATTATGTTGAGCAAGAACTCTTGCACTGCCTTGTAAGTGGAGAGTGTTTGCCCCAATTTTTATGATAAGAAAATTCAGATTCCAAATGGTCAAAACCCACACCTTTCTTTGGCACATGTCAGTGCTGATATTGGAATCCAGGTTCCAAAGACCAAGAGAGAATAGACTACCAATAATTACATTTCTCCCCTCTTAAAAGTGCACAAGATCAAAGAGGTGACATGGGAGTATATAAGGTTAATATAAAAAGTTTTATATATTCTTTATAAATGTGCCTTCACAAATATACTTTGGGACTTCCTGCTACTCCAGTGGTTAAGACTGAGTTTCCAGTCTAGTAGGGGCTGCAGGTTTGATCCTTGGTCTGGAAACTGAGATCCCACATACATTTTGACTCAGACAATAATAATAATAATAACATACTTAAAATTAAATAAGTCTTTACAAAGGCAGAAGACTTGATTAGACACTAAGTTTAAAATGTTGTCTTTCAATGTTATAAAAGTGCCATTTATTAGAGTTAAGTTTAGATCTATATTTTGATCATCTGTCCTTCGTTTCCATGTTTATAATACATCCTATTTCCTCCCTCACTGTCATCCATTACACATTTGAAGACTTCAAAAAACCAGCATATTCAGCAACTTGTAGGGTTTAGACCTGGTAATTTCACCTTCTCATGCACTTGAGGACAATTTCCAACAGGGAAGGTTGCTCATCAGAGGTGTTGACAGAAATCACAAATTTTTGACCGCCATGCCTTGGTTCTCATGGGAACTGGTTCCAGGACCACAGCAGACACCAGAACCCACAGATGCCCAAGTCCACACCTGGCCCTCTGCACCCACAGTTCCGCATCCTCAGAATCAACCGCAAGCTATAAACACAGTCCAGGACTGTGGAATCCAGAGAGAGGGAGCCAGGGGCAGAGACGGCGGATCGCATTTACTTTGTTTCTTAGACAGTCTGAAAGCCCTCCTTTGCCGTCACCTGCCTCAGTCTTTATTTTTGGCTGAGCTGGGGCTTCGCTGCCGTGCACAGGCTGTCTCTAGTCGCGGTGAGCAGGGGCTGCTGTTCGTGTGGTGTGCGGGCTTCTTATCGTGGTGGCTCCTCCTGCTGCGGAGCTTGGACTCCAGGGCGCACGGACTTCACTAGCTGTTGCACGTGGCCTTAGTTGCCCCATGGCATGGGGAAGCTTCCTGGACTAGGGACTGACCCCATGTTCCCTGCACTGGAAGGTGAGTTCTTATCCACTGCACCACCAGGAGAGTACCCCTCAATCTTTTACAACCGCCATTACCAATACCATGGAGAAGGCGATGGCACCCCACTCCAGTGCTCTTGCCTGGAAAATCCCACGGACGGAGGAGCCTGGTGGGCTGCAGTCCATGGGGTCGCTAAGAGTCGGACACAACTGAGCGACTTAACTTTCACTTTTCACTTTCCTGCACTAGAGAAGGAAATGGCAACCCACTCCAGTGTTCTTGCCTGGAGAATCCCAGGGATGGGGGAGCCTGGTGGGCTGCCATCCATGGGGTCACACAGAGCTGGACACGACTGAAGCGACTTAGCAGCAACCAATACCAACACTACACCATCAGCAATGCCAAGACCATCACCACTGCCAGCTCCACCACCATCACCACATGGCACCCAGCACCACTACCAAGATCAGCACTTCCGCCTGCATCTCCATCACTACCTTCACCGCCTCTGTCCTCACCAAACGTCCAACAGCTCCATCACAACCAATACTCCCACTGGTGTCTCCACCACCACCACCATAACGTCCAATACCACCATCACTCCTACCAGTGATGGATATTTCCACCAGCATCTCCCCCAACACCACCCACATCACCAGTACCAACAGCATCTCCACCAACATCACCATCACCGCCCCCCCATAACTCCCGATACCATTAATGCCACAGTTGACACCACATCTCAAAAACACCAACAGCATCTTCACCGCTAACATCATCCCTCCCACCAGCACCACCACTAGACCATTTAAATAGCAGACGGAGGACCTGATTTCACTCTAGAGCTTCATTTTGAACCACTAAAAATTTCCTCCTTTTTTTTCATCTTCTCCCTAAATATTTCATGCTAAAGTCATGAGTTGAGTGTGTATTTTTTATGCACTTATTGTGAATTTTTACTAATTATCTTTTACTTAAGTTGCTATATCATTTAATCTGCTGGATTTGGTTGCTTCCCTGAAAAGTGAAGAGACTTAACCTGCCCCTCTTCAGATTTGTCCTTACATATCCCAACAATAACATCTGCTTTGTGAAGTCTATAAATTTAAATTATCCAGTCCCTTTCCAGTTCCCGAGGTACTTCTTAAACTGGTCCTAAATAATGATATTACAGCAAAACAATAGCCAATCTAATTAACTGATGAAAAATGAATTTAAATTTCAAAGTTATGAGTTGCATTGTGTATATATCTATTTTTATGATATATAAATTATACATTTGTTTGAGGGGGTTTCCGGGTGGCTCAGTATAAATAACCTGCCTGCCAAAACAGGAGACGTGAGTTTGGTCCCTGGGTTGGGAAGATTCCCTGGAGACAGAAATGGCAAGCCATTTCCCAGTCTTGCCTGGGAAATCCTATGGACAGAGAGTCTGGCGGGCTACAGTCCATGTTTTTTTCATCTTCTCCCTAAATATTTCATGCTAAAGTCATGAGTTGAGTGTGTATTTTTTATGCACTTACTGTGAATTTTTACTAGCTATCTTTTACTTAAGTTGCTATATCATTTAATCTGCTGGATTTGGTTGCTTCCCTGAAAAGTAAAGAGACTTAACCTGCCCCTCTTCAGATTTGTCCTTACGTATCCCAACAATAACATCTGCTCTGTGAAGTCTATAAATTTAAATTATCCAGTCCCTTTCCAGTTCCCAAGGTACTTCTTAAAGTGGTCCTAAATAATGATATTACAGCAAAACAATAGCCAATCTAATTAACTGATGAAAAATGAATTGAAATTTCAAAGTTATGAGTTGCATTGTGTATATGTCTATTTTATGATATATAAATTAAACATTTATTTGAGGGAGTTTCCTAGTGGCTCAGTATAAATAACCTGCCTGCCAACGCAGGAGATGTGAGTTTGGTCCCTGGGTTGGGAAGATTCCCTGGAGACAGAAGTGGCAAGCCATTTCCCAGTCTTGCCTGGGAAATCCTATGGACAGAGAGTCTGGCGGGCTACAGTCCATGNAGAGTTGACTCATTGGAAAAGACTCTGATGTTGGGAGGGATTGGGGGCAGGAGGAGAAGGGGACGACCAAGGATGAGATGGCTGGATGGCATCATGGACTCGATGGGTGTGAGTCTGAGTGAACTCCGGGAGATGGTGATGAACAGGGAGGCCTGGCGTGCTATGATTCGTGGGGTCGCAAAGAGTCGGACACAACTGAGCGACTGAACTGAACTGAACTGATAATTGTAAGCCATACTGGGAATATGATTAACTTAACAATATAAAATAATTACATACAATTTGAGAGGTCAAGCAGAGTGATGTGGTAAGTGGAAGTGCATCCATGCACATGTTTTTATCCACCCATCCAGCTATGTCTTTTGGTTGGTACATTTAATCCATTTACATTTAAGGTATGTATGATCCTACTACCATTTTCTTAATAGTTTTGGGTTTATTTTCTGTAGGGCTTTTCCTTCTCTTGTGTTTCCTGCCTAGAGAAGTTTCTTTAACATTTGTCGTAAAGCTGGTTTGGTGGTGTTGAATTCTCTTAATTTTTGCTTGTCTGGAAAGCTTTTGATTTCTCCATCAAATCTGAATGAGAGTTTTCTTGCTAGGCAGAGTATTCTTGGTTATAGGGTCTTCCCCTTCATCACTTTAAATATATTGTGCCATTCCCTTCTGGCTTGTAGAATTTCTATTGAGAAATCAGCTGATAACCTGATGGGAGTTCCCTTATATATTTGTCATTTTTCCCTTGATGCTTTTAGAAGTTTATCTTTGTCTTTAATTTTTTTGAGTTTGATTACTATGTGTACTGGGGTGTTTCTCCTTGGGTTTATCCTACCTGGGATTCTCTGTGCTTCCTGGACTTGGTTGACTATTTCTTTCCCATGTTAGGGAAGTTTTCAGCTATTACCTCTTCAAATATTTTCTCAGATTCTTTCTCTCTCTTTTCTCCTTCTGGGACACCTATAATGAAAATGTTGGTGTGTTTAATGTTGTCCCAGAGGTCTTGTAGGCTGTCTTCTTTGTTTTTTTCATTCTTTTTTCTATATTCTGTTCTGCAGCAGTGGTTTCTACCACTCTGTCCTCCAAGTCACTTATCCATTCTTCTGCCTTAGTTATTCTGCTATTGCTTCCTTTTAGGCTATTTTTCATCTCTGTTTGTTTGTTCTTTAGTTCTTCTAGGTCTTTGGTAAACATTTCTTGCATCTTCTCCATTCTGTTTCTGAGATCCTGGATCATCTTTACTATTATTATTCTGAAGCTTCTCTCCACTTCATTTAGTTATTTTTCTGGGGTTTTATGTTATTGTTCTTTCATCTGGGATATAACTCTGCTTTTTCATCCTGATTAACTTTCTGTAATGTAGTTATCTTTCTAGCTGCTGTGGGATTATAGTTCTTCTTGCTTCTTCTATCTGCCTTCTGGTGGATGAGGGTAAGAGATTTCTGTAAGCTTCTTCTTTTTATTTTTTCTGTCAGCTTCTTGATGGGAGGGACAGGGTGGGAAAAGCTAGGTCTTGCTCTGGTGGGCAGGACCTTGTTCAGTAAAGCTTTAGTCCAACTATATGCTGATGGGTGGGATTACACTCCCTCCCTGGTAGTTGTGCCTGAGGCAACCCAGTCCTGGGGTCTACAGGCTCTAGGTAGGGTTAATAGTGACCTCCAAGAGGGCTTATGCCAAGAGGGACCTTCCAGGACTGCCGCTGCCAGTGCCCCATCCCTGTGGTAAGCCCCTGCTGATCCAACCTCCACAGGAGGCCCTCCAACACTAGAAGGTGTTTTGGTTCAGTTTCCTGTGGGGTCATTGCTCTTTTCCTCTTGGTGCACACAAAAATTTTTTTTGTACCCTCCAAGACTGGAGTTTTTGTTTCCCCCAGTCCTGTGAAAGTCCTGTAATCAAATCCCACTGACCCTTAGGATCAGATTCCCTGGGAACTCCCAGTCCCTTTGTCAGATCCCCAGTCTGGGAAGCCTGATATGGGGCTCAGAACCTTCACAACAAAGGGAGAACTTTTTTGGTATTATTATTCTCCAGTTTGTACGCCACGCACCTGATGGTTATGGGATTTGATCTTATTCTGATTGTACCCCTCCTACTATCTCACTGTGGCTGCTTTTTTGTCTTCGGATGTGGGGTGTCTCTTTTTGGTGGGTTCCAGCAACCTCCTATCTGTGGTTGTTCAACAGTTATTTGCGATTTTGGTGCTCTCACATGAGGAGATGAGTACATGTCCTTCTACTCCACTATCTTGAACCAGAAGTCCTTTAATGTTAGTTTGATTCTGGCTCAAAGAAACAGAGGAACCTGGGGTGAGATTCCACGTGACTTATTCAATTCTTCACTCCACCTATGTGACTTCACGCAGATTACTTAACTTTATGGACCTCAAATTCCTCATCTATGAGGAAAATTATCAAAATTCTTATTTTGGATGACTTTTACAAGACCTAAGCAAAACTCTTTATTCATTCATTCCATAAATAGGTGTTAAATGCTTTTCTGGTGTTTTGTGACTAATTTTCAATGTGTGTTTGTTGGTTGGGGGGGTGCTGGGGTAGGGGAGGGGTTTATCCCAAACCTCCATCAAGCAATGCACCAGACATCAGTTGGGTGTCTTTCAGTTCAACTCAATTCTGAGAGTATCTACCTGGGGATAGCATCAGATTCCACAGATTAAGGGATCAATATTTGTTCTCTATGGTTCATTCAGTAAAGAATCTGCCTGCAGTGCAGGAGACCACCTGAAATGCAGACCTGGGTTCAATGCCTGGGTCAGGTTGGGTAGATCCCTTGGAGAAGGAAATGGCAGCCTACTCCAGTATTATTTTCTGGAAAATGTTATGGACAGGGAAGCCTGGTGAGCTACAGTCCATGGGGTCACAAAGAGTTGGACACAACTTAGTAACTAAACCACCACCTACAAAACTGTAGATACCCCTCCTACTTCAGACACTGGACACAATCCCAAGTAATCACCTATGCTTCTCAGCAAGTTATAGATGGGAGGTTCCAACAGTCCCCTCCAACTCAGGCTGCCAATCCCAAATCCAAGTTATTACTTATACTTCTGACCACCTGGCTATAAATCAGAGGGTTTCACGACTTCCTCCTCAGGCTCAATTAATTTGCTAGAGCGGCTGACAGAACTCAGAGAAACGTTTTGCTCTCCAGGTTACTGATTTATTATAAAAGGATACAACTCAGGAACAGCCAGATGGAAGAGATATGAAGGGCAAGGTACATGGGAAGGGGTCAGAGTTTCCATGTCTTCTCAAAGGTGTACCACTCTCCCATTTACATATATTCACCAAGTGGAAGCTTTCTGAACCCTGTCCTTTGGGTTTTCATGGAAGATTCATTACATAGGTATGACTGATTAAATCACTGACCAGTGGCAATTGATTCAGCCTCCAGCCCCTCTCCCCTCCTCAGAGACCAGGGTATAGGAAAGTTCCAGCCCTCTAATCACATGGTTCATTCTCCTGGCAACCAGTATCCCCATCCTTAGTTGCTTCCAAAGGTCACCTCATTCACAAAACAAAGACATCTTTATACTCTGAATACAGGAAATTTCAAGGATCTGGGGAGCTGTGAGCCAGGAACTTTGGATGAAGACCAAGTAAATATGAAAAATATATATTTGGTCATCTGTATGACCAAACATATATTTCTTACAAATCACAATATCACAAATGTCCTCTATCTGCCAGGGACAATTCCAGACACTAATGATCAGCAATGAGCAAAACAGACAACCACCCCTAAAATCTTTGCCTTCACAAAATTTACATCATCTATTTCTACCTGATACAATAAACACATAATAAGTTATATATATGATCTATCAGTCCACTGATAATTGGAGATAGTTTTGAAAATTTGGAGAATTATAAATGATAATTTTGGAGAAAAATAAAACAGAAGAAAAGTGGACTGAAGTTTTAGGGGTGTGAAGGAAGGCCTTGTTGAAAGGATAATATTTGGACAAAGATGTGAAGGAGGAGAAACAGTGTACACATAGCACCTGCACCATGCCTGCCATGGAACACCATGATTTCTGTGTGACTACAATCACTGCAGCTGTTAAAACTATTTTTCACATTCTTCAGTTCAGTTCAATTCAGTCACTCAGTTGTGTCCAACTTTTTGTGACCCCATGAAATGCAGCACACTAGACTTCCCTGTCTATCACCAACTCCCAAAGTATACTCAAACTCATGTCCATTGGGTCGATAATGTCATCCAATCATCTCTTCCTCTGTCATCCCCTTCTCCTCCTGCCTTCAATCTTTCCCAGCATGAGGGTTTTTTCCAATGAATAATAAATGTTATGGACAGGGAAGCCTGGTGAGCTACAGTCCATGGGGTCACAAAGAGTTGGACACAACTTAGTAACTAAACCACCACCTACAAAACTGTAGATACCCCTCCTACTTCAGACACTGGACACAATCCCAAGTAATCACCTATGCTTCTCAGCAAGTTATAGATGGGAGGTTCCAACAGTCCCCTCCAACTCAGGCTGCCAATCCCAAATCCAAGTTATTACTTATACTTCTGACCACCTGGCTATAAATCAGAGGGTTTCACGACTTCCTCCTCAGGCTCAATTAATTTGCTAGAGCGGCTGACAGAACTCAGAGAAACGTTTTGCTCTCCAGGTTACTGATTTATTATAAAAGGATACAACTCAGGAACAGCCAGATGGAAGAGATATGAAGGGCAAGGTACATGGGAAGGGGTCAGAGTTTCCATGTCTTCTCAAAGGTGTACCACTCTCCCATTTACATATATTCACCAAGTGGAAGCTTTCTGAACCCTGTCCTTTGGGTTTTCATGGAAGATTCATTACATAGGTATGACTGATTAAATCACTGACCAGTGGCAATTGATTCAGCCTCCAGCCCCTCTCCCCTCCTCAGAGACCAGGGTATAGGAAAGTTCCAGCCCTCTAATCACATGGTTCATTCTCCTGGCAACCAGTATCCCCATCCTTAGTTGCTTCCAAAGGTCACCTCATTCACAAAACAAAGACATCTTTATACTCTGAATACAGGAAATTTCAAGGATCTGGGGAGCTGTGAGCCAGGAACTTTGGATGAAGACCAAGTAAATATGAAAAATATATATTTGGTCATCTGTATGACCAAACATATATTTCTTACAAATCACAATATCACAAATGTCCTCTATCTGCCAGGGACAATTCCAGACACTAATGATCAGCAATGAGCAAAACAGACAACCACCCCTAAAATCTTTGCCTTCACAAAATTTACATCATCTATTTCTACCTGATACAATAAACACATAATAAGTTATATATATGATCTATCAGTCCACTGATAATTGGAGATAGTTTTGAAAATTTGGAGAATTATAAATGATAATTTTGGAGAAAAATAAAACAGAAGAAAAGTGGACTGAAGTTTTAGGGGTGTGAAGGAAGGCCTTGTTGAAAGGATAATATTTGGACAAAGATGTGAAGGAGGAGAAACAGTGTACACATAGCACCTGCACCATGCCTGCCATGGAACACCATGATTTCTGTGTGACTACAATCACTGCAGCTGTTAAAACTATTTTTCACATTCTTCAGTTCAGTTCAATTCAGTCACTCAGTTGTGTCCAACTTTTTGTGACCCCATGAAATGCAGCACACTAGACTTCCCTGTCTATCACCAACTCCCAAAGTATACTCAAACTCATGTCCATTGGGTCGATAATGTCATCCAATCATCTCTTCCTCTGTCATCCCCTTCTCCTCCTGCCTTCAATCTTTCCCAGCATGAGGGTTTTTTCCAATGAATAAGTTCTTCCCATCAGGTGGCCAAAGTATTGGAGTTTCAGCTTCAGCATCAGTCCTTCCAATGAACATTCAGGACTGACTGTCTTTAGGATGGACTGGTTGGATCTCCTTGCAGTCCAAGGGGTTCTCAAGAGTCTTCTCCAACACTACAGTTCAAAAGCATCAATTCTTTGGCACTCGGAGAAGGCAATGGCACGCCACTCTAGTACTCTTGCCTGGAAAATCCCATGGATGGAGTAGCCTGGTGGGCTACAGTCCATGGGGTCGCTAAGAGTTGGACACGAGTGAGCGACTTCACTTTCACTTTTCACTTTCATGCATTGGAGAAGGAAATGGCAACCCACTCCAGCGTTCTTGCCAAGGAACAAGAGTCTTTTAATTTCATGGCTGCAATCACCATCTGCAGTGATTTTGGAGCCCCCCAAAATAAAGTCTGACACTGTTTCCACTGTTTCCCCATCTATTTCCCATGAAGTGATGGGACCAGATGCCATGATCTTTGTTTTCTAAATGTTGAGCTTTAAGCCAACTTTTTCACTCTCCTTTTTAACTTTCATCAAGAGGCCTTTTAGTTCTTCTTCACTTTCTGCCATAAGGGTGGTGTCATATCTGAGGTTACTGATATTTCTCCCAACAGCCTTGATTCCAGCTTGTGCTTCAGTCCAGCATTTCTCATGATGTACTCTGCATATAAGTTAAATAAGCAGGGTAACAATATACAGCCTTGACATGCTCCTTTCCCGATTTGGAACCAAACTGTTGTTCCATATCCAATTCTAACTGCTGCTTCCTGACCTGCATACAGATTTCTCAAGAGGCGGTCAGGTGGTCTGGTATTCCCACCTCTTTTAGAATTTTCCACAGTTTGTTGTGATCCACACAGTCAAAGGCTTTGGCATAGTCAGTAAAGCAGAAGTAGATATTTTTCTGGAACTTGCTTGCTTTTTCGATGATCCAGTGGATGTTGGCAATTTGATCTTGGGTTCCTCTGCCTTTTCTAAATCCAGCTTGAACATCTGGACGTTCACGGTTCACATACTGTTGAGAAGTACTGTTGGAGAAGTTTCAGCATTATTTTGCTAGCACGTGAGATGAGTCCAATTGTGGGGTAGTTTGATCATTCTTTGGCATTGCTTTTTTTGTGCACATTCTTCTTAGTTTCCCAGAAAAACAGCTAATTCAGAACTGTTAGAAACAACTCAAAACACTGATATTAATTCTAACAATGATAATAATAGGCTATACTAAGAATAGTGAACACATCACTGTTTACAAGGTCTGAATTATAGAACTTGACTCCAGGAGAATACCTTTTCCAACTCTTGGATGTAGGATAGATTCTCTTAAAGTGCTCATTGGTTTTTAGATATAAAAGGTGGTAATCAAACTGATTGCATAGGTAACTGACTGCATAGGTAACTGATTGCATAATTCTCTCAAAAACTCAGTTAATTCCTTTTCCAGAAGTTTCTAAAACTAAAGTAAAAAAAGATAATTTGAGGCATTATAAAGCTAGTTGAAGAAATTCTAAGTTATATCAGAAATCACTTTTTTTTACCTCGGGACGATCAGTTCACCTCTCTGGACTTTAATTTTACATTTTATCACTTATAAAGTAACTAGATAGTTACTAAGGATCATTTGTTAAATTTTCTTGTATGACAATTATTAATTACTTACTCAATGGAGACAATGACAGCATTCAATTCCTCAGCCATGGCTGTGCACAGTTCATCATAATACCTGATTTCTTAACACTGATATTAATTCTAACAATGATAATAATAGGCTATACTAAGAATAGTGAACACATCACTGTTTACAAGGTCTGAATTATAGAACTTGACTCCAGGAGAATACCTTTTCCAACTCTTGGATGTAGGATAGATTCTCTTAAAGTGCTCATTGGTTTTTAGATATAAAAGGTGGTAATCAAACTGATTGCATAGGTAACTGACTGCATAGGTAACTGATTGCATAATTCTCTCAAAAACTCAGTTAATTCCTTTTCCAGAAGTTTCTAAAACTAAAGTAAAAAAAGATAATTTGAGGCATTATAAAGCTAGTTGAAGAAATTCTAAGTTATATCAGAAATCACTTTTTTTTACCTCGGGACGATCAGTTCACCTCTCTGGACTTTAATTTTACATTTTATCACTTATAAAGTAACTAGATAGTTACTAAGGATCATTTGTTAAATTTTCTTGTATGACAATTATTAATTACTTACTCAATGGAGACAATGACAGCATTCAATTCCTCAGCCATGGCTGTGCACAGTTCATCATAATACCTGATTTCTAAAAGATACAAGAGAGCAATCACTCACTATAATGCAGTCTATTTAATACTGACCATTCTTAAATTCTGCTAACTGACTCAGACTTAAGTTATTAATAGTAAGAACAATAAAAAGTAAATATGAACATACGTCTCATAACAGAGTTACAAGTACAAATGCAAAAGAATTAACCTGGTTTCTGATAAAATGCAATTGCTATAAATAACAGGAAATCCATACAAGATTACCTTTGAATGTGCTGTTAACTAAAAATTTATTTCATAATCATCTATATAAAGTACATTAGATTCATTCTGATTTTGTAATTCTTCAAAGAGGTATGCCTTTCCCAAAATCATAGTGAATAAGCAGTTCCTCCTTAGAACCCCCCAATTTTTCTTTTAATACCCTAATTTGCTGTGATTCAGAAAAGTCACCAATTTGAAGACTATGGTATTCCGTTTAAACCAACATATAACAAATAGAGTTTTAGGAAGTCTTAGCATTTCTTAAAGAGAGAATCTAAAAGTTTTTACATAATTTAATATGTAACACTTTAATCCCTTAGCTGTTCTTTGGATATTCTTACATTAAGTGCTAGATTGTCTTAACAGAAAGCCACGAAATACCTTATTTATAGACTTTCCAAGGCAGTATTAGAACCAGAAGTTCAATAACTACATAAACAGTTGCATATCTCCTCCAGACTAAGCCTTTCCTCTCTGATGGGACTGATGAGTCAAAACTGTGTGGAAGAGGCTAGGCTGACTCATAACCCATACCACTCCTGGCACTTCCACATCCTGGCCTCTGGTGTACTGTCTCTCCTGGCAAGCGTCCAACACTACAGATGCTATCCCCTCTAGGGCAGAGACTCTATTTTACTCATTTTTGTATTCCCATCATCTGGCACACATTAGAGTGACCAAAGGTCCAGGTTTGCACACAACTGTTTGAGGTTTTCATACCCAAAGTCCTATACCCCAGGAAACCTCTCAGCTCTGGGCAGACCTACATATTCAGTACTCATCTGTTGGAAATATGAACAAATCAATGAATAAAAGAATAAATGATGAATATGGAGTTAAATGAAATGAGATTACTGGAGAAAGTTACACTTTTTGGCCTTTGCCTTTTTTTTTTTTTTTTTACTGTTATTTATTTATTTCGTTTCCTTGGTGGCTCAGCCAGTAAAGAATCTGCCTGCAAAGGAGGCGATTCAGGCTCAATCCTTGGGTTGGGAAGACTCCCTGGAGAAGGGTATGGCAACCCACTCCAGTATTCTGGCCTGGAATTCCATGGACACAGAAGCCTGGTGGGCCACAGTTGATGGGGCTGCAAAGAGTTGGACATGACTGAGTGACTAAAAACAACATTTATTTATTTGGCTGCACTGGATTTTAACTGTGGCATGTTGCAGCATGTTTAATGTAGCTCCCTGAAGCTACGTGCCCTATATTGGCAGTGTGAAGTCTTAGCTACTGGACCATCAAATGGAAGTCCCATAGCCTTTAAACTTAATGGATGAAAATAATCTCTGGGCTGAAGATAAGAAAGTAGCTCCATAATAATTATGAGCAGAGATAATGCCCTTATCTCTCCTCCTTAGTATGCTTTTACTGGCTGCTCCACTTGGCTGCCTGCCATTTTTAATGTGTATTCTGCTCATGAAAGTTATCCAATGCTAAAAAGAATGTTCTTGAACTTTTCAAGGTCATTTCCCTTTAACTGGGGCATACATTTTATATTTTCATCTTTGGTTTCATAAGCAGATGAAATGTTAATGAATTAACCTGTATACACAGAAATCCTTGTTCTATTTCATAGAAAGATGTCTTCAAAACACAAGTTGGTCTAGAGCTACAGATACCTGCCTCATATTCTGGCCCAACTTTACCTTGTTTGGGTATAGAAAGCAACTTCACTACTTCACAATAAGTTAGTGTATGATTTAGATTACAGGAAATATTTTCAAAACAGTCTGCCTGAATTAACAAACAAAGAGGCAAAACTCTTGGTGTAGGGTAGCTATATAATTAATCATCCAAACCCGGATCCTTTCAAGAATGGAAAGTGGGGAGGAAGGGGTGCTATGAATAACTTTGCTGGGATGGTAGGGTAACTGGGACTGCCGGGGGACCAAGTCCAGTGGTCCCCTTCTCCTCACCCAGTAAGAAAGTCAACCCAGTCATATATCTCTGCCAGGGCCAGCCACAACCCCAAGCAACCTAAAGGTGAGGACATACTTGCGCTTGCCAAGGCCCAGCCTCCTCCATGGATGTAAACAACGCTGCGTTTCAGAGGCTCTTCTGGCTTTGGAGGGCCTTCAAACACTCTGACTTCCACACCGTCAAAGTCAGTGTCGGTCACCTTCACCCGAGCAGACGACCATGCACTTTTCTTGCCAAAAGAAACGATGATGAAGTTCAGCGCAAGCAGATGATGGCTGAGGCCCAGGTAGTGTATCAGGTTGCTCTGGAAGATGAGGGGAGGATAAAGGAGAGTGTGCGTCAGCTTGGTTGTCACCTGAGCCACACTCACCAACCGTCAGCATTTGAATTCTTACATGCAATTGCCACTACCCTTGAGGACTCACTGGCCACTTTCAATAAAATAACACAATGTATCTATCTTTCATTCCTTGAGCTTCCAGAGTATTTTCTTATATGAGATCTTCTTTGATCTTCAGATAATCTCTGAGCGGGAAATGTGTCACTAGTCTTGTCTTATCAAGCAGACTTAGGAATTAGCTGAATGTGCCCATCTTGCTGGTTAACTGGAAGTTCTGCAGCTCAAACCTGGGAACTGTGAATTCCAGTTTTTAGTCCCTTTCCTCACCCTAAATTAGCACATCATATTTCCAATAACATACTAGGAGTTAAGGAAGAATACTTTATTTGAATACACATAAAAGACTCTTTGTGACCCCATGGACTATAGCCTACCAGGCTTCTCTGTCCATGGGATTTCCCAGGCAAGAGTACTGGAGTGGTTTGCCATTTCCTTCTCCAGGGGATCTTCCTGACCCAGGGATTGAACCCAGGTCTTCCGCATTGTAGGCAGACACTTTACCGTCTGATCTACCAGGGAAGATCTCAACTGTATCTCCTAGTGGCTCTCAAACCTTGAAGGGGAGCAGCTGAAGATTTAACAGTGTGCTTCTGTAGAATATTAAACAGAACACTGATGATTAGTGAATATTTAATGCCATCATAAGATCAAGAGGACAATGTCACGAGTAGAAATAAGAGCTATATGTAGTCTGCAATACACCATAATACAGCTTCCCAGCACATGCGTGGAGCGCACTGTTACGTCTTGAGAGGATACAGACGTGCTATGACACTGATCCTCTCTGTCCCTAAGAAGCCAAGTTCCTGAGCTGTTTACCCCACTGTCTCATATAAAATATTATTTTATACATGTGTATACATGTGTCCTGCAGTATACATGTGTATACATGTGTCCTGCCATAAAAAGAGCTGGAAAGACTGCATTATAGAACAATTAGCCAGTGTTCATGAAAAGCAAGAACCAGAAGCAGTTTATCTAACCATGAACATTTTTTCTAGCAATTCCATTAATATCTATTAGCTGCCAATATATGCAACAATAACTCAATTTCAGTGTGTATCAATTGACCAATTTATTGAAAAAGTTAAAACAACTTTTACTGTTCTTGGTATGAAACAAACAAATGTGTTTGTGCACACACACATATACAGAGGTGTCTAATCATAAGATTAAAGGTTTAAAGTCTTTGGCAAATTAGGAAGAGGTACGGGGTCACACAGAGTCGGACACGACTGAAGCGACTTAGCAGCAGCAGCAGCAGCAATCATCATTTGAGTTTTGTGGTAACACATGAGTCTAATGGGGGAATACAGAGATTCAATGGGGCCTAGTTGAGATTCTCTGTATTCACTAAGATTTCTAGACTTCACACGATAAACCCTTGTGAATTAACAGAGAACCCACAAGATCAATTCTATTTCTCACAGCCAAAGTAGCTCAACAGGCATGAAACAATAAAATATGAAGAAAGAAATGGCAGGCTTGACTCAGTTACTTTATGGACTACATTTTTTGCTTTTAGCTAAATGAAGACTTTATTAAATATTTAAAACAAATTATATGAGTTTCTTCAACTAAAGGAAAGCTGTAAAACAAGTGAACTGTCTTTACAAAACAGATTACAGTAGATTATTCATTTTACATAGCATCCACCCCTGGTTTCCCTTATGTATTGCATGCTCTGATTGCATGCATACTTACCTCAATCTGCTCATACCTTTCCTAAAGCACTTCTGGTGTATTAGCTTACGATCACTGACATTAATGGGGTTTCTGAATAACTATCTGCATTGTTTACAACATTGACAAAGGACAAAAATGCTCATTGGAGAAGGGACAGTTTGTTTATGAAGGAGAAAAAGGTAAGCAGATGCATGTAAGAAAGGCTAGATGGGTGTAAAAACTGTGTTAATATTTGGAATTCATTGATAAATTTGAGAATGAAAAATCATTATCCTACAGATAATAGTGAGTTTGTTTCAAAATTTGAAAATAGAGATAATCAAACAGTAACCTGTCATTAACCAATTTATTATTACTATTGTTAATAATAATTATTACTGCCTGAGTGCCTACAGTGTGAGGAGAGGTTGTTGAATTCTGGCTACAGTTCTATTATTTTCCTCCTTCTGAGGAAGAGAGAAAAGAAGCTTATAGATTAACCAGTATAGAAGCTGGATTCCAGGAACTATGAGAGGGCTGCAGGACATACAGAATTACCCTAGAGATGCTTGTTGAGAACCGTGTGCGCCCAGGAAGCTGCTCTGAAAACTATCCAGAATAGGATGACATTCACATGTGTATGTGATATTATGTGGCATGATAAAACTGTGAATGATATCCAACTTTTCCCCCTAATATCTATTGCTTTCTTTAGCTCTTCTCACTACTCCCCTCCTATCCCTACTGTCCGGCAAATAAAATCAGTAGCCAAGCCTTTCTGTAGTTGTTACCTCAAGGAAGGGATATGAGAACAAATAGCAAAGAAACAGGAGTGTTTTCCTGCTTTTAATTTTCAAAAGCCTACATCCTTTGGAAAATTAAAACAAAAAACAGACATCGATTTAGAACATTGCATGATGAATAAGAAGTTGCCTGAATAGAAAGTGAATCTCCAAACTAGGTGGTGGGAGATAGAAGGAGAAAGTATTGGAGATGAAATGAGGAATGTGAGGATTGATATCTGAGATTCAATGAAAAAAGAATCTTGGGACACAGCAACCCTCGGATGTGTCTATGGAATCTGAGAGCAATAGACATTTGTCTTGTGCCCAAGACAGAACCCTGGAAAAAGGCAAGACTCTTGGGAAGACTGACTTCAGGATATGTCTAGGAAAGTGGTGCCTCAAATGACCTCAGAGAGCTCCTTGGGCTCCAGCTGGTGCAGGAGCAGCGGAAGAATTCCATGTGCCCCAAAGGCACAAAAATAGCAAGGCTGCATGAATGTCTTGCAGACGTTTCTGAGACAACTCTATTATCCACGGCCCATGACACATTCTCAAGGGTCCAACAGGAATAGAAGAGAGCGCTAATAGATCTAAAAGGCTCTCATAAGTAAGAACAAAGGATATCCCAGGGCAACTTGTAGGAACCAAACAGCAAGGACCAGGTGGAACAGGAATGTGGGCTGAGGATGTGTACCCAGATGCCTCCCCCCACCACCCAAAGTATTATGTCTCAATATATAAAACATTCCCAAACCTGAAAGAAAACAGTGATGGAGGAATACCTAAATTCACTGGAATTAAGTTCTACCTAAAGAATAAAGGCTTGAAATACAGATCAAGTTATACTTCTTGCATTCTTGAGTTCACGAAATGAGATTCAGATCCACCCAAGAGACATTCTCAAGTTGTTGTTTCCTGAAACCTTTTTAGAAGTAGCCAGAAAACTCCAGCAGCACAAAGAAGCATCCCAAGTGTTAAGAGTTTCATGGGTTGTGAATTGACCCAGTCTAGCTTAAGTACCCTAAGGCAATGCTAGAGGTCTTAAAACTTGCCCCATAACTATTAAAGGATCTAGAAGGTAATTCTGCCTGAGGAGGTGGAGATACTCATTACACCTTAGTATAACCAGATATACAAAATAGGTTGGCCACTGGTTCCCTACCTGGGTCTGATGACCAAAGGTCAGAGGACAAGCAAAAATGAAAGGAAGTCAAGCAAAAACTATACTCTGCTTAAATTATACTCTGTTCATTTTTGTGTTTATGAATGGGATTTTTCTCTGCTAATTCATTCATCATTCGAATAAGAAAATATATTCAATGGACAGGGAAACTTAAGGGGGAGAAAAAGACAATCTTCTGGAGCTTAGAGAAACAGAAGAGAACCAAGAACTGTAAATGAATAGCTGATGTTAGTTAGTTAAGTAATACAAGTTTAGAAACCTAGATAAAGGATTGCACAAGCCCAGAGAAGGAAGGAATTACTTGTGCCTCTTTTTGGTGAGATGAAATTCAGTAAGGCATCTATTTTGAATTGTGCCTTAATAAAAGATGAAGGGGCTTCCAAGGTGGCTCAGTGGTAAAGAATCCACCTGCCAATGCAGGAGATTTGGGTTTAATCCTTGGGTTGGGAAGATCCCCTGGAGAATGAAATGGCAACCCACTAAAGCATTCTTGCCTGAGACAATCCTATGGACAGAGGAGCCTGGCAGGCCCCAGTCCATAGGGAGCAAAGAGTCAGTCATGACTGAGTGTACACACACACAGAAGATGAAGTGTGAACAGTAAGGAAAAGGATAGGAAACCAAGATGCCAAAGTGTTGGACAAATGCCTATGGGAAGAAAATGTAATCAAGGGAAGTGGAGGTGTGCAGAGCATGGCAATAGAGGCTCAGTGTAAGAGGCACGTCAGTGTCAGGTTTTATTTTCTTGGGGTCCAAAATCACTGCTGACAGTGACTTCAGCCATGAAATTAAAAGATGTTTGCTCCTTGGAAGAAAAACTATGACAAACTTAGACAGTATATTAAAAAGCAAAGACATCACTTTGCTGACAAAGGTTCATATAGTCTGAGCTTTGGCTTTTGCAGTAGTCAAGTGCAGATGTGAAAGCTGGACCATAGAGAAGGCTGAATGATGCTTTTGAATTGTGGTGTTGGAGAAGATTGCTGAGATCCTTGGACTGCAAGGAAAGCCAACCAGTCAATCCTGAAGGAAATCAACCCTGAATATTCATTGGAAGGACTGATGCTGAAGCTCCAATGCTTTGGCCACCTGATGTAAACAGTCAATTCACTAGAAAAGACTCTGATACTGGGAAAGACTGAGGGCAAAAGAAGAAGGCAGCAGAGGGTGAAATGGTCGGACGGCATCACTCACTGGATATGAATTTGAAAAAACTTCAGGAGATAGTAAAAGGACAGGGAAGCTTGGCACACTGCAGTCCATGGCGTCAAAGAGTCAGACATGACCTAGAGACTGAACAATAACAAGAAGAGCCATGTCAAACACCAAAGTCGGTAGCATAGACTGCACAGTGGTGCCTGGGTTAAAAGCCCAGCTTCCCCAACTGTCAGCAGTGGGATCTCAGGCAAGTTACTGATCTCTGTGCTTCAATTTCTCATACATAAAACAGAAATAATAATGCTAATTGGTTAAAAAGATTGTTGTGACGCTTAAAAATGTGAAAACAGGAACTAGAATAGTATCTGGTTTATACTAAGACTTCTATTGTTACTGTCACATCACTGATCTGGAAAATCCTGCATGATGAAATGTGAGCCCAGGGATAGACAGCCCCATGTTTCCAGGGAAACTGAGATGATCGTTTTTTTTTTTTTCCCCATTACGTGATTTGTTATTAGGACCACAATGATTACCAAGTTCTGAAATTATTACAGGTTAAAAAGATGTAAAATTGTTATCTCTAAAAAGTTCACTTGTATGCTCATGTCAAAGTGGGAGGGAGAGGTGGGGAAAAGCCCTAGCACACTCCACACACATCAATAACTCAGTGTGTGATCAAATTTCAACACAAACCAACCACATTAGATACTTGGAGCATCTATTATAACTCACTACCTGCTTCATTTCTCATTCAAAAGTCTGTATGCCACACAAATGGTTCTCCAACTTTTCCAGTGATGGCCATTTCATCCTATCAAGCAGTTTTCTAATTCTCCTCTCGAGATTCTGCCTTTTCCCTGCCTGTTATAGGACAACAATTTCATAGAACAAACTTATCTGCATGACCATAAAGTCACATTTAAAAGAAAATGTATTTATTTTTGACTGCTTTAGGTCTTAGATGCAGCACTTGGGGATCTTCAGTTGTGGCACATGGGTTCTTCACTGGGACACCTGGGCTTCTCTCTAGTTGTGGCCCACAGGCTCAGTAGTTATGGTGCATGGGTTTATTGTCTCACAGTATGTGGGAGCTTAGTTACCCCATCAAGGATAGAACCCATGTCCCCTGCACTGAAGATGGATTCTTAACCACTGGACCAACAGGGAAGTCCCGGTCGCATCTTCTTTTTTTCTTTTTTTTGATTGAAGGATAATTGCTTTACAGAATTTTGTGGTTTTATGTCATACATCAACAAGAATCAGCTATAGCCTGGTCACATTTTTTAAACATTGTAAAGTTTGAGTATACTTTAAAATGTATATTTATTTATTTCTATTGATGTGCAAATTACATGACCCGCACTTTTTAACACTGTAGAGATCACCTGTGACTCACTAATGCAGTACTTTTTTTCTACAAACAACTTCAATGTTTGTATCAAGAAACTACCAAAAGTCAGGTAACAATAATTCAACAAGTATTAATGAGGCTCTTAGTAGTATGTGTAAGGACTTCCCAGGTGGCACAGTGATAAAGAATCTGCTTGCCAATCTGCTTCCCTGGGTCAGAAAGATTCCCTGGAGTAGAAAATGGCAACCCACTCCAGCATTCTTGCCTGGAAAATTCCCTGGACCAAGGAGACTGGTGGGCTACAGTCCATGAGGTCGCAAAGAGTTGGACACTACTGAGGACTGAGCATGCACGCACAGAGTATATGTAAGGATTCTGCTCTATGCGACAGCAATACAAAAACAGGTGAAAGAGGGACTCAGAACTTAAGCAGTTAAGAATTCAAATCTTGACCAACTGCTGCAAATTTCCATTTGTCTTTAAGCTTTTAAAGTTAACTAAACTTTCTCTGACTTTAGCTTTCAAGGGAAATCCTCTGATTTTAAATCATTGATTCAGATCAATTTTTTTTTAGTTGCAGACCAAACACAACTTGCCTGCAGGCCAAATCTGGACTAAACCACCAGCTGCAACTTCTGATGTAGAAGATGATGCAGTCTGACTAAAGGTGCGGCTGGAAAGATGGTGGCAGATGAAATGCTCTTAGTTGTTAATGGTTAAACAGCAAAGATTTTGGACACTCTTTTTAATGAGACTCTTTTGGGGGCAAAATGATGCAGGTTAGGTGCACATAGTAGATTAGTGAGAGGAGACTAGAGGCCCATAGCCGTAGCATTTGGCAGCTGTCGACAGGAAGAAAATGAAGGTCTGCCCCAGGAAAATACAGGGGAGGGAATATATTCAAGAGGTATCACTGAGGCAGAGTTGATGCACCTTGGTAACTGCACACAGAGTAAGATATGGTATCAGGAAGCAGGCTGGCAGGACATAGGCAAAGGACCAAAGACCCTGGAAGTCTTCACTTAGGGTATGAGAAACACAGAATACAGGCAGAAGAACAATCAGGAACGGTAAGAAAGTTCCATTTTAAAATTATTCCATTTAAAGTCAATGGAATATCTAGGTAGACAGGTATAAAAGACAGGGTCAGAGATTCAAGGAGGCAAAGCCTGGAGGAAGAGCTCAGAGGTATCTGTTAATAACGTAGACAATAGTAAGACTCAAGAGATCTAGCAAAGAAACAAAACACAGTGACAAGGAAATAGACCAAGCAGGAAAATATTCTTTCTCATAGCCAGGAGAAGTTTTGGGCACACTGTGGAGGTATAGTCCAATTATTTCAATAGTTTCATCACTGCCAGCTCTGCCCTCTGACTACTGTGCCCTTAAGAGATCTAATGATTGCCAACTTTCTGGGTATTTCAAGATCTTCTCATGCCTTCTGTTCCAACCTGCAGAGAATTCCCATGATCAAGACTGTTCAAACCAAGCATCAAAAGTGTCAGTCCAGGCTAAGTGATACTAAGAATTACAGCACTATTATCAGTTTATGATATGATGCAGAAACTTAAAAAGTAGAGATACATGACTTACAGGACACAGGTATCTCAGTTCAGTTCGGTTCGATTCAGTCACTCAGTCATGTCCAACTCTTTGAGTCCGTATAACTAGCCTTCGAGAAAAGAGAATCTGTCTCATCTGGTTGCCTGGAGGCAGTATCAGCTGATTAAACAGAATTTAATAGAGACATTACTTTGCCAACAAAGATCCATCCAATCAAGGCTATGGTTCTTCCAGTGGTCACGTATGTATGTGAGAGTTGAACTGTGAAGAAGGCTGAGCGCCAAAGAATTGATGCTTTTGAACTGTGGTGTTGGAGAAGACTCTTGAGAGTCCCTTGGACTGCAAGGAGATCCGACCAGTCCATCCTAAAGGAGATCAGTCCTGGATGTTCATTGGAAGGACTGATGCTGAAGCTGAAACTCCAATACTTTGGCCACCTCATGTGAAGAGCTGACTCATTGGAAAAGACTTTGATGCTGGGAGGGATTGGGGGCAGGAGGAGAAAGGGACGACAGAGGATGATATGGCTGTATGGCATCACTGACTCAATGGACAGGAGTTTAAGTAAACTCCAGGAGTTAGTGGACAGGGAGGCCTGGTGTGCTATGATTCATGGGGTCGCAAAGAGTCGGACACGACTGAGCGACTGAACTGAACTGAACTGAACTGAGTGAGTGATCAGTAGGCTAGACAAGGAGAGAAGGGTGGGGAAAGGCACACAGATGTTTGTGGTTGTGGAGCATGTGTTTTACGCCTTCTGCCCACCACCTTTACTTTGCTTTACAAATGTTCAGCATCCTCCTCCTCCAGTAAGGAAAATATATTGAAGTCTTCTTTCCTACTGCCACCTAGATTACAAGGATAAAAACATCCTTTTATTTACTGAGGGTTGGAGATCTCTAATCCAATCCAACTCTGATGAAAGGACGGGCTCTGCTGGGAGGCTCTAGGCCATATGGTGCGTGCACGCACAGTTGTTCAGTTGTGTCTGACTCTTTGGAAACCCAGGGACTATAGCCTGCCAGGCTCCTCTGTCTTGGGGATTTTCCAGGCAAAAATACTAGAGTGGGTTGCCATTTCCTCCTCCAGGGGATCTTCCTGAACCAGAGATGGAACCCAATAGGTTCACCAATGATATCATGACCCTACTGCCCACACCAATGACATGTTTGGCTTCTGCAGGTATTTAACAACTTGTTCTTTCTTGAAGTTTTCTTCTTTCTATGTTTCACTGGTCTCTTGCCACATTAATAATTAATTCCTCCTTTTTCTCTTTTGGATATTTTATTGAATTTTTTTTCTTCCTTTCCTGTCCACTGGCCCTGTAAATGATGGCTTTCCTCAAGATGATATATTTTATTCATCTACATAATTCCTGCTTTCCCTGAGCAAGGCAACACACTACTGTGCCAAAATGCCTGGAAAATAGGAAGTGCTTACTAGCAGCTTAATAAATTAAATGGCTATTATCTCTATCCATGTTCTGATGATTTCTTCCTTTCCTGTCCACTGGCCCTGTAAATGATGGCTTTCCTCAAGATGATATATTTTATTCATCTACATAATTCCTGCTTTCCCTGAGCAAGGCAACACACTACTGTGCCAAAATGCCTGGAAAATAGGAAGTGCTTACTAGCAGCTTAATAAATTAAATGGCTATTATCTCTATCCATGTTCTGATGACTTCCACATCTCCTATCCTTGGTCTATCTTTCTTAAGCTCCAGGTCCACATTTCCAACCATCTCCAGGTAGCCTATAAACTCTTGAAAATGAATATGTCCTATACTTTTTTCTACAGTCCTGACTCAACAATTCACTCCATTAAATTCTCCATTAATGATCTGACCATAAATCTAGCTTCCAAGCTAGAAATCTTGGTATTTTCTTCAGCTCCTTCCTTCTCGCATATGATACCCAATCAATCAATTCATGTCAATTCTACCTGCCAGCATTTACTGAATCTGTTCTACCCACAGCCTCCAACCTGACTCCCACTGCTGCCTTGATTAGATGCTCATTGTTTTCATTATTTGCCAACTAACTTGAATTCTAGAAGCACTTTCGTTCTCTATAACCAGAGTTCTTATCCAAAAAGACTGATCACAACACCTGGCTGCTTAAAAACTTCCACCGACTTCTAGTTTCTTACTGGATTAAAAACAAAACAAAACAAAACAAAACAAAAACAAAAACCGAACTTGACATTCCAATCTTGACCCTCTCTTCATTCCATCTCCATTTCTTACTGCCCCACCCTTTGTACTTTTTGGGGATAACTCGCATAACTTACTTTTTTTTTCTGTATCTAGCTATTCTCTTTGGCAATACCCTTCAGTTTTCTGCTGGAGCCAGCTCTTGCCATGTCACAAAGACAGTGTAAATGTACAAGTCACTTGACATCAATTCAGTAGCTTGAAAGCAGCTATGGTGGGGGTATTTATATTATGGAAATCAGTAAAAGCTCCAAATCAGTGTTTCCACCCCACCCCTAACCTCAGAGAGCACTCTACTGCCTCTGCTTGACCCTTCCTCATCCCCAGTTGTCCAGAGCATAGCATAGTATTTGGGAGTGTGGACGGTAAAGTCAGTCAGCCAAGGTTCCATCCTGGCTCTAATACTTGCTAGTTGGGTAATTCTGGGCAAGTCACAAAATTCTCTTTGTCTCAGTTTCTTTACCTGTAAAATTGGAGTGATCATAAGATATCTGACATTGAACTTAGTACATAAGTGCTCATAATATTACCCCTTTTTATTTGCTTACATTAGACCTTCACAGCACTTCAGTTTGTCCTATAGGGAAATCTCACTACCTTAGGTCAGCTCTGGTAATTCACAAAGTAAATTTCACATTAACTTGAAGCCAGGCTGAATCACCAGCTGGGAGTGTGCTAAGTCGCTTTAGTTGTCAGAGGAGCCAGGTAGGCTGTAGTCCATGGGGTTGCTGAGTCGGACATGACTGAGCGACTTCCCTTTCACTTTTCACTTTCATGTATTGGAGAAGGAAATGGCAACCCACTCCAGTGTTCTTGCCTGGAGAGTCCCAGGGACGGGGAGCCTGGTGGGCTTCCATCTATGGGGTCGCACAGAGTAGGACACAACTAAAGCGACTTAGCAGTAGCAGTCCAACTCTTTGTGATCCTATTGCCTGTAGGATCCTGCCAGGAGCCTGCAAGGCTCCTCTGTCCATGGGATTCTCCAGGCAGAAAAACTGGACGGGGTTGCCATGCCCTCCTCCAGGGGTTCTTTCCAACCCAGGGATCCAGTCCAAGTCTCTTATGTCTCTGGCATTGGCAGGAAAGTTCCTTACCACTAGCGCCACCTGGAAAGCTCGAATCACCAGCTGCACATTCCTAAACTGGGAGCTATATAAGGACTTTAGGGTAGAAGAGCCCTTTAAGTGACATAAATTTCATTCTCAAGGCTTCCTCAGAAGAAAAGTTTGTGAAGAATCACTTCTCCTAATCCTGCCTTGAGATTCTTTGAGCAAGAACAGAAAGGCTTAAGGAAATATGGTAGTGAGACAAGAACCCACAGCTTGGACAGAGCCCAAGACCAAGTCCTGGCTCAATCGTTTATCAGCTACATGACCTAGGCAAACTTCCCAAGTTGTCTGGGCCCGTTTCTCAGAAAAAAAAAAATGCTCAGCCTTCTTCACAGTCCAACTCTCACATCCATACATGACTACTGGAAAAACCATTTTCCTTTAGTTAGCATTTATAAACTAACCCTTCTGGACCACACTCTGAGAACAGGCATGGACAAAAAGAGTTCTAGCAAAGCACTAGAGGGAATTATTAAGCCAACCTGTGAAGCACAACTATAATTATGTATTAATAACAGTAGAGTTCTCTGATGAGATTGCTCTGTTACATTTTGTATTTGTTCATTCTTCCATCTAAGATTTTCTTATAAAGCTACAAAACAAACCTGATGAAAACCTCACCACCACTCACTGATAAGGTAACCAAGAAGAGAGAAAGGCAAGAACTCTCAGAGGGATCTGACACCCTAACCCCTTCTCCCTAAAGCCTTCAGTTTGTTCTCTCACTGCATGCAGTTCAAGCTGGGTGAGCACAAAAAGGAGAAGATGGTCTCTTCCCAGCCCCTAAACTTTTTTATTTTTCACTATTGCACAGAAAACAATTTCTGTATTGCCAAAGTACTTGCTTAGCTCCAAAAGTCCTCTAAATTTGAGGGGGATAATAGCTCATACATATTGACATTTGCACACAGGCAAATGGAGTCACAAAGAGTCGGACACGACTTAGCAACTAAACAACAAATCATTGTTCTTCATGTGAAGTCTCAGGCCAAGAGTGGTCCATGAAAAGTGTCACACAGGCATGAAGTGGTGGCCTGGACTGGAACCTACTCTGGCTCTGGAAAACTCAGCCATCATTCTCTACTGTCACTCACTAGTCAATTGATTCTCAAACCTACTTCATGAAACTGGAAGATTTTTACATCTGGAATGACCCTTTAGTTTCCCATATTACACAAATGGAAACTGAGGCCTGGAATGGATATGTGACTCTCCCAAGATCAGCAGCTCTAGCCATGAGCCCTCTGGGCTGAGAAGGCCTCTCCATCTCTTCCTTACTAGCACATTTCTTTCTCAAGACTTTTAGCAACTTGAAAGAAGATCTGAGACTTGGAGATCAAATTTTTTTTTCCAGTTGTCCCATGTCCATGGTCATAAACAAATGTCCTTCATGAGGCTACACAAGCTGCAAAAAGCCTCCCTTATTGCCAGGACAAGTAGTATTCGTTTTCATGAGTGTTCCAAATAGCAGCTGACTCAAGGCAGCACAAAAGAATTAAACTTCTCAACAAAACCTCCTAAACTTCCTTCTGCTATAGGCAGTACAGAGCTTGCCCACTCATGCCCTCTGCCTGACTTCACAAATGTGTTACACAGGATACTGTAGGAGTTGAGTTAATTTTTTGCTTTATGTAAAGTGCAGAGAAGAAAATTTGCTATTTCTTTGAAAAACTTTATTAAATGGCATACAAACCCAAAAGATAAAAGGCAAATGATTTTTATAGATATTTACTACATGTCAGAAGAGCCAGATTCAGATGAAGCTAAGATCTCTTTGTGTATATTGAGCATGTGATTATAATAATTTAACAGACACTATATAAAATACAAAATACATAATACAGTAGAATATTTATACTAATTATTCTGAATATTGCTTTACAGTTTATAATCATTTGAACTTTCAGTTGTCTGAATTTCACAAGAACCTGTGAAACAAGAAGAGCAGATATTACAATTTTTTGTTTGTTTCAGGCTTAGACACATTAAATGACTTGCCCAAGATCATAAAACTCCAAGTGACAAAGTACTAGTACTACTCAAAAGCCCAACTGACTGCTCTATCCCTCTGAATGTTATTACTTAGAGCTCAGAAGAAAATCAACAACTAAACCACTGCTTAAAGCTCAGTTTCTCCCATCACACAGGTTTTGAACACCTAAACAAATAAAAAAGGCCTAAAATCAGGCTGGCAAATGCAAAAAGGTCATGAAATGTATCCCACCCTGCCAGCTACAAGTTCTCTTTGCCTGCAGATCTGCTGGGCTGGGTAGCAGGACCAGTTTGCCTAGGTAAACAGTGCCTAAGAAAACTGGCATCAGTGCAAAAGCCAAAGGCTTTACAAGCAATTGGAATTTCTACAGCCAGCAGTTTCAAGTTAATACAGCTCAGTCACTTGTTGGCCTGAGGCATTAGGAGACAGGCTGGACCACCAGGCTCAGGAAGGACAGCAGAAGGCAGGGCTGTTGTGAAAGAATCTGGGTTCCCTAGTGATGGAGGTTTTACTTTTACCCCAGGAGAGGCGTCTCAATTTAACAGATTCAGGAAATTGAAACAGTTTACTCCTTACAAACATTTATTCATGATTCATAGCTATAACAATCTAATATGGTTAATGTATAACCTATTAAGTCTAAGTCAAAATATCTGTACAACAGATGAGATAACTATACAGTGGTCCTCAGTACCCACAGGGGATTGATTCCAGCACCACCACCCCCAGCACATACCAAAAACTGTGGGTGTTCAAGCCCATTATATGCATAGTGCAGTAGGCCCTCCACAACCAGAGCTTCAAGCATAGAAAATTGATCCAGGTGAGGAACAGCAGAAACTAAGGACTGACTGTACTTCTGTCCTAACACGAATTTATAAGTTACATACCCAGTCATAAGGAAAATGGTCCATATCTATGATATGACTTTGAATCTCTCTTAATGATATTTTTTAAAAGAAAAATATTCCTCCTCTCTTGCTTGAGCCTCCTCCTCCACCCCCATTTCAATCCTAGGGAAGTGAACGTCTGGTTCCAACAAAAGATATAGAGCCCAAATGAAGAGACAAAAGGAGTTTGACACACCAACAGGTTAGTAAATTGTTTGGTTTAAAAATACACTTAAAAAAAAAAAGATCCAAAATCCAAACTATAATATAAAAACAGTAGAAGTTATAAGACATAACTTGTTTGCTATACAGTCTAATTTATCCCACTGCATTTTAAATTTACATATCTTGTTCATGAACATAACAAAATCTTTGAGTCCAACAGTGATGTTTAGGGAGCTCTGTAGTTCTACCGATATCTTGGATGGCAGTGCAATTTCCCTGAAAAGGAGTGTTACTTCTCTATGGTTTAAATTATGTTTTCCCCAAGGAAATGTGGTTCTTTGTGAACTGCATTTGAAGGAATGGCTGTCTAGAGCAGAGAACTCTTATACAATATAGCAATTTATACTTATTCTTTGATGACTAATTCTAAAAAAAGATCCCTTACATTATTTACTATAAATACACTGGTATCTATTATTTATAAGAGAGTGGGGCAAAGCTGGAATACATAAAAAAGTTTAATAATGAATAGAATGTCTTAAGGCAACTTTGTTCCTTAGAGGTAGCAAGGTCACAATATATTTAATTTATATTTTAAAGTATGTCCTTCTACATTTTGTGTTAAAAAGAGAATTCTTTTTGTAAACAAAAATAATTTAAAGAAGTTTTTCTCAGCTGGAAAGCTGATGGTCATCCCTATCAGCTGCTTTGGAATGCTTTGAGAATAAATGACATTTTAATCAGCTCACCCTTCAATAGCTTTAACAATAATACAAAAGTATATATATAACTGATTCATTTTGCTTTACACCTATAACTAACACAACATTGTAAGTCAACTATGCTGTAATAAAAAAA
>SJYX01004201.1:27886-75717 GCA_006410675.1 Oreotragus oreotragus | reverse complement strand
TTTTTTTTTTTCAGAGTAACATTGTATTGTTTATAAATGTTCCTGTTGATGAATACTTTGAGCTGTTTCCAAGTTTTAGCTAGTATAAATAAAGCTATTTTATTGTACAAAGGTTTTTGTAGACATGTTTTTATTTCTCTTAGATAAATGCCTAGAATAACAGGGTGGTATATATTTAGGATTTTCTTTCAGATTTTAGTTTTCTTGGTGATGTGCTCTAATTTTTGTTTATTCCATTATTTCTGTGCACATGATTTTTTAAAATCATAATTAAACATGCAGAATATAAAATTAATCATTTAAACCATTTTTGTGTACCCTTCAGTGGCATTAAGTACGTTAACGGTGTTGTACAACCATCACCACTGTCTATTCACAGACTTTTTTTCATCATCCCAAACAGAAGTTTTGTACCCACTAAACAATAAATCTCCATCCCCTTGCTATCATTCCTAGCCCGAGGTAATCTTCATTCTATTTTCTGTCTCAATGAATTTGCCTATTCTAGGTATCTCATATAAGTAGAATCATACAACGTTTATGCTTTTGTGCCTGATTTATTTCAGTTAGCATAATATTTTCAAAAAGTCTATCCATTGTTTAGCATTATAAGAAACTACCAGACTTTTCTACAAAGTGCATTATTTTATGTTTCCACTAGCAATAGATGAGTTTTAGTTGTCTCACATCCTTGCCAACATTTAGTGTTGTCAGTTGTCTTGATTTTTATCCATTCTGGCTACTTAAGTAAGCTCAGTTTCACTTTATGCTTTTCAGAATTCCTCTTGCCTTGATAGTCTGCACACACAGTTGTTTAAACAGTTCTCTAAACATGCTGTGTGAATGAATTCCTTTCCCCAGATGGACTTCTTGAGAATAGGGACTGTGCCTTATACTACATTTATTTACTTTGTAGTACCTAGCTTTGGATCATGCTCATAGCAACTGTGACCATTTGAAAACACATTCAATCCAAACTGAGACAGACTTAGTTTTAGTATACTAGTTATGGTTCTGGTGCCAGGTTGAGATATGAAATTTTCAAATCATTTTTAGTTTATTTTTTTACCTTCCTTAACTATGGACTCACAAAATATACTAGGAAATAAAATACCAATAATATCTAAATAGTGAGCTGATATGCATCTATGGTTGCTAAGGGACTGTTAAGTCAGCCATAGATTTAATTTTCTTTAAATTCCTTTGATGAATATAGACTCAGACAGAAACAGTAACTAATAGGAAAATGGAAAAAAAAAAAGTAAATGAAACAGAAACAAGGAAACCAGCATATTTAATGTCTTTCTAGGAAAAGAACTCTTTGCCAAATTGAGCTTTTTTAAATCTAAATTAAAAAGTTGTTACAAGCTGGAAGATAGCTCATTTATGTATTAATTTTTCTATTTATGAATAGCTTATTATATATTAAGAAAGTAAGTATTTAAATAACCCTACCTTCAATACCATATATCACCTACTGCTATGGACTGAATTGTAGCCCCTAAGAATTTATTTGTCAAATTCTTAACCCTAAATTTGATGCTATTTGGAAATGGGGCCTTTGGGAAATAGGTTTAGATGAGGTCATGACAGTGGGATGCTCACAATGGGCTTAGTGCTCTTATTGGAAAAGCAACCAGAAAGCTTGTTCTCTCTCTACCCCACTTGCCAACATGTGAAGATATAGGGAAGGTAGACATTTACAAACCAGGAAAGGAGTCTTCACCCCAAACTGACTGTGCTAGCACCTGGATCTTGGGTTTCTACCCTTTAGGACTATGTGAAAATAAAATTTTGTTAGGCCACCAAGTCTATGGTATTTTGTTATGACAGACTGAGTTGAATGATGCATTTTTTTTAACCAAAATTCTACCCTCCACAATAAGGCAATTTTCTCGGAAAAAAAAAAAAAAAAAGTTAAAGGTTTAAAAAAAAAAAAAATCTCCTGATTGACACATGGTAAACTTTCAGTAAATGTGTTTTCAACTGAACTGGGTTCAGTTTACACCTTCTATGGGCTTCCCAGATGGTTCAGTGGTAAAGACTCTGCCTGCCAACACAGGAAATGCAGGAGATGTGGGTTTGATCCCTTGTGTGGGAAGATCCCTTGGAGGAAGAAAGAGCAACCCACTCCATATTCCTGCCTGGAAAATCCCATGGACAGAGGAGTCTGGTAGGCTACAGTCCATGGGATCTCAAAAGAGTCACAAACAACTGAGCAGCTGAGCATACATGCACGTTTAATATTCCTCTGGAACAAGTCTACTTATATTGGCAGAGACAATCAGCTTATACATATATTATGATTTTAGAAGACCCATAATCCTCTCTTCTTCAAAACGGCTATCTATCCTAATGGCCACCTACCATTTGGTATCAATTCCTTCCTAAGTAAAGCATTGGTTCCAGTTTAACTGCAGACATAGTTTGGAAGTTATATTAAAACAATGACAATGGTAAACGCTTTCATAAAAGTTAGTGGATGCAATTACCTAGCAGAAGCTGAAGAAAGGAAACATGGAACAGGTACAACAGATAGTTTTGTATTTGGCTGAGTAGGGATGAGGTGAGGAGTAAAGTAGATGGAAGTTGTTATCTAGAGTGTTCAGTCGCTCTTGTCCAATTGGCAGGCAGATTATTTACCACCAGTGCCACTTGGAAAGATCTATATGCTATCTAGAGTAGTGGTGCAAAAGTGACTAAGATTTAAACAGTGGGAGATAAAACAGACAGAGAAAGATAAATGCTGTATGATATTTCCCATATGTGGAATCTAAAAAACACAACAAACTACAATGAATATTAGTGACTATAACATAAAACTACTTAATATAAAGTGAAACTAGTGAATATAATATAAAAGATGCAAACNGGAGATAAAACAGACAGAGAAAGATAAATGCTGTATGATATTTCCCATATGTGGAATCTAAAAAACACAACAAACTACAATGAATATTAGTGACTATAACATAAAACTACTTAATATAAAGTGAAACTAGTGAATATAATATAAAAGATGCAAACACAGATATAGAGAACAAACTAGTGATTACCAATGGGGGGAGGGGCAATATATGAGTGGGTGTAAGATAAGTTCAAGGATGTATTGTACATTTTGCAATAACTTTGTAAATGGAAAATAACCTTTAAAAATTGTATAAACCTTTAAAAACTTTTAAATAAAAATTTTAAAAATAAAAATAAACAGTGGGAGAATTCACACAAAATTCTAGAATTTATCTTCCTTGAAAAATCATATCCAGTGCACTAGGCCAATATTTTTGCCTGGCAACGAACACCTGGAGTGACACAGTAGCTGCCTCTTTATAAAAGGGCATGTGCTCTGTCTTACCAACTGTCTCAGCCATCCCAGAGTCTCATACACCAGGTGTGACTTCGTTATTATATTTACCAAGCCCCTATAGGCTTTCATTTTGCCACTTCTGGCCTAAGACTTAGGGACACAGAGATAAATATGACAATAACTCGGGGAGAGGAGACCTCTGGGCACTTACCAGTGAAGGAGATGCTGAACACAGAATGCAGCAATGAGAGGGAGTGAGACTACTTAGGAAAGCGACATGGCTTGCTTATGTAAAGTGAACATTGGTGAAATGCATAGAACTTTACCATCTGAGCCTTTGTTTTTTGGAATGCCTCCTACTTATTTTCCATATTTCTCTAAAAAAATTAATTAATTGACCATAGAGGACAGTTATTGACTTAAGCCACTTCCAATGAAGCACTGCATTTACAATTCATTCTAAAAAATTAAAAAGAATCTGTAGTTACTGTTCTGAGTACTTTTATTGTTCAAGATGAAGGTTAATCAGAATTTTGTCAATAATATACCACATTAGTAATAACATTTTAAATAATCCATTCACTCAGAAGTCCCCACTTTCAAATGGACTCCATATTTCCAAATTATACTCACTGCAAAATACAAAGAAAGTGAGGTTACAAAGACATATTAACACACATTCACTCAAATTTGCTTTAAGAGTTTTCTTATTTTTGTTGCCTTAAACTCTGAAAGAAGTGGTTGCCATTTCTTCAAGCTTGACGATCTCTGTCTTCAACTAGACAATCTCTAGTTCACTGGCATAAGTAAAGTTCTTGGCATAGAGCCTGAAAAATCCAATAATAAATATTACCTTTCTTTCCAGGTACATCCTCTTCCTTTCTACTATTTTACTTAATATTATTTTAGATATGTGTGTGTGCTCAGTCACCCAGTTGTGTCCAGCTCTTTGCGACCCTATGGGCTCTATTGTAGCCCATCAGGCTCCTCTGTCCATGGGATTTTCCAACCAAGAATACTGGAGTGGGTTGCCATTTCCTCTTCCAGGGAATCTTCATGACCCAGGGATCAAACTTGTGTCTCCTGCATTGGCAGGTGGATTCTTTACCACTGAGCCATCTGGGAAACCATTTTTTAGATAGGAAAATTGAATTATGATTAACCTAAAGGTGGCTAAGAGGTAAGGAATCCACCTGCCAAGCAGGAGACACTGGTTTGGTCCCTGGAGAAAGAAATGGCAACCCATTCCAGTATTCTTGCCAGGGAAATCCCATGAACAGAGAAGCCTAGAGGGCTACAGGCCATGTTCACAAAGAATCGGATATGACTTAGCAACTTAACAACAACAGACACACTCTACAGATAAAACCCCTTACCAGTCCATGTAAAACATTGCTGAGAAGTTAAGAACGTTAGCTGCTGCTGCTGCTGCTGCTGCTAAGTCGCTTCAGTCATGTCTGACTCTGTGCAACCCAATAGACGGCAGCCCACCAGGCTCCCCAGTCCCCGGGATTCTCCAGGCAAGAACACGAGTGGGTTGCTATTTCCTTCTCCAATGCATGAAAGTGAAAAGTGAAAGTGAAGTCACTCAGAGAGATGGTCAAATAGGAGAGTAACTAATATTTCAAATTAAACATCAGTGTAATCTCAGAAAGAAATATAANGGATTCTCCAGGCAAGAACACGAGTGGGTTGCTATTTCCTTCTCCAATGCATGAAAGTGAAAAGTGAAAGTGAAGTCACTCAGAGAGATGGTCAAATAGGAGAGTAACTAATATTTCAAATTAAACATCAGTGTAATCTCAGAAAGAAATATAAAAAACTGATGACAGAAAAAAATCACTTTCCTTCTTGTGCAAGCATCCTTATTCCTTGCTGGAGTCTTAGATCCAAGACCATTGTTCACTGCCATGTACACTGTGTGAGATGCTGTGATCAATAATGATGGCAGGATTTTTTTTTTAATTCACTGCTGTGTCCTATAACCTAGCAAAGTGAAGTGCATATCAGATAGTGGACCATCATTAGAACACCATGACAGTCAGCACACTAGAAAACATAGTTCATGCCCTTGAAGAGTATAAAGCTGAAACAAGGAAATAACCAAGTATGACACAACTAGCAAAATTACAGAGCATGAATAAATATATCCCTTATACCTCCCTAGTTTCTCTTGTTTCCTCATTTTCCATTTAAATGCATGTATAGGGGTGAAATTAAGTAAATAGCAAGAAATGTGCAATCTTTACTTATGTTTATGGCGATTTGCATCTCAACTCACAGCCATCTACTATAACAGTGCTGATCCAAAATTACAAAGCTTTGAGTTGCAAAGATTTCTTTTTGAATGTAGATTTCATAGTGCTTCTTATTTTTTATTTAGTCAAATAATTTCCTTTTATTTTCATTCTTAAAACATTGGGGATATGGAGAGTGGTAGGGTCAGGCATGATGCTTTCATTAGATTCATAATGTTCCAATTCGTAGTGTTTGTGACAAACGTGCATATACATTGCTTCCTTTGAACTCCAACAAGAGGATCATACTTCTGTAATGCAGTCTTCAGGACACAGGCTCCCACTGATACAATTGCTAGCAGCTTGGAGCTCCCCATTGAGACACTCCCATTGCCATTCTAGGCAGCATTTTCAAATCACTAGTTGCCAGATCTTGTCTGTCTGTCAGGGAAGAGAACTAAGACACGGAAAGGATCAGATTTTCATTTTTCCTCATTTATTTTTCAGCATAGTGGGAGACCAGATAGAAAACAATGAAAAAAGAGAGTAAATATGTGAGTAAATACTTTAGCCTTCACCACATACTTAAGAGTTACCAAATGCAGGTTCGCGTGCCTACACAAAGTGAGGCCAAGTGATACTAAGACATTGGAGTCTGGAGCAAAGAAAGCTTTATTGCAGGGCCATGCAGGGAGATGGGTGGCTCATGCCCCAAAGTCCTGCACTCCTTGAAGGGCTTCAGCAAAGCACTTTTAAAGGCTAGGTGAGGGAGGGATGTGGTTAGTTGTTGCAAACTTCTTGGTGTAGGAATCCTTTGTTCTTGCAGCTGTCTACATGGGTCAGGTCAAAATGTTCCTGTCAATCTCCAACAAGACAAATGCTATTCTCTGTTCTGCAACTTTTTATCTCAATATAAATGGACTCTTAAAGGTCACAGCCTTAAGAATAGGCTATCCTGTATATTTCAGGCTATAGGTGACATTCTTTTGAAAAAGGTACAAAGCCAGTATGACTAAGCACAGACAACAAAGCACAAAGGTTAAAGCAAAAGGAACATATCTAATATGAAGTCAAATTTGTTCTTCTCTATTACATAAGTGCCAAAGAGATTCTTCAAGTAGAAACTCCATCCTTGCTGTAACTCCACCACTTAGAACAGTGCTGGGAACAGAACAGGTACCCATCAAATATTTGTTGAATGATAGAATTTTATATAATGGAAAGATTAGAATCAAAGCAGTTAGTATACAAAGACAATGTGGAATTACATGATGTCAGTTTTTGTATAAATGGACAATAAGTAGATTAGGTTGTAAGAGGCAGAAGAATGTGGCTGAGAGATATGAAATGAGGTATCTGGAATTAGTAAGTTATATGTAGAGAAATAATATAATTTATTATCCCAAACTGGACATTTTGAAGATTGAAAGATAACACTGATTATTCCAGAATGACCTATAGAAATCATGATTGTCCTGGGAAACTGGGATATATGGACATACTCTTTATATGAAACTAGTAAACTGAGTTACTAGTAAAATGAGGAAACTGAATAAGAGGTTGGGATCATGAAAATAAAATTTGAGACAGATTATTTTCATTTCCTAATAGATATAGACTTTAAACCTGAAAGAGAGAGAGAGACTAGAAGACAGAACACATGCTAGAACTGTGATAATTAGGGTGGGAGGAAAAGGGGACGAGGGAGGATGAGATGGCTGGATGGCATCACCGACTCGATGGACGTGGGTTTGAGTGAACTCAGGGAGATGGTGATGGACAGGGAGGCCTGGTGTGCTGCAATTCATGGGGTCGCAAAGAGTGGGACACGACTGAGTGACTGAAATGAACTGAACTGAGGGATGTTAGCCGGAGAAGGCAATGGCACCCCACTCCAGTACTCTTACCTGGAAAATCCCATGGATGGAGGAGCCTGGTAGATTGCAGTCCATGGGGTCATTAGGAGTCGGACACGACTGAGCGACTTCACTTTCACTTTTCACTTTCATGCATTGGAGAAGGAAATGGCAACCCACTCCAGCGTTCTTGCCTGGAAAATCCCAGGGATGGGGGAGCCTGGTGGGCTGCCATTTGTGGGGTCGCACAGAGTCGGACACGGCTGAAGCAACTTAGCGGCAGCAAAATGGAAGTTAGCTTCGAGAATAGAGAGGAATGGGTACCTCGGAAGGAGTTTGTGAAGAATCAAGTAGAATTGATTAACCATGGAATATAAATGTTCAGTCATAATACTGCCTGCAGTGTTATTTCAAAAATTTACAAAATGCGAGCTCTAATAAATTCTGAACTCAACTGAAGCTATCTCCACACTTTCCATCCCTGTAATATTGGAACACTTACTTAACTTCTCTGACCCTCAGTTACCTGAGGGTTTAATGTAAGTAACGGTAAATCATCCACATAAGCCTTCTCATATTTTCAGACCATATTGATTGGAAATTCAAATTTGGTCCCTTAAACTTGTTTGTTTTTTTTTTTTCCCCTCTATTCTGAGACAGGAAAGTTCTTAAGTAAAATAATGTTCTGAAATTTATTGAAAGTACCTTAAAATAAAACAACAAAGAAAATCAAGCTTCAAATATAAAATCAGGATGTTTAAAAATCCTTCATGGAAGAACAGTTAATTTGACTCAATTTTAAGCCAAACAAAAAGATATTATTTTTATGGGCTATTCTTCCATCTTTCCTATATCAGAAAGCATTAAGCATTTCTGTAAGAAATCAAAACAAAAAAGGTTAGATTTGGAAAAATTCGAGTTCCTCCTGGTAATATTTAACTTTCAGTAAGAAAATTATTGAACAGTGCATATGAGCAGGAGAAACTCTAGTTCTATCAGATAACTTTATGGTCTCTTTCCTCCAACTCTGAGAACTGCTCTTACATCAATAGCAGACAGCTACAGGCTTTCAGGCCTTACAATCTTTGGTCACCATTCATCTACATGAAGATTGCCTTCTCCAGAAGGGCCTGCTGCCTACTCTGATTTTCCATTCTTTTCTCATACAAAACCCTGGTTTCAACCTCAATACAGTTAGCATTTTTCCTAAACTTCAGAAAAAGAGAGAAATTGTTTTCCAATCTCTCCTTCTCACTTTTGTGTTTACATACTTAAGGGATAATTGGTTACATAATTATCTTTAATGAATCTTTATCTAACATAATTGCAGCTAAACATCACTGCTATATAGGGATCAGTGAAAAGAATAGTAGAAATTGTTGATAGACCTAAACATCATGAGACTCATATTTCTAACTGTAGAGATTGAACCACTTCTGAGTTGTTGAAATTATTGCTAAATTTATTTGCAGTCTTTTTTTTTAACAATAAAAAGCTTTATTACTCTTATTATGGGCCAAAGAAATGCTTTAAATCTTGAGTTCTGAAGTAATATCTTCTGTCCTAAAAGCAATGAAGCTTTTCAGGAGAGAGGAAGAAAGAAAGTACATTGTGAAAAGGTAGTGTATGGTTTCAGTATTTTGCTGCAATTTTGGTCCATATATGTTTACTAAGTGTAGCTTTTATATGTAAATTAAATGATTATATAAGAAATAACACTGTTTTCATAAAGTAAGAAATTATTTTATATTCTAAAAGACATAGGAGTATAAACCAGTAAGGCAGCTCTACATGTGTTTGATGGCTATGAGATGACCTGTTTGACTTTCTATTACAGACCAGCAGACCATGTTGCCCTGGCCCACCAGACCCAGACTGGGGTAACCGACTCATTAGGGAGTCCTATGGTACAGAGTTCATTCATAGCCTGTAATAAATAAAGTGTGTTTAAAACCTCATGTATAGAAACAACCCTCCATTGTGAAACTAGCAGCATAAAAAAAGATTTTTATCCTTTGAAACACTATTGGAGAGGGAAAAATATATATATTTTCTGGCGAAACCCTGACAAATGAGTTTATCATTTGGCCATATGGGATAGTGTATGCACACATGTCCAGATAGTCAAATTCATTCAAATTGGTCTGAACAGACTAATTCATCAGTTCTTTGGAGGGAAAGCCCAAACTGAGTTAAATAAAATGTTAAAATAAAAGCAGTTTAATTACCTCAGTCAAGAAGTAGAGAGAATTTGGCTTCAAGTCTTAACAGAATTCTATAATGACTTTAGTGAGTAGAAAATCATTTGTGATTAAGACATAAAAGATTCAGCAAAAGTAAGAATCCTTTTAATCTTCTCATTTATCTGTTTATGGAGCAGACTGTGTATATGTCCATAGTACAGACATACATTTAGTTTGGTCAAGTGGAGATTATTGCAGATTCCAAACTAATGGAGTTGGGTTAACAAGGTTTTACTCTTTGTGTAGAGATGACAGACACAGGCAGTAAAGAAGAAAATGTGCCACCTGTACCCCAGATTTTAACTCGTTCTGTTTTCCTCATTGCCAGTGAAATAAATTCTACATGTGATATGAGAGTCAATCTATTTCTTCCTGTTTCTGGCATCATCCTTTGTGATAAAAAATTATGTGGTCAGAATTTACCTGAAGCAAGATATGCTTGGTTATAATTTTCTCTGTTAGGATGGTTATCTACCATAAGTATTTCTTTATTGAATACCAGTAACTCAGAAGATGTTATAATTATGATACTTTCCTAGCTACCTTAAAGTCTATAAGTGAAATGATGCACAAAATGTCAATGACTAGGGAGGTATACATAGACGAGACATTTTTGAAAGAGAAAGACAGATTTAGAGAAAACTAGCAAGAGACTAAAATAGAATTTAATGAATTGGAGGGATTCTGGGAAGATGGCAGAATAGGAAGCACCAGAATCTGTCTCCCCACCTAGACAACAATTACACTGGAAGAAATCTGTCTGGTGTAACTATTTTGGAACTCTGGAATCTGCCTCATGAGGCTATTTTGGAACTCTGGAGTCTCTTGAAGGGTCCAACTTTCAAGAGAAGGCTTGCATGGTACATTATGGTTAATTTTAGTCAATTTCAATTCTTAGCACAGCAGCCACTACCCACCCCCACCTGCGGCCCTGTGGAAGGCAGCTGTGCATCTCCCTAGAACAACTCTCACACAGCCTGTGGGAACCAGTCTGGACAATATGGACCCTGTCCTTCAAATATTTGGGATCTGTGTTCTGATCACTGATGTTGACAGATAATGGAGGTGCAGACACAGGTAAACAGTAATTTTTTCATACTACTCAATGTTGCAAGTCCCTACTCCTCCAGCTGAAGTAACTTCTAAGGAATTTAAAGAGCCAACACTTTCTTTTCCCCTTAACTGTTTTCTTTTTCTCCCTTTGATGGCCAAACATTAAAGAATAGGGCATTCAACAGCAACTTCACATACAGGGGAAACTAGAAAGTCAGTGCATATACCAAGGGAAAGATGCAGAATCAGAAAGTACTGGAGAAATTCTTAAGTTTCCATCTCTGGCTGATCTTTAGTACAAAGAAAATCTACAGCAATCAAAAAAGAAAACCCTGGTAGTAAGTGAATCTAATTTCCAAGAGTTAACACTTTATTAGATAGAAATGTACAGTCTTCAGCAAAACTCACAGTGAAATGAAAGTCACTCAGTTGTGTCTTACTCTTTGTGACCCCATGGACTATACAGTCCATGGAATTCTCCAGACCAGAAATCTGGAGTGGTAGCCTTTCCCTTCTCCAGGGGATCTTCCCAACTCAGGGATCAAACTCAGGTCTTCTGCATTACAGACAGGTTCTTTACCAGATAAGCCACAAGGGAAGCCCAAGAATACTGGAGTGGATAGCCTCCAGCTGATCTTCTTGACCCACGAATTGAACCAGGTCTTCTGCATTGCAGGTGGATTCTTAACTAACTGAGCTAAGAAACAAAAATGTATGGCCCACTCAAAACAAATAAAAGGTAAATCAACAGAAACTGTCTTAAAGAAAGAGCAGATTACGGACATACTAGAAAAAGTCTTTTAAATGTTTTTTAAAAAGCTCAGAGAACAAAAGGAAGGCATGGAGAAAGTCAAGAAAATGATGTCTTAAGAAAATAGAAATATCAATAAAGAGACAGAAAATCTAAAAAAGAAACCAATGATATACTATCTACAAGGGATTCACTTTAGGTCCAAAGACAAAAATAGATGAAAGTAAGAGTATGAAGAAAGATATTCCATGCAAATAGTAACCAACGAAAGCAGCATTGATTATCTAATATCAAATAAAATGCACTTTAAAGCAAAAAAAAAAGATTGCAATTGACAAAGAATAGCCATATATATATAATTAGCATTATAAAAAGTCCAATATAACAAGAATATAACAATTATAAATATTTATGCACTAATAACAGACCATCAAAATATATGAAGAAAAGCTGACAGTTTGACTTCCATATCCTATTCTCAATAATACAACCAGAAAGAAGATAAGAAAGTAAAGGGCTTCAACAACATAATAAACCAACTAGATCTAACAAAACACTCTAATGACCCACATTTTTCAAGTGTACATGGATTATTCTCTAGGATTGACTATATGTTAGTTCACAAATTGTCTCAGCAGAATTACAAAGATAGAGATCATAAAAAGTATCTTCTCCAAACACAACAGGAAATGAAACTAGAAATCACTAATAAGGAAAATTGAAAACTTCATAAATATGTGGACCTTCATAATAAGGTCCACATATTTGTACAACTTCAAAATAACTAACAGGCCAAAGAAGAACTCACAATGGAATTTAGAAAATACTTAAGAGACAAATGAAAATGAAAATACAGCATATCAAAACTTAAGGGATAAAGCAAAAGCAGTACCAAAGGAGAAATTTAATTCTATAAATACATTAAAAAAAATATCTCAAATCAACAACCTAACTTTACATCTTATTGAAATGGAAAAATAAGAATAAATTCAACACAAAGCTAGCAGAAGGAAAGAAACAGTGAAAACAAGAGGAGATACAAATAGAATAGAGAAGAGAAAAAAATGGAGAAAATCAACAAAACCTTTTTGCTTTTAAAAAAAGATAAATGAAATTGGCAAATCTTTAAAAAGATGACTAAGACAAAAAGAGAGGATTCAAATTACTAAACTAAAAAATGAAAATGGGGATATGACCTCTGTTTCTATAAGAATTAAAATGATTATGAGAGATGGCTATGAACAACTGTACAGCAACAGATTGAATAACTAGAATGTAATAGACATCCAGGCAGAAAGTAAAGAGGAACTAAATAGCCTCTTGATGAGAGTGAAAAAGGTTGGCTTAAAACTCAACATTCAAAAAAACTAAGATGATGGCATCTAGTCCCATCATTTCATAGCAAATAGATGGGGAAGCAATGGAAACAGTGACAGATTGATTTTTTAGGGCTCCAAAATCACTGCAGACAGTGAATGCAACCATAAAATTAAAAGACTCTTGCTCCTTGGAAGGAAAGCTATGACAAACCTAGACAGTGTATTAAAGAGCAGAGACAACACTTTGCCAGAAAAGCTATGGTTATTTCCATTAGTCACATATTGATATGAAAGTTGGAGGTTGAGTGCCGAAGAATTGATGCTTTCAAACTGTGTTGCTGGAGAAGACTTTTGAGAGTCCAATGGATTGCAAGGAGATCAAATTAGTTAATCCTAAAAGAAATCAGATGCTTATATCTTTCCTTTTCTCCTTTAAGGAAATATGTAAGCATCTGAATGCAGAGTTCCAGAGAATAGCAAGAAGAAATTTAAAAAAGCCTTCTTCAGCAATCGATGCAAAGAAATAGAGGAAAAGAACACAATGGGAAAGACTAGAGATCTCTTCAACAAAATTAGAGATACCAAGGGAAAATTTCATGCAAAGATGGGCTCGATAAAGGACAAAAATGGTATGGACCTAAGAAGCAGAAGATATTAAGAAGAGGTGGCAAGAATACACAGAAGAACTGCACAAAAAAGATCTTCACGACTCAGATAATCATGATGGTGTGATCACTAATCTAGAGCCAGACATCTTGGAATGTGAAGTCAAGTGGGCCTTAGAAAGCATCACTACAAACAAAGCTAGTGGAGGTGATGGAATTCCAGTTGAGCTGTTTCAAATCCTGGAAGATGATGCTGTGAAAGTGCTGCACTCAATATGCCAGCAAATTTGGAAAACTCAGCAGTGGCCACAGGATGTTAGAAAGTGATCTAGTTTCATTCTTTTACAAGTGGTTGACCAGTTTTCCAAGCACCACTTGTTAAAATGATTGTCTTTTCTCCACTGTATATTCTTGCCTCCTTTATCAAAGATAAAATGTCCATAGGTGCATGGATTTATCTCTGGGCTTTCTATTTTGCTTTTTAGATGTAGAAAATGAAATGGTAGTACATTTTCAACCTATTTCATTTTCTTAATCTTTCTCTCCATTGGTTTATCTTCCAAGTAGAAAATTTTAAGTCCTTTCCTTGACCACTAGTACATAGCTGAGAGTGTGTATCTTATCTGTATCAGCCAGAACTAGTACTCATTTCAGTTCTTTGTCAATTTGAGGTAACCAAATTGACATATGGAAAGAGTTCAAATTATGGATATAAATCTGATAAAATTGTACATTATTTAAGCTCAGTCTTGCAAACATGCTTAAAATTTTAGTTTAAAATTGAAATATAGACAGAAAATCAAGGTCTTAAAAAGTTTTTTTATCATTAAAATTACATCCCAGTTGTAATGCCAAAGCCTTTGACTGTGTGGATCACAATAAACTGTGGAAAATTCTGAGAGAGATGGGAATACCAGACCACCTAACCTGCCTCTTGAGAAATCTGTATGCAGGTCAGGAAGCAACAGTTAGAACTGCACATGGAACAACAGACTGGTTCCAAATAGGAAAAGGAGTACGTCAAGGCTGTATATTGTCTCCCTGCTTATTTAACTTCTATGCAGAGTACATCATGAGAAACGCTGGAATGGAAGAAACACAAGCTGGAATCAAGATTGCCGGGAGAAATATCAATAACCTCAGATATGCTGATGACACCACCCTTATGGCAGAAAGTGAGGAGGAGCTAAAAAGCCTCTTGATGAAAGTGAAGGAGGAGAGCGAAAAAGTTGGCTTAAAGCTCAACATTCAGAAAACTAAGATCATGACATCTGGTCCCATCACTTCATGGGAAATAGAGAAACAGTGGAAACAGTGTCAGACTTTATTTTTTTGGGCTCCAAAATCACTGCAGATGGTGACTGCAGCCATGAAATTACTTACTCCTTGGAAGGAGAAGACGCTTACTCTTTGGAAAGAAAGTTATGACCAACCTAGACAACATATTCAAAATCAGAGACATTACTTTGTCAACAAAGGTCCATCTGGTCAAGGCTATGGTTTATCCTGTGGCCATGTATGGATGTGAGAGTTGGATTGTGAAGAAAGCTGAGCACTGAAGAATTGAGGCTTTTGAATTGTGGTGTTGGAGAAGACGTGAGAGTCCCTCGGACTGCAAGGAGATCCAACCAGTCCATCCTAAAGGAGATCAGTCCTGGATGTTCATTGGTAGGACTGATGAAGCTCCAATATTTTGGCCACCTCATGTGAAGAGCTGACTCTTTGGAAAAGACCCTGATGCTGGGAGGGATTGGGGGCAGGAGGAGAAGGGGATGACAGAGGATGAGATGGCTGGATGGCATCACTGACTCAATGGACATGAGTTTGGGTAAACTCCAGGAGTTGGTGATGGACAGGGAGGCCTGGCATGCTGCAATTCAAGGGGTCACAAAGAGTCGGACATGACTGAGCAACTGAACTGAACTGATACTATGTACCTGAGGGCTTCCCAGGTGGTGCTAGTGGTAAAGAACCTGCTTGCCAATGCAGGAGACTTAAGAGATGTGGGTTTGATCCCTGGGTTGGGAAGACCCCCTGGAGAAGAAAATGGCAACCCACTCCAGTATTCTCGCCTGGAGAATCCGATGGACAGAAGAGCCCAGCAGGCTGCAGTCCATAAGGTCGCAAAGAGTTGGACATAACTGAAGTGATTTAACATGCACGCTTACTACATTCAAAGTGTGCAACAGTCTCTCATCAGGCGGTTTTTGTTGTGACTGATTTTCTTTGCAATGTGTGAAAGTCCTGAGACAGAGCTGCTTGCAAATGACAAGCCATAGAGGAACATCTGGCCCACACTGGCCTCCCTCAGGCTTGAATGATCCCTTCCCCTGAACTCTTCCTTATCCTTCAAGACACTTCCTCTCTAAAGTCCGCTCCCCTTCCGCCCTTGGCACAGAACTGATTTCTTTGCACTCTGTGTGTCACACCACGTGTCAAGATGTATCTCCATTTCTGCACCTCTCCTCTCTCAGTGTGAAGTTTGATTTGTATCCTGCTCCCCCATCAACTTTTTGAGAGTAGGAACCCATTTGAAGACATCTGCATATTCGAGCAGCTGGTGCGCAGAGATGAACAGAAGCAAAGCAGGCCTGAGGACTGCTTCAAAGTTGCTGAACAGGACTTCTATTTCCCTGCCTCCTTTGTGCAGGAGATTCGGTCATAAGCTTGCCTTCTTCCAGTCCTCCAGCCCCTCCCAGGCTTGGACCAGTTTCTTTCCCTGCAGCTGGGCCCCCACAGGAGCCACCCTTCCCCTTGGCCACTTCTCTAACACCACAGACTCAGGGAACAAGGGGCCCTCGGAGCCGGGCCAGATGGTGAAGGAGGTAGTGACGTGATGCCCAGTGCATCATGGGAGATAAGGGTGTGCTGGTCACTTGGTAGAGGAGCCTCAGGCCCTGGAAGAGAATATACCAAAGCCTAAAAATGACTTCAGTGAGAGCTCGACTCACTCTGTGAAAAGCCGAGTCATTCCCCTCAAAAGCTGCAGAAGCAACAAAATCAGATAGAAGCTAAATTTGAAAGAACTTTAATCTCTGGCAACAAGCATAATGACATCCGTAAACTCTTACTTGTCAAGATCCACGAGAAAACCGGCAAAATGGAGGGACAGGCATGGACCTTAGAGGCTAAGGACTCAGGGACAAAGAGGTGGGAGGAGGAAGAGGAAGACAAACAGTGAGCCCAGGATCTCCACTCCGAAGTGTCTGATGACTCAGAGAAGTAAGAAGGGACAGAGGTGGAAGAGAAAGAAAACCAAAGGAAACAAAACAAAACAAAACCCAACTGAAGCATTTAGAAACATGGGTGGACTTAAGACAGGCTCAGGTTTTTCATTAAAACACAATGTGAGCTTGTGATGGCACTACTGTGCTGTGTCGCATGCTGTGCTCAGTCGCGTCCAACTTTTTGCAGCCCCATGGACTGCGGCCTGCCAGGATCCTCTGTCCATGGAATTCTCCAGGCAAGAATACCAGAGTAGGGTGCCATTTCTTACTCCAAAGCATCTTCGCAATCCAGCGATTGGACCCATCTCTTGTGTCTCCTGCGTGGGCAGGCGGATTCTTTACCACTAGTGCCACCTTCATTTTTTTCATATCTATTACATTTCCTTAAAAACTGATTTGGGAAGAATTGCCTAGTCCAGCCCCTTTGTTTTACAATCAAAGCTGAACTGATATCTAACCCAGGCCCTCTGCACTGGGAATGTGGAGTCTTAACCACTGGACCAACAGCAAAGTCCCATATTATTTCATTTTTATCCTATATCCATTCAGTATAGGACCATGCTGCGTTTCCTCAGTTATACAACTTTATGCAACACTGAACACTGGGACACAGGCCTGCAAAGCCATCCTAAGGATCCTTCCCAGGGGTTACAGGGAATTAGAGGGACAAGTGCAGAACATAATGTCCTGCATTTGACGATTTGAGGCGATTTGAGGGTGACTCTCCAGATAGGGGCTTTAGTCTCTAGGTGAAAGAGCTAGGTAAACCTGGGTCTCTCCTAAAACTTGCTGGTGCTTGCCAAACTATCCTCCCTTCCTATCCATACTTCCTTTTCATTTTCTCCAAGTTTTCCTAGTTGATTCCAGAGACCTTACTAGGCTAAAAATCTCCTGTCCATTTTTTCTTGAGGGAGGGAAAGCTAAGAAGCAATAACACAAAGAAGGAGTTTTTAAAAAGTAGAAAACGTGCTTTGCATAAAGAGAGATGGGCCAAGTGTTTGCACAAGCTGCTTGCTACTTTTGGTATGGGCATTTCCAGAACAATTGTAAAGTGAATAGACAATGATTAGAAGAATTAAAGAATGGATGTCAGATAGTATTCGCTGATGAGGGGCAGCCTAAAGTCTGCTAAACAGCTCCTCTATCCAACCAAACTCTCAGGCCTACTTAGAGTTCCCCTAACTGTTCATTCTTACCAACTTGCTGTTGTTCATATTTTATATTCTTTTCTTCCTCTTTCCCCTTCCACTCGCCTGCCTGCAATGCTATTCTGACCCATTCTTCAAGACACATCTTTGATCTTAACCCTCTCAAGATTGATCCAGTCCTTTTCTGAGCTTACAGCCCTTGTTAACTCCACTGCCCATTTGAAAATTACCCATGTATACTTATTGCCTCCTGATACCTCTAGGTTTACGCATCTGTATGATTTTACTGGCTGTGTAAATTATGTCTTGTTTCCCCAAGACATAGATTCTGAACCATTCAAGCATGGGAAACTTTTGGAACATTTGTGCAAAATGAAAAATATTTGTTAACTATATGAAACATTAAATGAGTGTTAACTGTAGAAAATAGGTCATGAACTCATGTCTTCAAGGGTCAAGATAGTGCACACAAATAAGTAAAACAGATGTAATACATCAGGGAGTGGGGAGGTTTGTGGTAAACTGGAAAAACAATGCCCTGAATAAGGAAGAAGCTGTGGGCCTCCCCAAGTGACTGTGTGATGTGGCAACTCTGGCCCAGTGTGATCAGATGATCTGAGTTTTCAAGAAAGTAGGAAGTCCAGATTATTGTGTGAGATATTTTTAATTTTAGGTGTTGGCAATGAAGTTTTAAATGTTTAATAAGCAGTATGGGCCAAAAATAACATATCTGCATGTCAATCTGTAGTTCTCAAGCCTGCTGTTTCAAAGTCAGATCACTTTTTTTTTTTTTCATACAGACAATGTGCAAAATTGACAATGTCCTATTCCAAAACTTGGACAATAATAACAAAATTAAGGCATAAAAATAGATATCTTTGACTTTTTTGGTTTCATTTCACATTTTAAATTGCAGTGACACATAGTAGTTTAGAAAGTAGTGACAATGGACATGGGGATTATGGAGAATCTGAATGAGAGCTATGGACCCTTCCAAGGACTGTACAGGCTGATGCACTTGTCTCTTTTTAAAAATTATTTTCCCTTAAAGAAGCTGTGGTACATATATACAGTGGAATATTACTCAACAATAGAAAGAAAGAAATATTGCCATCTCTGGCAATATGGATGGACCTAGAAAATATCACACTAAGTAAGTCAGACAAAGACAAATATATGATATCACTTATACTGAATCTAAAAAACAATACAAATAAATGTATATACAAAACAGAAACAGACTCACAGACAGCAAACAAATTTATGGTTACCAAAGGAGAAAGGGAGTTAGGGAAGGATAAAAATAGGAATATGGGATAAATAGACACAAACTACTATACAAAAAATAGATTAGCAACAAGGGTTTATTATATAACACAGGGAACTATATTTAATTTTTTGTAATAACATAATCTGAAAAAATACACATAACTGAATCACTTTTACACCTGACACTAACATAATACTGTAAATCAACTATACTTGAAATTAAAAAATTCTTTTTCACTTAAAACCATACAGATTTCCTTCTCCTTGACTACAGTCTTGTTAGCAGTAATTATGGTCATTCTTGAGGGATCACAAAAAAAATGGGGGACAAAGACTAATTTTTCTGAGACAATTAATTAGGTTAGAGTAAGAGGATAAAAGGAAACTATGTTTAAGAGACTCTAATATGATATGACATATGAGTATGAAAGGAGATCCAAACTACCTTAATGCTACATCCTTCTTGGCCCTCCCATCCCAAGGATGCCAGGAAGTGACATCCAGCTATTTATAACTGGGTGTTACAATGATTGGTGCCCAGTACTGTGCTAAGGGTCACTGGCCCTTCTCCTTAAAGTTGTGAAAGTGAAAGTCGCTCAGTCATGTCCGACTCTTTGCAAACCCATGGACTATACAGTCCATGGAATTCTCCAGGCCAGAATACTGGAGTTGGTAGCCTTTCCCTTTTCCAGGGATCATCCCAACCCAGAGATCGAACCCAGGTCTCCCACACTGCAAGCAGATTCTTTACCAGCTGAGCCACAAGGGAAGTCCACCATGCAATATAACCCGAGAATTATTACTTGACAATACTCCCCATATAATTCTGTATACAAAATGAATCTAATTAGTGTAATATCTCTCTTTGGGATGTTTCATGGACCCTCTGAAGCATCCCAAAGTTAGCTAGAAATCTTCATTAGAATGATTTAGGAAGCTTTGTCAACAAATATCAAAAATGTTTAGAACACTCAGTCAGATAGGATTATTGAAGTTGACAGATGTGTTAAACATTTGGTGATAACCCACAGGTGCTCTGGACATGCAGATCCCATAATTCCAACAGGAGTCCTCACACATACTGAAAACCAAAGCAGCTTTCATAGCATGCAAATCTAACACTTGCAAAGAAGTTAAGAGTTCACATATGTAACCTAACTGACCAAAAATACTTTTTACAACTACTTTTACAAGACTTTGGTTCACTCCTTTATACCCTTAATGGGGGCAAATCCTCTTTCCTTCAAGTTGGATTTTATTTCTGGTCAAGCCAAAGTTCCTCTAGATAACAAGACGTGTGATGAAGCTGAGGAGCACATTTCATTCATAAACAAGATGAGACTATAAAGTAATGAGATAGACATTCACATGCACCTCATGAAATGACTTGAAATGAAATTTCTTAAAAAATATTTTAGACAAGTTCTGAGTACAAGCAAGGCATCATCATTAGATTAAATCTTACAGGAAGATACCTGGAGGAACAGGAACTATATTTCCCTTTGAAGGGCAGCATAGCAGATTGCAAAGACCAAAGGACTGAAATAAAAACAAACAAGTCTAAATTTCTTCTTAGCCGCTTACCAGCTGTATGAGTTTTGCAAAAATATTTTACTTGTCAAGTATTTTTTTTTTAATGAAAGTTTCTTTATGGTGTTACAGTGAGACTGTAGGTAAATTTTTCTATTTTCTAAATTTTTATAGCATACTTATATACCTCATGCTCTATAAAATAATTCAGTCTTCCAATTTACAAAGGAAATATGCTTTTAGGAAGAAAAAAATTTCAGTGGCTGTGATAGTCACAGATTATATTCTCCACCCTCTGACATCTACCTCCTGCTCAAACAACCTTTTACCTACTCATATTCCTACACACCACTGACCAGTACACACCTCTGCCTGTAAAACTTGCCTGTCTTGCTCATGTAGTATTTACTTTCCTCAAAGGTACAGAAAGCTGAACTGCAGGGCTCCATCTTCTAATGGAATTTCTCCTGCTATACCAAATTCCAGTCCCTCCTTCAGTGACCATCTCAAATGTCCCCTCCTGTGTGACACCTTGTCCAGCTCACTTCTCAGACAGTTGCTCCTGCCTCAATGCTCTCTAGGACCTGGTTCAAGTTTCTATTTTGACACTTGCTGTATTGTCATTATGAGTTTCAAGGTCTCCATCTTTGTCCCCCTTGGTCTATTATTATGCTTGGTACATAATTAGTGCTCAGTATAGTTGCTGATGATACCACTCTAATGGCAGAAAGTGAAGAGTAGCTAAAGAGTATCTTGATGAGGGTGAAAGAGGAGAGTGAAAAAACTACTTTAAACTCAACATTCAAAAAACTAAGATCATGGCATCCGGAAGACTCTTGAGAGGCCCCTGGACTGCAAGGAGATCAAACCAGTCAATCCTAAAGGAAATCAACCCTGAATATTCACTGGAGGGACTCATGCTGAAGCTCCAATTGTTTGACCACCTGANACTAAGATCATGGCATCCGGAAGACTCTTGAGAGGCCCCTGGACTGCAAGGAGATCAAACCAGTCAATCCTAAAGGAAATCAACCCTGAATATTCACTGGAGGGACTCATGCTGAAGCTCCAATTGTTTGACCACCTGATGCAAAGACCCTGATACCGGGAAAGACTGAAAGCAAAAGGTTGAAAGAGGGTGACAGAGGATAAGATGGCTAGATAGCATCACCTCTTCAATGGATATAGATCTGAGCAAACTCCGGGAGATAGTGAAGGACAGGGAAGCCTCTCATGCTGCAGTTTGGGGTCACAAAAAGATAGACACCATTAGCAACTGAACAAAATAACTGCTGAATGAATGGCTTATATGGCTGACTATACTTTCTTTCACTGTTGCTTCAAATTCCTGCTTTCTCAGAAATTTTACTCCTTATCATTTTCTATTTGGCCTCTTCATGGACAGGAAATAGGAATCCTGGGCAAAAGTAAGCACATTTTGCTGGTTGGTCCTATTGATGATGATCCCTTATTTGAGAAGTAGGATGTACGGGGAAATTTTCCTGTCTGTTTTTTATCACCAATCCTCTTTATTGTGGAAGCTGTCCAGGTCTTTGAATTACTAATCATCAATTCACTTAGCAATTATGAGAGTGTTTATTTTCTGCCAGGTACTTTTAGGAGCTGGGTACACAGCAGGGAAGCCCACAGACTTCCTTCCTCCCCTCAAAGAGCTTCCAACCTAGCAAGGGAGACCATTACTTAGAGAGAGAAATTACTTAGAAGGAATAAAAGAAACAATTTCCAATAGCAATATACTCTATGGAGGGAAAAATCAGGGTAGAATGAGAGAGGAAAATAGGGGTGAGATAGAAACTAGACTGGGTGGTTAAAACAAGAGGTTTCTAATCACAGACACCTAACCCGTTTGATGAACGTACAAGAAGTTCTCATCTCATAAGGCACCACAGCTGCCAACAACTGCAGTGTTTCTTTCAAACTTTAAGCAAAGAAATGCTTTTTGAAGCAGCAGAATAGTTTTAATAAGTAGTTTAAAGCTTATTTCACCAAGTAGTACATATTCCTGAAAAATCATATACTCGTATGTTTTCATTATCATATTGGCTTACTTAAAGTTGCCATAATTGAAACAGTGAAATATATCTTAACGACACAAGACTGAGACTAGTTCCACCGATGTCCTAGTTATGCAAAGATCTCCTTTACATGTTTCATAGCTCTCTGAAATACAAAAGAAATGACTCCTGGGTATGTGTCCATGCTGTCCCATCTCAGGGATTTGCACCTGCTGTTTTCCTTTCCTGGAATGCCCTTCTTTCTACATCTGTGTGATGTGCTTCTTTTCATCCTTCCAGACTCAGCTGAGCCCACACACCCTCTGGGATCCTCTGCCCGAGTTCCCCCTTGGCACATACACAGAGGCTTCTCTGCTGGGCTCCCCCAGCACCCACTACGTACCATGAACCATAGCACTTAGTAGGCCTTGTTGGAAGTGTTTCCTTGGTTTTTTCCAAACTAGAAATGTGAGCACCTCAAGGTCTCTACAGTGCGTGATACCTCCTGGGTGATCAGTAAATTGCTGAAAGCATACTGGCACTTTAGAGAAAGCACAATGCACCATTTCACTCCATAAACAGAAAGAGGAAGGAGTGTAACAGAGCATAACACTATACATTAAGCATCATTTCAGTGGTTACAAAAGACCTTAAGGAAACCCAGCTTTCCCACATGCACTGAAAACCACAGGAACCAATCTTTAATGAGATACCTTTAAGGATCAGTAGTATACAGAACTTAAAACATGCTACCGAGGACTGTTTCAGAAATCTGAAAATGGAAATAAAATTAAACAAAAACAAAAAATGGGGATGGGGAAGATAATGGCAGAAGACATTTAATCACTGACAACAATCAAATGAAAATCCAACTTTTTAAGCAAATTCTAAGGTTTTCCCCAAAACATGCTTTTAGGGAGCCAGGAAATCATGTTACTGTTTTAGAGTAATTGAAAATCATTTCCAAACAGGTTCCTTCTGTAGACATGACCAATGACAATGTTCTTTTCATCCGAGATATATCTTCATTTAAGTTGCAAGATGGTGCCATTTGGATTGGCTACATGAGGCAATCAGACAGAAGGTATTGGTTTTGGTCAGTAGGCACTTCTGTGGCCACTAAGCCCTGAATCTAGCACATTCTGTGTCTGGTCAAATTCTGGCCCACTCTCCTTGATGAACATACAGTTCAGTTCAGTTCAGTTCAGTCGCTGAGTCGTGTCCGACTCTTTGCGACCCCATGAATCGCAGCACGCCAGGCCTCCCTGTCCATCACCATCTCCCGGAGTTCACTCAGACTCACGTCCATCGAGTCCGTGATGCCATCCAGCCATCTCATCCTCGGTCGTCCCCTTCTCCTCCTGCCCCCAATCCCTCCCAGCATCAGAGTCTTTTCCAATGAGTCAACTCTTCGCATGAGGTGGCCAAAGTACTGGAGTTTCAGCTTTAGCATCATTCCTTCCAAAGAAATCCCAGGGTTGATCTCCTTCAGAATGGACTGGTTGGATCTCCTTGCAGTCCAAGGGACTCTCAAGAGTCTTCTCCAACACCACAGTTCAAAAGCATCGATTCTTCGGCGCTCAGCTTTCTTCACAGTCCAACTTTCACATCCATACATGACCACAGGAAAAACCATAGCCTTGACTAGGCGGACCTTAGTCGGCAAAGTAATGTCTCTGCTTTTGAATATACTATCCAGGTTGGTCATAACTTTTCTTCCAAGGAGTAAGCGTCTTTTAATTTCATGGCTGCAGTCACCATCTGCAGTGATTTTGGAGCCCAAAAAAATAAAGTCTGACACTGTTTCCACTGTTTCCCCATCTATTTCCCATGAAGTGATGGGACCGGATGCCATGATCTTCGTTTTCTGAATGTTGAGCTTTAAGCCAACTTTTTCGCTCTCCTCCTTCACTTTCATCAAGAGGCTTTTTAGCTCCTCCTCACTTTCTGCCATAAGGGTGGTGTCATCAGCATATCTGAGGTTATTGATATTTCTCCCGGCAATCTTGATTCCAGCTTGTGTTTCTTCCAGTCCAGCGTTTCTCATGATGTACTCTGCATATAAGTTAAATAAGCAGGGAGACAATATACAGCCTTGACGTACTCCTTTTCCTATTTGGAACCAGTCTGTTGTTCCATGTCCAGTTCTAACTGTTGCTTCCTGACCTGCATACAGATTTCTCAAGAGGCAGGTTAGGTGGTCTGGTATTCCCATCTCTTTCAGAATTTTCCACAGTTTATTGTGATCCACACAGTCAAAGGCTTTGGCATAGTCAATAAAGCAGAAATAGATGTTTTTCTGGAACTCTCTTGCTTTTTCCATGATCCAGCGGATGTTGGCAATTTGATCTCTGGTTCCTCTGCCTGTTCTAAAACCAGCTTGAACATCAGGGAGTTCACGGTTCACATATTGCTGAAGCCTGGCTTGGAGAATTTTGAGCATTACTTTACTAGCGTGTGAGATGAGTGCAATTGTGCGGTAGTTTGAGCATTCTTTGGCATTGCCTTTCTTTGGAATTGGAATGAAAACTGACCTTTTCCAGTCCTGTGGCCACTGCTGAGTTTTCCAAATTTGCTGGCATATTGAGTGCAGCACTTTCACAGCATCATCTTCCAGGATTTGAAACAGCTCAACGGGAATTCCATCACCTCCACTAGCTTTGTTCTTAGTGATGCTTTCTAAGGCCCACTTGACTTCACATTCCAAGATGTCTGGCTCTAGATTAGTGATCACATCCTCATGATTATCTGGGTCGTGAAGATCTTTTCTGTACAGTTCTTCTGTGTATTCTTGCCACCTCTTCTTAATATCTTCTGCTTCTGTTAGGTCCATACCATTTCTATCCTTTATCGAGCCCATCTTTGCATGAAATGTTCCCTTGGTATCTCCAATTCTCTTGAAGAGATCTCTAGTCTTTCCCATTCTGTTGTTTTCCTCTATCTCTTTGCATTGATTGCTGAAGAAGGCTTTCTTATCTCTTCTTGCTATTCTTTGGAACTCTGCATTCAGATGCTTATATCTTTTCTTTTCTCCTTTGCTTTTCGCCTCTCTTCTTTTCAGTGCTATTTGTAAGGCTTCTCCAGACAGCCATTTTGCTTTTTTGCATTTCTTTTCCATGGGGATGGTCTTGATCCCTGTCTCCTGTACAATGTCACGAACCTCATTCCATAGTTCATCAGGAACTCTGTCTATCAGATCAGCGCGGGCCGCTTGCAAGAGCCGGGCTGGCACACTCACAAGAGAGGTGGGCCGGCGCACTCAGCGCAGGCCGCTTGCGAGAGCCGGGCCGGCGCACTCAGCGCGGGCGAGAGAAGCTACCCCACGTCCGAGGTCAGGGGCAGCAACCTAGAGTGCCAGGCTGCGACGGCGCAGGAACGGCCGAGAGGAGCTACCCTGTGTCTGAGGTCAGTGGCGGCCGGGAGGAGCTACCCCTCATCCGAGGTCAGTGGCGGCCGGGAGGAGACACCCCGCGTCTGAGGTCAGGGCGGCGGCCGGGAGGAGCTACCCCGTGTCCGAGGTCAGGGGCGGCCAGGAAGAGACACCCCACGTCCGAGGCCAGGGGCGGCCGGGAGAAGCCACCTTGCGCCCGAGGCCAGGGGTGGTGACCCGGAGGAGCCACCCTGAGCCCGAGGCCAGGGGCGGCAGCTGGGAGAAGCCACCCACGCCCGAGGCCACGGCCGGCGGCCGGGAGGAGCAACCCGAGGAGCAGGGGCTGCGCAGGCGCAGGAGGGCCTAGAGGAGCTGTCCCACGTTGAAGGTCAGGAACTGCGGCGGTAAGGAGATACCCCTCGTCCAAGGTAAGGAGCAGCCGTGAAGAGACAACCCACGCCCAAGGTAAGAGAAACCCAAGTAAGATGGTAGGTGTTGCAAGAGAGCATCAGAGGGCAGACACACTGAAACCATACTCACAGAAAACTAGTCAATCTAATCACACTAGGACCAGGGCCTTGTCTAACTCAATGAAACCAAGCCATGCCTGCAGGGCAACCCAAGGCGGGCGGGTCATGGTGGAGAGGTCTGACAGAACGTGGTCCACTGGAGAAGGGAATGGCAAGCCACTTCAGTATTCTTGCCTTGAGAACCCCATGAACAGTATGAAAAGGCAAAATGATAGGATATCAAAAGAGAATCTCCCCAGGTCGTTAGGTGCCCAATATGCTACTGGAGATCAGTGGAGAAATAACTCCAGAAAGAATGAAGGGATGGAGCCAAAGCAAAAACAATACCCAGTTGTGCATGTGACTGGTGATAGAAGCAAGATCCGATGCTGTAAAGAACAATATTGCATAGGAACCTGGAATGTCAGGTCCATGAATCAAGGCAAATTGGAAGTGGTCAAACAAGAGATGGCAAGGGTGAACGTCGACATTCTAGGAATCAGCGAACTAAAATGGACTGGAATGGGTGAATTTAACTCAGATGACCATTATATCTACTACTGCGGGCAGGAATCCCTCAGAAGAAATGGAGTAGCCATCATGGTCAACAAAAGAGTCCGAAATGCAGTACTTGGATGCAATCTCAAAAACGACAGAATGATCTCTGTTCGTTTCCAAGGCAAACCATTCAATATCACAGTTATCCAAGTCTATGCCCCAACCAGTAATGCTGAAGAAGCTGAAGTTGAACGGTTTTATGAAGACCTACAAGACCTTGTAGAACTAACACCCAAAAAAGATGTCCTTTTCATTATAGGGGACTGGAATGCTAAAGTAGGAAGTCAAGAAACACCTGGAGTAACAGGCAAATTTGGCCTTGGAATGCGGAATGAAGCAGGGCAAAGACTAATAGAGTTTTGCCAAGAAAATGCACTGGTCATAGCAAACACCCTCTTCCAGCAACACAAGAGAAGACTCTACACATGGACATCACCAGATGGTCAACACCGAAATCAGATTGATTATATTCTTTGCAGCCAAAGATGGAGAAGCTCTATACAGTCAACAAAAACAAGACCAGGAGCTGACTGTGGCTCAGATCATGAACTCCTTATTTCCAAATTCAGACTTAAATTGAAGAAAGTAGGGAAAACCGCTAGACCATTCAGGTATGACCTAAATCAAATCCCTTATGATTATACAGTGGAAGTGAGAAATAGATTTAAGGGCCTAGATCTGATAGACAGAGTTCCTGATGAACTATGGAATGAGGTTCGTGACATTGTACAGGAGACAGGGATCAAGACCATCCCCATGGAAAAGAAATGCAAAAAAGCAAAATGGCTGTCTGGAGAAGCCTTACAAATAGCACTGAAAAGAAGAGAGGCGAAAAGCAAAGGAGAAAAGAAAAGATATAAGCATCTGAATGCAGAGTTCCAAAGAATAGCAAGAAGAGATAAGAAAGCCTTCTTCAGCAATCAATGCAAAGAGATAGAGGAAAACGACAGAATGGGAAAGACTAGAGATCTCTTCAAGAGAATTGGAGATACCAAGGGAACATTTCATGCAAAGATGGGCTCGATAAAGGATAGAAATGGTATGGACCTAACAGAAGCAGAAGATATTAAGAAGAGGTGGCAAGAATACACAGAAGAACTGTACAGAAAAGATCTTCACGACCCATATAATCATGAGGATGTGATCACTAATCTAGAGCCAGACATCTTGGAATGTGAACATACAGTACATGCATTTAAATGGTACACTGCTAATTACAGAATTAACAGGCATCAATCTGTAGGGAGAAAGTTTAATACTCATCTGGTGTGACCCTCACTGGGAAGCAGACAGGAAAAGCTACTTAGTCTATAAGAGTTCAGATTTTAAAATACGTTTCCACATAGTTGAATCAACCAACCCAAATTTAAAGATAGTCATTTGAGGAAGAAGAGCTTCTTGACTTTTTATTTCCTCTTGTTTCTTAGCTTTATAAATATATTTTTTATTTTCAAATATACATTTACTTCTTTAATGTACTACTAGTAGTTATATATTGATAATTTTTATATATTTATATATAAACCTGTTTAGCACCTCAGTAATATACATTGGTAAACTCCATGTCAGGTTCTTTTAATTACAAGCTATGAAGGAGTTTTTGGCTATTTTCCATCATAAGTGATAGCTCAGTAATAACACAGCCAAAGTCAAAACATTATTTTTGGCAGACATCCTTGAAATCATTCCAACAAAGAGGCAAAAGGTTGAGATGCTGAAATGTAAAAGCCACTGTTAACTGAAAGTACGTTTCGTGGCTGATCCACTAAAAAGGTCCACCAGCATGCCTAATGAAAGGGCTTGATTCCATCCTCAGATTTCTCATTTCTCAGAAAACTCTGACACAGTTGGCTACCCCCTCCTGGTGGAGCCTTTGTGGGTTTGGTCTCTTTGACTCTGTTTCCCCAGTTTTCCTTTGTTCCACGACTGCTCTGTCTCCATGTTGGCTCCAACTCTTCTCGCTAACTCTAAAACCACTCTCTTATTCAACCCTGCTTCCTTAGGGGATTCCAGGTCTTTAGGGAATTTCAGTTACATTGACCTGCCAACAGGTTTCTCCATATTTCCTTTATTTCCTTTATATTGGTGGTGTTTTAGTCGCTAAGTGATGTTTGACTCTTTTGCAACCCAATGGACTGGTTCTTCTGTCCATGAGATTTCCCAGGCAAGTATATTGGAGTTGGTTGCCATTTCCTTCTCCATTTCTTTATATTACTTGCCACATATTTTTGGCTTAGGGTTTTAACTCTAGGAAGGCCAAGTGCTGTTTGTTTTGTTAAGTGCTATAACCCCAGACAGAGCCTGACATTTACTGACTACTCAATTAAACCAATGATAGAGGCCATGGTGAATTTCTTTTATTATGGTGGTCAAACTGAAGACATCTGCCTTTAGTAACTTTAAAGGTCAAAGTCATATTTTCCAACTTTATAGGTCAGATTTCTGAGCCCAAAAGATAGCAATCATTTGAGCAAATTCAAAGCCCTTTGTTTAGGAAAGTATCAACCCTGCTTGCAAGTACTTCTTTACTATCTTCCAAGTGGCAGATGGCTCATCATCAGGGCAGAATTCAAGTAAAGCACTTTCATTTATGTAACAAAATGTCATGTTACCAACTGTACCTTAGATTCTTAAAGTCTAAGGAACCCTTTTCAGGTGACACATATTATGCTAAAACGAATGAATATCTTGGCAGAGTCTGATAAAGATCTTTGACATAAGACAGTAATGGTCTAAAAGACTGCAATTTCTTCAGCTTAGAGTACTAACTTCAAAGCCAGACTGCTTGAATTAGCATTCTGGCTCTAGGAGTGTAATCTGGGCAAGTTACTTAACCTCTCTGTGCCTCAATCTTTACATTTTTAATATAGGAATAATAGTACTTAATCACAGGGTTTTATAAAGATTGAGTTAATATATATGTGAAATGGTTAGATGGTATATGTTACCTCTATGATGATGACTCACATATCCAGGTAGAACATCAGCAAACTAAGCCCATAGATGCCAAAATTTTAACTACAGGAAGAGGTTTTTCCTTCTTGCTATATACCAATTGCTATGCTAACTAAGAATGTTACATACACAATCACATTTATCATAGAAAAAGCAGGGGAATTCCAAAAAGCATCTACTTCTGCTTCATTGACTACACTAAAACCTTTGAGAGTGTGGATCACAACAAACTGTGGAAAACTCTTAAAGAGAATACCAGACCACCTTACTTGCCTGCCGGGGTTCAGCCCTGGTGGATCCAGGGTAATTCGAAGGGGAGACGGCATGGTGTCTTAGAAAGAATTATTTAATTAGAAATATAAGAGAGATTAGGGAAAAATAGTACAGTAGGAAAATTTAGTGGAGAAAAGAGGCTGAATAACTTGGTTTATGTGGAGAACTAATAAAACCTCATGACAAGAGGTCTGCACCATCTACGTTAGGCCACCGGTGCCCATTTGAATAGTGGAGGGTGCCCCGCCTTGGGCTCCCTCTCTTGTGGATCTTAGAGGCCAGGGCAAGTAAGTAGACACGGCAAGCCTCCATGCCCCAGATGGGAATTCAGCCTGAAAAGGAGAGGGAGGGAGAGGGAGAAAGAGAGAGAGACACGGGGGAAACCAGTCTTTCCAGTGACTGGCCCATCCTCTATTGTCCGGAAAGGCCTTTTATACTTTTGATTGTACATAGAGATCAATGGATAATACAAAATTATGCAGCATCAGCAGCCCTGACTCTTATCGAGACCAGGCTTTCTCTCTGCATATCCAGTTGTATACACAAGTCTTAGGTGATTTACATCATCTTATGGCCAGAAGGCCAATTAACATTTTACGGCCCTTTTCTGATAAGAGTCTGTCAATCAGAGAACTTATTTGTGTTGTTTTTCCTGAAGTCTGGTGCCACTCTCAGAAAGCACTAAATAAAGTTACATTCTTACATAGCAAGGACACAACAATTTATAGCAATGAAAGAAGTACAGTGATTTATAACAAAGAGAAAAGTAATTAACTCAAAAGTCTAGTGTTGCTAACATCAAAACTACTATATTCCTATTTCTATATCCCAATTACATTGATTAATATCCTTCAGGTGTCTAAAAGATAAAGAATATGGAGGCCTGGCAGCAGTCATTGACTCAACAGTGAAACCCATCACCAGTATAATTTTTAGCTTTTTAGAAAAGGCTCTGTATCTTTAAGATGCTTTAAGCTTTGTGCCTTTCGCGGTTGGGGGGCTGTAAACAATTCACAAGTTGTAAAGGTCCCCAACTGTTAGGCAAGTTAGAGAGCCATCAAAGGGGTTTGAGCTGAAACATTCTTTTCATATGCAGGAGACTGTTAACTGAAGCCCTGAGTTAACTTTTTCCAGAGAATGTCAGAAGAGTGGAAAGCACAGTACAATAAGGCAGGCAGACTCTGGTTTTGGGGGGTAGATGTTCAGGAAAGCCCAGGGGGAACCCCTGAAGCCAGATCATGGCTTTGCGTTTTGTCGGGCTTCCTTCCTCATGACCTTTGCCATGGGCGGAATTCCTCATGCTGGCTCCCGGCATCTTTTCATTTTAGTTTCATGTGTACTGCTGCTACTACTGCTAAGTCGCTTCAGTCATGTCCTACTCTGTGCGACCCCATAGACGGCAGCCCACCAGGCTCCCTCCATCCATGGGATTTTCCAGGCAAGAGTACTGGAGTGGGGTGCCATTGCCTTCTCATTAACATGTATAAACATGTTATGTAGTTGCCTGGTTTTTACCTTATACAAATATAATCATATTGCACATATTTTTCTTAATTTGATTTTTCTGTTGCATATTAAGTGTTTGAGGACTTCTCTGGTGGTACAGTGGCTGAGAATTCGCCTACCAATGCAGGGGGCACAGGTTCAATCCCGGGTCCAGGAAAACCCCATATCTACTGAGTCCGCGTTCTATAGCCCTTGGACCGCAATTACCGAAGCCTGCGTGCCTAGAGCCTGTGCTTGCAACAAGAGAAGCCACCACAAGGAGAAGAATGCACCACAGGAAGACTTGTTCCCACTTGCCGCAGCTAGAGAATGCCCATAAACACCAATAAAGACCCAGCACAGCCAAAAATATAAATAAATAAGTATTTGAGATCCCTTCTTGTTGGTTCATGTAGCTATAGTGTATTTGTTTTCACTGCAACTGTTGAAGGGTATTTAGTTTGGTGCCAGTTTTGTTTTTCCCCCCTAACTAATTTCTTAACTTAGCACAATAGTAGAGTGGTTCTGGAGTCAGGCTACTTGCATTCAAATCCCTGTTCCACCACCTTCTTGTACTAGAGACTCGGCTGGCCTCCACATCTCTAGTTCAACTTCCACACCTAATACATAACAGAGTAGTAGCCAGTGCCTGGAATGAAGTTGCAGCTGGCTATTGTTAAATGAGTTCTCCCACATCTATACATATATTATAATCCAAGTAAAATAAAATACTGACAAGTTTCTGAGCACTCTCTGCTCTTTCTGAGGATCACAGTTATCCTCAGGTCATTTTTCTTTCTCTTAGAATTGATTTTCCTCCTACTTCCACCATCAAAATCCTTCAAGGCTCTAATATTATCTTCTTGATAAATCCTCCCCTTACCATTTCCAGCAGAAATTATATTTTTAAAATTCTTATAACTATATGGTTATGTTACTCTGTGGTTCTAATATATAGTTTGTGTTATTTAAATACTTTATTACCTCCTGATATAGTTTATAAATTCTTTTCAAAGCAGTGGCCAAACTTTACACATTTTGGTTCACTTTCTGCACCTAGCCTGATGCCTTGCTTATGGTACTCGTTTAATAAATATTAATATTTTGAAAAACAATTCAAATATGGTAATTATTGTAGATATCTTGCTATGGGCCTCTCTGGTAGCTCAGCTGATAAAGAATCCACCTGCAATGTGGGAGACCTGGGTTTGATCCTTGGATTGGGAAGATCCCCTGGAGAAGGAAATGATTACCCAGTGCAGTATTCCTGCCTGGAGAATTCCATGGACTGTTTAGTCTATGGGGTCTCAAAGAGTCAGACCCTGTTGCTATGTGATTAACCACTCCCAAACTTACTGACTTAAGATAACAATTTATTTATTCACAGTTCTGTAAGTCAGCACCTTGGACTGCTTGTGGCAGGGTGGTTCTGCTGGCCTTGCCTGGGTTCATTTATATGAATGCAGTAATCTACTACAGGCTTGACTGGGGCTGGATGGTGTAGCTATCTTCATTCACATGTCCAGAGGCTGCTGGTGGCTACTGGCTGGGGCATGTTATCTCCAGCAGAATATTCCCTATCTTTTTTTTTTCTTTGTACCTTTTAATTTATTTATTTTATTTTTGGCGGCACTGGATTTCCCTTGCTTTGCATGGTCTTTCTCTGGTTGCAGTGAGAGTGGGCTACTCTTCATTTCAAAACGCACCTCTCACTGTAGTGGCTTCTTTTGTTTCCGACAACAGGCTCTAGGCACACAGGCTTAGTAGCTGCGGCTCACAAGCCCTAAAGTGTGGGGTCAGTAGTTCTGTGGGCTTCCACAACGTGCGGAATCTTCCCAGACCAGCGACTGAACCCATGTCCCCTGCACTAGCAGGCAGATTCTTATTCACTACACCACCTGGGAAGTCCCACCATACTTCTTTATATAGCGTCTGGCTTCCAACAGAGCATGAAAGGAAGATGTAAATCCTCTTTAAGCCTAAACTTCAAAGTTGCATAATGTAATTTCTGCTGCATTCTATTATCAAAGCAAGTCATATGGCCAACCTCAATGGAAAAGATGGGAAAATAAATTCCACATCTCAGTGGAGTGGTAGCAAAGTCACATTGCAAAGAAGTGTACATGTATGGATGAAAGGAATTATTGTGGCCATCTTTGCAAGTAATCTACCACAGTGATTGTAGGTAGAATTTCCTTTTACCTCCATTTCAGATTAGAATCTAAGAGAGCATTTCCCAGCCATTTTGCTGAGTCATCAAAATATTTCTAGTTTCAATCATGAGGTACAGTAACATACTTATTTAAGGAGACAACAGCAACAGTCATAATGATGATGACTACTACTGCTAGCTAACATGTATTGAACCCATATTCTAGGCTAAGCAGGTTAACTTGACTGTTGTAGTCAATCACCACTATTTTAAGCCTTATTGCTTCCATTTTTCAAAATAAGGAATTTGAGGCTCCTAACAGCCTGTTAGCTGCCCAACATCATGTATTAATTAATTACACATGCTACTTTAGGGTTTTAAGTTTAAAATCTAGGCCTCCAAAGAAAAACACTTGTATATAAACTGTTTATATTTTATTAATCTTGAAATATATATTTCACTAGCCCCTGAATCGAGAGTGATCTTTCATTCCTGAGCCTCCATGTATTGAGTTTTTGGCCCCTTGACTCCCACTTGCTAGATCTCTGCTATCCAGTTGTTCTTAACATTGACTGCTTTTCTATACCTTTCCTTTATTTTTTTTTTTTGGTTTGGTAAAAATATGGGCTTGAGAGAAAGACAGGTTGATGTTTTGGTTCTGTCACTTATTGGTTGTATGATATGGATCAAGTCCTTTAACTCATCTGTAAAATGGGTAGAATAAGAATTAAATTACAAAATAAAAGAATACATCTAAAACCTCCTGCATAATACCTGCAATGTAAGAAGGCTCAGTAAATTTTATTTGTTTCTCTCTCTTACATGTACAATGCCATTCCAGAATTTATACTCTACTGGGATCTGAATTTTCAATAATCTCAGTCCACATCTTCTGCCTCTTGGAATTATATCCCAGTCAAATCCATTTTCTCAATTAACATCTTTTAAAACTTGTTTCAAGAAAAATAATGCCTGGATATTGTTGACACTATTTATTTGCTAAATCATGTCTGACTCTTTGTGACCCCGTGGGCTGTAATCCACCAGGCTCCTCTGTCCATGGGATTTCCCAGGTAAGAATAATGGAATGGATTGTCATTTGCTTCTCCAGAGGATCTTCCTGACTCAGGGACTGAACCCAGGTCTCCTGCATTGGCAGGTGGATTCTTCACCACTGACCACCTGGGAAGCCACCTAGCTATTATCCTGGCTTTATAATCTCCCTGCACTGAAGATCGGAGAAGGCAATGGCATCCCACTCCAGTACTCTTGCCTGGAAACTCCCATGGATGGAGGAGCCTGGTAGGCTGCAGTCCATGGGGTCGCTGAGTCAGACACGACTGAGCGACTTCACTTTCGCTTTTCACTTTCATGCATTGGAGAAGGAAATGGCAACCCACTCCAGTGTTCTTGCCTGGAGAATTCCAGGGATGGCGGAGCCCAATGGGCTGCCGTCTGTGGGGTCACACAGAGTCTGACACGACTGAAGCGACTTAGCAGCAGTAGCAGCAGCAGCACTGAAGATACTAACCTTCTCAGCCATTTACTCTATAGTGTGACGACTTCCCCATTTTCAGATGGCAAGAACTTGCAGGACACTTAATCTTGAAGGGAATCTGGGCCAGCTTCACCAGGACAAAAAGGAGAACCTGAGTACTGTGCTAACTAATCCAGGACATTGGTCACTTTATCACTTTAACCCATTAATTTATTTAGAAAGAGATTACCACTTAATAGTTGTTTTATATATATATATGTAGTAGATCTCTTTCTCTTCTAAGAAATTCCCCAACTTTCAGTTTGAAAGATGCTGAATTATTTAAAGTAGGGACCTATGACACTTATTAAGGATTTCTTTTCAATTAATAATAATAAAAAGTAAAGTGAAGTGGTGCACCTGGAACCAAGAGAAGAGAGAACTGATTTTGAAAAAGGCAGAAAATGTAAGAGAGAAACATTAAACACAGTTGGAGACTAGAAATGGCAAGAGTAGAGTAACAATTAGGGAATTTTTATCCTATAGCTATGTTTATAAGCAAAAACATGAAAGAAAGAAAGTAAAATCACTCAGTCATGTCTGAGGAGGTCACAAAGAGTAGCCTACCAGGCTCCTCCATCCATGGGATTCTCCAGGCAAGAGTACTGGAGTATGTTGCCAAAACACAGTTTTGAACAATTAATCATTTCCCTACATTGTGACATATATTTATTCATTCATTTGTTCAACAAACATATTAAGCACAGACAACCTGCCAGGTGATGAGTAAGGTGCCAGGACACAGTAGGGAATAAGAGCAAGTGTACAGTCCAATACATGGCTAAAAAATTAAATAGCAAGTAGCAACAGTGGTCAGACATATATATATATATAAATTCTATGTGTGGCTGTGAAATTCAAAAATGTATTATGATGTGAATAACAAAGATTTTGAAAAATAAATAAATTCTTAAAAAATATTTTGAGAAATTAAAGAGTAGCATTCTCTTATTAAATGTGACAGCTGTTACTAGGCTCCAGCTCTTTGCCTTTCAGAAATGTGTGCCTCTGTTGCCAAAGTTTTAAAACATTTAAAGAGAAACCAGAATTCTGAATTTTTATGTGAGATTTATTGCTCAGGAGATGTTGGCTCAAAATTTGAAAACAAACAAACCAAAACAAAACTGAAGCAGCAGTTTGAGATTCTCTAGTTTGCAGAGGATTTGTTACTATGGAAAGTGTGGATGAGTTCATGGTTTTGAAATAGTAGTAGGTGTAACAGTGTAAGTCGTTACCTAATTTGCTCAGCTCAGTTTTTAAAGCTGTGAGGCTATGGAGGCAGAGCAGAGTCAGTTAACACAGGATATTAAATGAATGCGGTAGAATGGCAGTCTAAATTACCAGAAGGTATATTCAGTCATCACTCTAAATAAAATACTTGGGTATGTAAATATGTTACATTTCTATGTTTATGGTGGGCAAGGCATTTACTCTGACATACATTAAAAGGAGAGTGATGGGAATTGTTAGCACTGGATGAATGTTGGGACACACAAAAGAAGTCGTCTGTTTCCCAGAGTGGTTTCCATTGTAGTTTCAGAAACTGTTCATTAACCTTGAGATCCTTCTTATCAGATAAGCTTGATTCCTAAGCTTGATTCCTACACTGTTTGTAAAAGTATTTACTTATTTATTTTTGGCTGGAATGGGTCTTTGGTGCTGTGCACAGCCTTTCTCTAGTCACAGCAAGCAGGGGCTTCTCTCTAGCTGTGGTGCGAAGGTTTCGGTAGTTGTGGCACAGAGGCTTAGCTGCCCAAGGCATATGGAATCTTCCCAGAACAGGGACTGAACCCATGTTCCCTGCATTGGCAGGCAGACTGTTTAACTGCTGCGCCACCAGGGAAGTCCTCAATTCCTATATTCTAGTATTTGTTGTCGCTTAGTTGTGTCCCACTCTTTGCCACTCCATGGACTGTAGCACACCAGGCTTCCCTGTCCTTCACCATCTCCCAGAGCTTGCTCAAACTCATGTGCATTGAGTTGGCAATGCCATCCAACTGTCTCGTCCTCTGTCATCCTCTTTTCCTCCTGCCTTCAATCTTTCCAGGCATCAGGATCTTTTCCAATGAGTCAGCTCTTTGCATCAGGTGGCCAAAGTTTTAGAGCTTCGCCTGTAGCATCAGTCCTTCCAAAGAATATTCAGGATTGATTTCCTTTAGGATTAACTGGTTTGATCTCCTTGCAGTCCTAAGGGACTCTCAAGAGTCTTCTCCAACACATATTTTTACAACATATTTTTGCAAAGATACCTGAGTTTCTCCATTTAATTTCTTCATCAGTGAAATTATGTTAATTGGAATTATGTCCCCTTGGCCCCATTCCTCCCTGCTTTGCCAAAATAATTATTCTTTGGTCCAACTTGCTCCAACGATACTGCTTGCATTTAGCTCAACTTCATGTGAACTCCTTCAGAATTAATCTGAAGTATTCAGATAGCTAGCATTCATCTGGAATCAGTTATCTTATATTGACATTTAAATATCTGATCTAGCTGAACTAGAATACAAATTTATGAGGGCGGACACTGTAATTTATATTTATCTTAAACTCTCCAAGAGTGGAAGATCTCCGTGTTTACCCCCTGGTTTGGTCATTTACTAGAAGTACTCACACAATTCAATTTCTCTGATGGCTCAGATGGTAAACAATCTGCCTGCAGTGCAGGAGACCTACATTCAATCCCTGGGTTGGGCAGATCCCTTGGAGAAGGGAATGGCTACCCACTCCAGTATTCTTGCCTGGAGAACTCTGTGGACAGAGGAGCTTGTTGCTATAGTCCATGGGGTTGCAAATAGTCGGACATGACTGAGAGACTTTCACTCACTCACTCATATGACTCAAAATAGAGTCTTATTTTCAGCTCTGATTTATACAGCAGAAGGATAAAAGCAAAATCAGCAAGGGAAAAGGCACATGGACAAAGTCTGGAGGAAACCCAACATCAACTTCCAAGAGCCTTCTCTCAGTTGAGTCACACAGGACACCATTCCACCAGCAGTGAGATCTGACAGTATGTGTGAAATGCTGTCTATCAGGGACACTCATTAGCAATTCAGTCCTGCTGATCATGTGGTCATCCTCTGCCTGCTGCTAAGTCACTTCAGTCGTGTCCGACTCTGTGTAACCCCATAGACGGCAGCCCACCAGGCTACTCTGTCCCTGGGATTCTCCAGGCAAGAACACTGGAGTGGGCTGCCATTTCCTTCTCCAATGCATGAAAGTGAAAGTGAAGTCACTCAGTCGTGTCAGACTTTTAGCGACCCCATGGACTGCAGCCTACCAGGCTCCTCCGTCCATGGGATTTTCCAGGCAAGACACATACCAAAAGTCCCAACTCCTAGAAGGAAAGCAGGTGCTTAACATAAACCATGTTGTCTGCACAAACATTTTAGACTCAGTGAGCCACTATCATCATATAGGGAAAGTTTTATATCAGTGTTGTTGTTTAATCGCTAAGTTGTCTGACTGTTTTGCAAACTCATGGACTGTAGCCCACCAGGCTGCTTTGTCTATGGGATTTCCAAGCAAGAATACTGGAGTGGGTTGCCATTTCCTATTCTAGAGGATCTTCTTGACATGGAGATCAAACCCACATCTCCTGCATTGGCAGATGAATTCTTTACCACTGAGCCACTGTGACCCCATATATCAGTGTAGGGAACAGTTTACTATTCATATGCCTAGACAACAGCCAGTCTTTTAAGCAGGCCTTTCTAAAGCCAGCAGTCGCAGACCTGCTATGTTAACTCTTTTTTGCAGATGCCCCATAAATAGGAGAGTAAAGGGAAGAATGAACTGGAAGACTTTTTTTTAATGCTATCATATAACTGATGAGACTCATTACTCATGAAATATTCTTCCTCATTATTGCCAGTGTTACATACAATAAAGTGACGTATTTTCCAATTAAAGCAGAGACATCACTTTACTGACAAAGGTCCATATAGTCAAAGCTATGGTTTTTCCAGTAGTCATGAATGGATGTGAGAGTTGGACCATTAAGAAGGGTGAGCACTGAAGAATTGATGCTTTTGAATGGTGGTGTGGAGAAGACTTCTGAGAGTCCCTTGGACAGCAAGGAGATCAAACCAGTCAATCCTAAAGGATATCAACCTTGAATATTCATTGGAAGGACTGATGCTGAAGCTGAAGCTCTAATACTTTGGCTTCCTGATGCAAAGAGCTAACTCATTGGAAAAGACCCTGAAAAGACCCTGATGCTGTGAAAGACTGAGGGCACAAGGAGAAGAAGAGGATGAAATGATTGGATGGCATCACCAACTCAATGGACATAGTTTGAGCAAACTCTGGCAGAGAGTGAAGGACTGAGAAGCCTGGCATGCTGCGGTTGACGGGGTTGCAAAGAACTGGACACAACTTAGCAATTGAACAATAAAAACAGCAAGCCTTGAGGGAAGCACTGTCATTATTCCACTTTTATAGATAAGGAAACTAAACCTTGTAAGTTACCTAAGCGTTTAAGGAACTTGCCCAATTAGTCTCATGACTAGTAAATGGTAAAGTTATGATTTAAGCCCAGCAGCAGGAGCCAACAGCAGGCCAGGTAAAAATGATCTACAGTTGTACAGAAATGCACGAATTTAAGAGCAGAAACAGATTGACAAGAATAAAGGTGAAAATTAAAAAATAAAAAACTACACACTACTATTGGAGTATACTGCACACGACTGCCAAAAATCAGATTAGGACCAAACATATTTATTTTGTGACAGGTTATTATTCCAAGTGTTTTACATATCAACTACTGTGGGATGATGACAAACAATAAAGCTTTGTATACATTATCATTTGCAACCTTCAAAATAACTTCAGGAGCTAAGTATCATGACCAGTTACTAGATCAGGAAACACTCACAGGTTAAATACAAGGTCATAGTCACATAGCTAGTATAGCTCAAGTTGGGATTTGAGCGTAAGTCTCCCTGACCCCCAAATCCATGCTCTAGAACACTATGAAAATGGACCCCCAAATTCTGTAAATATACCACCAGTACCATGAAGTTCAAATAAGGACTGATAGTTAATTAAATATGGGACTCAATTAAATATTCTTTCTTTAAAATTCAAAATACATGTCAGTATGATAGGGATTCTAAAATGTTTCACCATTAAAAAAGAAATTCTGATTAACTCTGTTTAACTCAGCATTTCCTAGTCTTACTTACCATGGAACACTTTTCCATGGGTAACATATACTAAAACCCTCTAGGACTAAACTTTGTAAACAGTACATAGCAGGCTCCTTGCCCACGAGATGCTTTTTCAGTGTGGATTTTCACAAAAGATTTGTGGGTGGAATAAGAAGGGGAAGAAGGAGACTGAACAATCTAACGGGAAGCTGTGGAAGACAGCTGAAAGGGCTATGGAATCCAGCAGACCAGGTTCACAGCCAGACTCCCAGTGAGTCCCATATCTGTGAACCACTCAACCTCACTGAGTTTCTATCTCCCTTAACTGAGGACATTAACTACTATTTCACAGGGTGACTGTGTTTATTATTCAATAAATATATCTATTATTATGCAGACACCTACCAGTAATCTTATTCTATTAAAAGTCAATAATCTTTTAAAAGCAAAATTGATTTGTCTTGCGGAGAAAATCAAGGAAGCAGAGATTATGGCTCCTCTGGACTTGCTGCTCTCAAACAGCCATGAAATGAAAGTGACTGAAACCTTGGGATAGCGTGACTCTATTTTAGAACTGATGCATAAAGTAGGAACAGTGAAATAACATCTTGTGTTTTAGGAAAGTAGACTTCAGAATGGTCAAGAAAAAGGGAACTTGTGTCCCAGGGCAGGGACAATATTATAGGACAGGTGGCACAGAAGAATGTCGGTCAAATTAATTTCTCATGGGGCATTCATCAATTATCCATTCTGGAGGAAAAGAGAAAAAGAGAATGATAAATGAATGTGGGAATTTGCCAGTTATCTTTTAAGGAGGTGGCCTGTAGTATAACTAACATTTAGCTAGAAACACATGATTCACTACAAATTCAAAAACAGCCATAAATCTACAAAAACATTCTGAGGAAATCAGAAACCTAGAAAACAGCAAGGCTTGCAAAAAAAAAAAAATTTGCGAAGGACAACAAAAAAGCCATTTTTGGATAAGTTCAGAGTCAGAAGCACAAGAAAGCACGAGTTCTGGTGTTTGGGGCAAATGAAGTAACAGGGAGGACTGAAAGAAAGCAGAACTATGAATTCTTACTTCCTCTAACATGCATAATCTTCAAAGCCCTCTCCCCACTCAAAAACCCAAAAAACAAAAATACTAAAATAGTAAGAGAAAAACTATGTCTATGATAGGTGAGGAAGCTTATGATATGGTGGGGAGTTTGTATGTAAAGAAATATCAACATTAGGACACATACAAGGGCCACAAAAGAAAAACAAAATGCTAGCAGAGTATGAAGGAGAGAGAGATGAAGGTTGACTGGGGAAAGACGGAAAGTTTCCAAAAGAAATGATCTTTGAGTGGGTGTTGAAAGATGTGTGGGATGTTGGCTAAAGTAAGAGGGTGGGAGGGCATGTGAGGCAGAGGTGACGACAGGAGGAGAGGTGTCACGATGGTCATGGGGACACTGTGAGGCTAGATTCAGCAAAGTGGTACCAGTTTAGCAGGCCTTAAGTGCCAAAGAACTCAGTGCTTTCATTCTGCCACTATCCTAGAGAACAGGAATTCCACCTGGTGAGAGGGGTGGGAGCTGGTTCCCTGGAGGATTAACAGTAAAATCTGAGCAGAGCAGGGAGCACAGCAATCATTCCATAACTTTGAGCTGATAATGCTGATGAATGCATGTCACATAAATGCAGGCTGAGCATATGTCCAAATTCGTCTGGGAATAGTTCTGGTTTAAAATGGTTGTCCTGTCATGATTATTAATAGCAACCCCTATTACTCTCAGACATGGCATGGTTTGAATAATAAATTTTGAGATACCCTAGGTACATGGAACTTGGGGACAATCTCTCTGTGTTTAGTAGCAATATACATGTATTTAAATAGTTACAAACTGTAAGGAGCAGTGGCTGTGCTTTGCTGGAACAGCCGTGAAGAGACAACCCGTGCCCAAGGTAAGAGAAACCCAAGTAAGATGGTAGATGTTGCAAGAGGGCATCAGAGGGCAGACACACTGAAACCATACTCGCAGAAAACTAGTCAATCTAATCACACTAGGACCACGGCCTTGTCTAACTCAATGAAACCAAGCCATGCCTGCAGGGCAACCCAAGGTGGGCGGGTCATGGTGGAGAGGTCTGACAGAACGTGGTCCACTGGAGAAGGGAATGGCAAGCCACTTCAGTATTCTTGCCTTGAGAACCCCATGAACAGTATGAAAAGGCAAAATGATAGGATATCAAAAGAGAATCTCCCCAGGTTGTTAGGTGCCCAATATGCTACTGGAGATCAGTGGAGAAGTAATTCCAGAAAGAATGAAGGGATGGAGCCAAAGCAAAAACAATACCCAGTTGTGCATGTGACTGGTGATAGAAGCAAGATCCGATGCTGTAAAGAACAATATTGCATAGGAACCTGGAATGTCAGGTCCATGAATCAAGGCAAATTGGAAGTGGTCAAACAAGAGATGGCAAGGGTGAACGTCGACATTCTAGGAATCAGCGAACTAAAATGGACTGGAATGGGTGAATTTAACTCAGATGACCATTATATCTACTACTGCGGGCAGGAATCCCTCAGAAGAAATGGAGTAGCCATCATGGTCAACAAAAGAGTCCGAAATGCAGTACTTGGATGCAATCTCAAAAACGACAGAATGATCTCTGTTCGTTTCCAAGGCAAACCATTCAATATCACAGTTATCCAAGTCTATGCCCCAACCAGTAATGCTGAAGAAGCTGAAGTTGAACGGTTTTATGAAGACCTACAAGACCTTGTAGAACTAACACCCAAAAAAGATGTCCTTTTCATTATAGGGGACTGGAATGCTAAAGTAGGAAGTCAAGAAACACCTGGAGTAACAGGCAAATTTGGCCTTGGAATGCGGAATGAAGCAGGGCAAAGACTAATAGAGTTTTGCCAAGAAAATGCACTGGTCATAGCAAACACCCTCTTCCAGCAACACAAGAGAAGACTCTACACATGGACATCACCAGATGGTCAACACCGAAATCAGATTGATTATATTCTTTGCAGCCAAAGATGGAGAAGCTCTATACAGTCAACAAAAACAAGACCAGGAGCTGACTGTGGCTCAGATCATGAACTCCTTATTTCCAAATTCAGACTTAAATTGAAGAAAGTAGGGAAAACCGCTAGACCATTCAGGTATGACCTAAATCAAATCCCTTATGATTATACAGTGGAAGTGAGAAATAGATTTAAGGGCCTAGATCTGATAGACAGAGTTCCTGATGAACTATGGAATGAGGTTCGTGACATTGTACAGGAGACAGGGATCAAGACCATCCCCATGGAAAAGAAATGCAAAAAAGCAAAATGGCTGTCTGGAGAAGCCTTACAAATAGCACTGAAAAGAAGAGAGGCGAAAAGCAAAGGAGAAAAGAAAAGATATAAGCATCTGAATGCAGAGTTCCAAAGAATAGCAAGAAGAGATAAGAAAGCCTTCTTCAGCAATCAATGCAAAGAGATAGAGGAAAACAACAGAATGGGAAAGACTAGAGATCTCTTCAAGAGAATTGGAGATACCAAGGGAACATTTCATGCAAAGATGGGCTCGATAAAGGATAGAAATGGTATGGACCTAACAGAAGCAGAAGATATTAAGAAGAGGTGGCAAGAATACACAGAAGAACTGTACAGAAAAGATCTTCACGACCCAGATAATCATGAGGATGTGATCACTAATCTAGAGCCAGACATCTTGGAATGTGAAGTCAAGTGGGCCTTAGAAAGCATCACTAAGAACAAAGCTAGTGGAGGTGATGGAATTCCAGTTGAGCTGTTTCAAATCCTGGAAGATGATGCTGTGAAAGTGCTGCACTCAATATGCCAGCAAATTTGGAAAACTCAGCAGTGGCCACAGGACTGGAAAAGGTCAGTTTTCATTCCAATTCCAAAGAAAGGCAATGCCAAAGAATGCTCAAACTACCGCACAATTGCACTCATCTCACACGCTAGTAAAGTAATGCTCAAAATTCTCCAAGCCAGGCTTCAGCAATATGTGAACCGTGAACTCCCTGATGTTCAAGCTGGTTTTAGAACAGGCAGAGGAACCAGAGATCAAATTGCCAACATCCGCTGGATCATGGAAAAAGCAAGAGAGTTCCAGAAAAACATCTATTTCTGCTTTATTGACTATGCCAAAGCCTTTGACTGTGTGGATCACAATAAACTGTGGAAAATTCTGAAAGAGATGGGAATACCAGACCACCTAACCTGCCTCTTGAGAAATCTGTATGCAGGTCAGGAAGCAACAGTTAGAACTGGACATGGAACAACAGACTGGTTCCAAATAGGAAAAGGAGTACGTCAAGGCTGTATATTGTCTCCCTGCTTATTTAACTTATATGCAGAGTACATCATGAGAAACGCTGGACTGGAAGAAACACAAGCTGGAATCAAGATTGCCGGGAGAAATATCAATAACCTCAGATATGCTGATGACACCACCCTTATGGCAGAAAGTGAGGAGGAGCTAAAAAGCCTCTTGATGAAAGTGAAGGAGGAGAGCGAAAAAGTTGGCTTAAAGCTCAACATTCAGAAAACGAAGATCATGGCATCCGGTCCCATCACTTCATGGGAAATAGATGGGGAAACAGTGGAAACAGTGTCAGACTTTATTTTTTGGGGCTCCAAAATCACTGCAGATGGTGACTGCAGCCATGAAATTAAAAGACGCTTACTCCTTGGAAGAAAAGTTATGACCAACCTGGATAGTATATTCAAAAGCAGAGACATTACTTTGCCGACTAAGGTCCGCCTAGTCAAGGCTATGGTTTTTCCTGTGGTCATGTATGGATGTGAAAGTTGGACTGTGAAGAAAGCTGAGCGCCGAAGAATCGATGCTTTTGAACTGTGGTGTTGGAGAAGACTCTTGAGAGTCCCTTGGACTGCAAGGAGATCCAACCAGTCCATTCTGAAGGAGATCAACCCTGGGATTTCTTTGGAAGGAATGATGCTAAAGCTGAAACTCCAGTACTTTGGCCACCTCATGCGAAGAGTTGACTCATTGGAAAAGACTCTGATGCTGGGAGGGATTCGGGGCAGGAGGAGAAGGGGACGACCGAGGATGAGATGGCTGGATGGCATCACGGACTCGATGGACGTGAGTCTGAGTGAACTCCGGGAGATGGTGATGGACAGGGAGGCCTGGCGTGCTGCGATTCATGGGGTCGCAAAGAGTCGGACACGACTGAGCAACTGAACTGAACTGTAGGGCTTCCCAGGTGGTGCAATGGTAAAGAATCTGCCTGGCAATGCAGGAAACACAAAAGATGTGAGTTCAGTCCCTGGGGTTGGGAAGATCCCCTGGAGGAGAGCATGGCAACTCACGCCAGTATTCTTGCCTGGAAAATTCAATGGGGAGAGGAGCCTGGCAGGCTACAGTCCACGTAGTAGCAAAGAATGACTGAGTGACTGAGATTACAAACTATAGGAAAGAGCTTCCTTACAGTTTGCATGCTGTACCATTAGCAGCCAACAGGTAGGCTGTTAATGGGTTGCAGATGAGCTATAAGACACTGAAAGTTAGGTGTTTTATAGAGGTAAAAACTTAAAAGCATTTTTTATAACTATTCAAAATCTATCAGAGTTGGCATTCTCTTTGAGAACACTGTATAATTTTCTTTATAAATCCTGTGAATTCTGTCATTCAAGATTACAGATTCCCCTAGTATTTCCTCTGTGTTCCCCTGGCGTGTTTTACAAAGGTCGTCAAATCTCTTACAGGAAAAAAGACTGAAAAACACCAGTGTAGATTTATTTAATAGCAGGAGATCAAAAAAGTCAGGATACAATGTACTTGTAATAAAGTTGTCATGAGCATACCCACATGCATACCTGCAGCTATGAGTACCCGTCAGAGAGACAGGACCAGAAACAACAACGGGCAAGTCCATCATGCAGGACTTTGTTTTCAGGTCACTTGGCCCAGCAGTGAAAACACGAAATTAAGAGTCTAGTATTTTCATTCCAGTTCTGTTTTGCCACTATTACTCATGTGAACTTGGGAGTGTCATTGACCCTTTCAGAACCTGTTTCCTCACTCGACAAATGGAAATAACTAATGTCAGCTGGTTATTTATTGTAAAAATAAAATGAGATCATATAAATGAAACCCTTTGTAAAACCTGCAGTGCTATAAAAATGTAAGGTATAACCAAAGAATTACGTTCTTCAGCGTCTCATTCTCTTAGGGCTGGCCTTCTCTTCCTCTCACTGGTGAGCTCCTGTGGTTTTCTTGGTAGGATCCCTCAGTCCTCCTCTCACTCTAAACACATTCATTCCCACTGCTCCCACAATTACCCATTCACTGACCTCTGCCAAGCCCATATCTTGAGCTCAGCTCTCTCTCTCTCCCCCAAATTCTGGTCTTCTATATAGTGAGAAATAGATTTAAGGGCCTAGATCTGATAGATAGAGTTCCTGATGAACTATGGAATGAGGTTCGTGACATTGTACAGGAGACAGGGATCAAGACCATCCCCATGGAAAAGAAATGCAAAAAAGCAAAATGGCTGTCTGGAGAAGCCTTACAAATAGCACTGAAAAGAAGAGAGGCGAAAAGCAAAGGAGAAAAGAAAAGATGTAAGCATCTGAATGCAGAGTTCCAAAGAATAGCAAGAAGAGATAAGAAAGCCTTCTTCAGCAATCAATGCAAAGAGATAGAGGAAAACAACAGAATGGGAAAGACTAGAGATCTCTTCAAGAGAATTGGAGATACCAAGGGAACATTTCATGCAAAGATGGGCTCGATAAAGGATAGAAATGGTATGGACCTAACAGAAGCAGAAGATATTAAGAAGAGGTGGCAAGAATACACAGAAGAACTGTACAGAAAAGATCTTCACGACCCAGATAATCATGAGGATGTGATCACTAATCTAGAGCCAGACATCTTGGAATGTGAAGTCAAGTGGGCCTTAGAAAGCATCACTAAGAACAAAGCTAGTGGAGGTGATGGAATTCCAGTTGAGCTGTTTCAAATCCTGGAAGATGATGCTGTGAAAGTGCTGCACTCAATATGCCAGCAAATTTGGAAAACTCAGCAGTGGCCACAGGACTGGAAAAGGTCAGTTTTCATTCCAATTCCAAAGAAAGGCAATGCCAAAGAATGCTCAAACTACCGCACAATTGCACTCATCTCACACGCTAGTAAAGTAATGCTCAAAATTCTCCAAGCCAGGCTTCAGCAATATGTGAACCGTGAACTCCCTGATGTTCAAGCTGGTTTTAGAACAGGCAGAGGAACCAGAGATCAAATTG
>SJYX01004201.1:13336-26251 GCA_006410675.1 Oreotragus oreotragus | reverse complement strand
CCATGAAATTAAAAGACGCTTACTCCTTGGAAGAAAAGTTATGACCAACCTGGATAGTATATTCAAAAGCAGAGACATTACTTTGCCGACTAAGATCCGCCTAGTCAAGGCTATGGTTTTTCCTGTGGTCATGTATGGATGTGAAAGTTGGACTGTGAAGAAAGCTGAGCGCTGAAGAATCGATGCTTTTGAACTGTGGTGTTGGAGAAGACTCTTGAGAGTCCCTTGGACTGCAAGGAGATCCAACCAGTCCATTCTGAAGGAGATCAACCCTGGGATTTCTTTGGAAGGAATGATGCTAAAGCTGAAACTCCAGTACTTTGGCCACCTCATGCGAAGAGTTGACTCATTGGAAAAGACTCTGATGCTGGGAGGGATTGGGGGTGGGAGGAGAAGGGGACGACCGAGGATGAGATGGCTGGATGGCATCATGGACTCGATGGATGTGAGTGTGAGTGAACTCCGGGAGATGGTGATGGACAGGGAGGCCTGGCGTGCTGCGATTCATGGGGTCACAGAGTCGGACACGACTGAGCGACTGAACTGAACTGAACTGATAAGCAAACTATTTATGAACAGCTACTCTTAAATTGGTCCCATGGACTTCAAAGCAAGGTACCAAACTCTATGACCTTCACCCTCAGACCTGCTCCTTTTTCTAATCAGGCTCGTCATCACCACTCACCCAGTTACTGCAGAGTCTGTCCCAGAAGTCATCTTTGACTCCTTTCTCTCCTTCACTCTTGCAGTCAGCAACTCTGGCCAGCCTCACTCCAAACCCATCCCATTTTATTAGTTCATGCTCTCCCCTCTCATCTGTATAATTGCTTTTCAAGTGGTCTTTCCCCTCATTTATTTTCTTAAACTCTAGCCTCTATACTGCCACTGAGAAAACTGTTCTCACATACAGATCTAACCATGTGATTTCGCTGCTAAAATCCTTTCAGTGGCTCCTTTCCTGGCCCACAGAACACTTTATTACGTGGCCTGTGCTTCCTTTCTACCTCACCTCTCTGGCTTCTGAGCTTTACACTCCAGCCACTCGGAACTACTTTTAGGGCCTTAGCTTGTACCATTTTCTCCCACTGGAACATTCCCTTTTCCCCCTCCTTTCTCTCCTTCTCTTCCTCACCTCTTTCACTCAGCTGGCTCTTATGGAAAGTCAACCTAGCATAACGGTTGAGCTCTTAAACTCACAGTAACACAGGGTCCACCTCTTACAAGCTTTGTTATCAAAAGTAAGTTACTTTTCTTTATAGTTCAGTTTCCTCCTTTGTAAAATAAGGAAAATAAGAATACTTATCTCATAGAATTATAGCACAAAGTAAATGAACTGTATGTAAAGCACACAGCACAGTATCTGGCACAGAGTAAATGCTCAGGATATGCTTAATAGATGTTATTTTTTTACTGTAAATGGGCTTCCCTGGTGGCTCAGATGGTAAAGAGTCTGCCTGCATTGTGGGAGACCCAGGTTCGATCCCTGGGTCAGGAAGATCCCCTGGAGAAGGAAATGACAACCCACTCCAGTATTCTTGCCTGGAAAATCCCATGATCAAAGGAGCCTGGCAGGCTACAGTCCATGAGGTTGCAAAGAGTCGGACATGACTGAGCGACTNCCCAGGTTCGATCCCTGGGTCAGGAAGATCCCCTGGAGAAGGAAATGACAACCCACTCCAGTATTCTTGCCTGGAAAATCCCATGATCAAAGGAGCCTGGCAGGCTACAGTCCATGAGGTTGCAAAGAGTCGGACATGACTGAGCGACTTTCTTTCTTTACTGTAAATGCTCACTCAGCCTTGATAATTCAGAGCTGATATCAGTGTGAAAGGGAAACATCTGCTCCTGATGCTAAGGTCAACACTGTAGTTGTTGTTTAGTTGCTCGGTCATGTCCGACTCTTTTAGACCCCATGGACTGTAGCCCGCCAGGCTCCTCTGTCCATGGGATTTCCCAGGCAAGAATATTGGAGTGGGTTGCCATTTCCTTCTCCACAGGTTAACATTAGATGTTCTTTTTAAGGCAGCAATCCATAAATGCCTCTTATCATAATTCTTCTTCTATCATTCAAGTCACATTCTATAACTGTCAGTAGATTTATCTCCCTTCACTGGACTGTAAACTCGTAAAGATTAGACATGTGTTTCATTGTTTCATTAACTCCTAACATTGTTGTTCATTGAATTAATGACGACTTTGGAATTTTAACTTTATTAAGGATAGGATATTAAGCTAGGGTATCAATTTTATTTTGGAAACACCAAAAGACTTAAAATTTCATACTATGACACATCTTAGACTAGGTAGGGAAGATAGGCCTGTCACCATGAAATTTAATTACACATCTTTCTTTATAAACATAAATGAAGGAGAAAATAAATGGTAGACAGTTACCGTATATTTTCATTTGTCAGTAAAAGTAAACATATGCTCACTAATTTAAAAGAAGTAATTATGCATTAATAGGATGGTTAAGAACAATTATTACACTTTCACACTGCAGAAATATTTTCATATCGAGCTCAAGCCACATGTTAGCAATAGGATATCACACTAAAATAAAGTAATAAGTTTGGCATTTCTGTGCTCAGAGCCATATTTGTAGAGTTTTAGGAAAAGTAAAAAGGAAATTGGCTAAACCTCAATACAAAATAAAAAGTTTTAAAAATAAAGAGAACTACAAATTAGGCATTATCTTACACACTTGTAGTTGAATCAACCTGACTTTAATATTTGATTGGATCCACCAGCAGGTTCTGTCTACCGAGACCAACTCATTTTGCTCACTTGTCAGAACTAATACTAATTAAATATTGTACCCTCAAGCTATTCTTAAAGCCATTCTGCTGCCAGGTGTGTTTAAAAAAAACTTCACTAAATCAGCTAAAAATTACTGTGCTTAGTGAGTGAAATTTCTAATTTACATGAAGAAATATGTGTCAAGGCAAGTCTAGGAGGCAGTAAGCAAAACTTCTTATATACTAATATTTTAAAGTTAAATTTAGGAGTAAACAGTCCAGTTCATGAATGCTGATGAAGAAGGTCACCAAGTTGGAATTCTGCATGACATCCAGCTGAGCTGTCATTCAAAGCATACCCACACAGCCCAAAGGCACATCATGCACAGAGAATTCAGGTGCGGTTACATTCGATTTCAACAAGTTTGAGGACATTTTACAGGATGAAAAACCTTGCTCAACTAGTCCAAAATCACTGTCATTTATAAGAAACAGGGGAAGCATTCAGCAGAAATATCAGCTTCAATAATCTTTCTTTTATATTTTGTCACTGAAAGGATACATAGGATAAGAACTAGAAAGTTAAGAGGTGATTGAGGTAAGAAGTCACGCTTTGGCCCTTTATTACCTTTAGTCATCATCTTTACCACTCCCTCTAAACTGTACAAAACCACTCCCTCCTATGAGCTCCTGTAACTGTACCTCTTCTGTAATACTTGTCAGCTCTTGCCTTTTTAATAGCTATACATGAACATAGCTTCTTCATCATACTAAGCTGCAATTTCTGTGGGTCAGACTCACACACTAAGCTTCCAATCTGTGTTACATCTAAGTGACTGTACATGAAACCTGCTATCATGATAGCGGGCAAAGGATCCAGGATACCTTTTTTAAAGAAATCTATTTTAGGGAATTCTCTAGTGGTCCAGTGGTTTGGACTCAGAGCTTTCAGTACTTCAGTGCCATGGTTGGAGTTCCATCTTTGGTCAGATCCCACAAGTCACATGGCACAGCCAAAATAGAAAATAAAATAAAATTATTTTCTTCATAGAACAATTACTGAAATACTAATCACATTGATATGTATGTGCATTTCAATTCCATTTTAGAAGTAGAAAACCTACTACAAAAAAAGTTTTTAATTAATTTCTTATTTCATGATCATTGCAGAAAAACTAGACTACAGATAGGAAACCTGAAGATATAATCTTATGGTCCAGAAGAAAAATCACTATATTTTAAATTATGTCTGGCTTTTTCTATACATCTATATATAGATTTATAAAACTATCTGTTTTGATGTATAGATATTTCAAATATAGATATATAACAGCATATATGCTTTTTGTAGTATTTTCTCACTTAAAGCTCAGTATAAATCACTTGTACATCATTAAACTTTATTTTTACAATTTGTTTGACTGCATAGTTTCCAAAATATGGGTTTACCATATTTACATAGTCTCTTATAATTCTTAAATTTTTTAAAATAACACTGAAAATAAAAAAAAGAAAAGAAAGGTTGCTGAATGTTCTCTCATATATTTCATAAATGGCAGTGATTTTGGACTAGTTTAAAAAGATTATTGTACCTATGAAATGTTTCTGTCTTTATAGGTATAGCTTTGACTATATGCATAATTATGTGAATTCATCCAGAGGGATTGTTGGGTCAAAGAATAAATACTTCCACAGCTTCCCATGGACACTGCCAAACTGCCATCAAAAAAGTTGTTAAAATTTACATTTTTTCCAGCAGTGTATACTTCTCAGTATCTGTACCTATACCAGGATTTCCATTTTATAAAAATTTTTGCTTGCACAGCATTTTGAAATGTCTTCAGAACGTCCACCAAACTCCTTCCTTTTGTTCCCCTAATCTTCATCTACATCTCTCTCCATTGCCCTTCCCAGACTATTTTTGTCTGTGTTTTTCCACTGTTCAAGTCTTATTAATGGCTTTGCTATCACACTGAAAGATGCCCAGCTATTTTGTCACCTTAGAGCCAAAGTATCAGACTACTAATCTGATAAACATGCTCATGTAAAGGGCTCCTTTCCAGCAACATGTATGCAATATAACTTGAACAGTTTAAGAAAAATATAATCTACATCAGCAGTGTATTTAACTTACAGAGTAGGGGTTCTCAGTTTTTGCTGCACACTGAAATCACCTTGGGAACTGTTTAAAATACTGCTTCCTGCGACTCCTCTCCCAGAGATTCTGCATAAATTTGGTATACGTTGTGAATTGGGCGTTAGGATTTTTGAAGGCTTCCTAGGTGACTCTAATGTAGCATCTGTGTTTGAGATGACTTGAGAAAGATCCTAAGTAGCTTCTTCTTAGGTAATATTGAAGGACCCCGAGGAAGAAAAGCACAGGGAACACAACCTCCACACTCTGACTCATCTGCAGAAGATAAGGGAGATGAGAAGGGACAGGGAGTGGTGAAGCATTTGCCAATGACAACAGAATAAAAGCAGCATTCTTTTTTTTTTTCTTTTTGGCCACATCACATGGCATCTTAGTTCCCCAACCAGGGATCAAACCCATGCCCCCTTCAGTGAAAAGCGCAGAGTCTTACCACTGGACCGCTAGGGAAGTCCCAAGCCTTCACATTTCTTGATATTAGGCAGGTACCTGCTATATTAGGAAGTTGACCAAGCCTTACCTCTGAAGTAGCTTTTCTAATGGAGTCAATCAATTCAAACTAAAATGATGTGGGCAACAAACTTTATGCCAGGCAATTTAGTGGTAGCAGTCCAGGTTTCAATGAGGTAGTCTACTTCCAGTTTACATTTATTTTATTGTTTCAACAAAGTTGAGCAGTACTACAGATTTTCCCCATAACCCACAGTGGCCCTTTGGGACAATACTTAGAAGAATATTGGAGTGGGTTGCCATTCCCTTCTCCAGGAGATCTTCCCAATCCAGGGATTGAACGCGGGTCTCCCGCATTGTAGGCAGACACTTTTACCATCTGAGCCACTAAGGAAGTCCACTTAGAAGAATAACTACAACCAATTCCAGCCATTAAAATACATTACAGCACTCTTACAAAGCACCAATAGCTATCAGCCCTATTATACAAGGAAACCTGAGGGTCAGAGAAGGTTAGTTAATGGGCTGGCCTTGCAGCCAGTAAGTGGCCTGGCTGAGGAGGGATTCAGGGAGGCATGACAAACAGTCATGCTCTGTTTACTACCAAGTGTCAAGCACATTGCCTTTTCCCCAGGACAATTTGAAGTAACACTGGTAAACTGCTTTCCTGGGTAGAATATGCTTTCTTGTGGGCTGAACGATCTTTCCTATGTTTTACAGTTCTGAAGACAAATGATAAGAGCCTCTTGTGTGCTAACTCAACCCCAGCCAGTGTCCAGTGAGGATACTCTGCTACCTTATCTGTCTCTGTGACCTGGCACTATAAACATCATTCCCAAACACCAGCTAAGGGCACATTCTGCAGCTGACTGTAAGGTCCAAAGGCCTTACTGGACTGGTTGCTTTGTTGGGGAAGAAAGACATTTTTCCAATCATGGCTTTTTTCAAATTACTTATGATAGGGAAGATTTTCTTGGATCAGAAAGGCAAGAATAATTTCTGTGGCCAACACAGTAGTTTGACTTATTTTTTCTTTCTTTCTGTTTTTCTTATCATTAGGCATTATTCTTTTTACTGTAGAAGGCCATTTAAGCCACCCAGGTAAATATCATTGTATCCCAGAATCTTTAAAGGGTGCTACTCCCCAGCTACAAAATTTCTGGAGGAAGAGAGTGATTGCAGAGCATCCTGCACAAGACTGCCTTTCTTGGAGCCAGTGCTAGAGAAGGGGATGGTCATTCTTTCCTCTTGTCAACATTGTAGTAAGCAGGAGGGAAGGAAGAGGCTCTATTGCCTCATAGACCCTTCCTAAGAGAAAATGGGGGACTTGAGGGTGGAAACGTGGCTGGATTCAAGAAAAGCAAAATCTTCCTAGAAATGTGCTATAATACCCTATTTAAGGGATTTGTGATAGGACAACTCCTCAGAGACTAGGTAATCCTACACACAGTTGGAATGCACAGGGAAAAAGAATATCAATCCTCTAGGAAAATCCTGTTTGTTTTCTCTCTCCCTAGTTGTCATTCTTTAAAGGAATTTACAAAAATAACCTGAGGTTAAAGCCCAAGGTTGGAGGAGGGGAGGAGTCTCGGTTTGGGGGGAGGGTCAGGAGTTTAGATAGAGCAGGATGCTCAGAAAACCCTGTTCAGTCATAGGGCTCAGACTTGACAGCTGATTGTAGTCTAGATTTTAGATTGTCTGGCACTAAAAATAATGCCTCTTACATAGAATAAACCAGAAAGTTACATTTTTCTGTCTATGGGGTTAAAAAAAATACACTCACGGTACAGTAAAGAGAACTGTCACCCTGCCAGGCTAAGCCTGGATATCCTGACTCAGGCAAAGGTTAGCTCTTCTACAGTTAAGGACATAAACGGAACGCTGCAGGGCAGGCGCAAAACAAGAGCATCATGCAAACACCTGCTGTCACTACCTCCACAGCCTCTCCCGCAGCCAGCCAGGCCTCTCCGCCTCCTTTGTTGGGCTGAGCTGAGGCGTGCCGGCCATGATGTGCAGATCTGTGCGGTTCCCTAAGTACTGTGGGAGCCCAGGCTGCTGCCCGCGGCAAAGGAGGGCTCCACGGTCGGACAAAGTCTGCTCTTAAGGTGGCTGCATTCCCAGGAACCAGAGCCTTCCTATAACACTTAACTCGCTCTCTGCCGCCCTCTATGAGAGAACAAAATGGGGGGAGGGGTGGGTTATAAAACGCTGGAAGCTTGATTTTTGACGTTGCAAACCAAGATAGAAGGTGACATTTAGGAAAGACGAAGGATTTAAACAGTCGCCAAATTCTGCTCAAGAACTTCACCTTCTCCGGTATCAACACAGACGAAGACACAGACCCAACCCGCCAAGAAGCGAATGCGACATCCTGAAAATGTCAGCCTGAAACACTTTAAAAAGCAATAGCCTTATTGCGCCACAAAAATATGCATCTCACGGGACAAAGGCCGGAAATTCTCTTCCCCCCTAAAATATTGCTTAAGAGAAGGGACAGAGAATCAGCCCTGGGCTGCGTCTCACCACTTGCTGTGCGCTCCGGAAAGTGGCGTCCAGCAGCATCAGCTTCCAGGGATCGGAGACGGAGCTGGGCAGAGGGATGTAGATGTAATAGGCAGCCAGTGCCACTAGGGCGGTAAGCAGGACACAGGACGACCTCATCCTCCTCCGGCTCGGCTGGCCTGCCGGACGGACGAGGAGGAAAAGGCAATACCACCCAAAGACCTCAAGCAAGTTTCTGCGAGGGCCAGCCGCTCATTCACCCGTTTCTTGCATGCCCAGAGCCAATCAGAGGCGGCGTCGGGAGGAAGTCGGAGCGCTGACTTGCCCCCTCCACTGTGTCCTTGCAGAATGTTGCAGACACTCCAGGTTTGAGAAAGCTGTGGGGCTGTGCTGGGCGAAGAACAGCGGACTCCGGAGGACACAGGTGTGTATTGCACACCACTGACCAAGGGCTTCCCTTCTGCAGCTTTCCAAACGGAAACAGTCCCGGAATAGTTTAAGTGCATTAAGTTTCCGTCTGTCTAAAGCACATCTGACTCAAAATGGAGTCAGATGTGAGAAAGATAATAAAATGATAATAAAAATCCACTGACTTCTACAGCCAGATTTGCAACGGGATGTAAAGCCTTTCTGATAGGTAGTGAGAGAAGACAACAGATTCTTATAGCTCAAGCGAATGATAAGCCAGTAGTATAATACATCAAGCACACAAATCTCATTCTCCAATAAAAAGAACCATGACTCTGCCATGGCTCCTTGGAGAAAAGACTGATTGTAGGGCCGAGGCAGGTAAAGTACAGGATGGACCTGATCTAGAAGATGAGGAAGTGCTAAAAAATGATGAGAACTTGGCCAAAAGGACACAGTTGGCAGCTTTAAGGGTCTTCCAATGTCAAAAACGGGGACAATTTTAGCATCAAAATAAATAATAATAATGGATTATAAACCATTAAATAAAATAAATATCTAAGAGTCTATACTAATATAAATTACTAATATAAATAAATGGGAAACACTATGTGAAAAAATTTCTTTCAGTGGGTCACTGGTAACAGAAAAAGTATTTGAATCCAGATTTCCTATTAAAGATGGGGGGAGGGGGGTGGATATAGAAGAGAGAGAGACAGAGAGAGAACTTCAGCAGAATTACAACCAGAGATTCAGAAGGAAAAATTTGGAAGAACTGTTTTAAAGAGGTGGTTAGAGAATAATTCCAAAGCTACTGATCAAGGCCTTAAAACACCTGGCACATATAATTTTGCAACTTAATATAGTAATTTAAATTTAACCTAACCCAAAGTAATAAAATAACCATAAATTGGGGACTGAGAATGACATTATTGGGAGAAAGTTGGCTTCCTATTCAAAGTTTGGAAGAAAATACTTATGTGAAAGGTACACTTCAATGATGTTTCAAGCATTCAAGTTTGAGATAATCATTTTTTATATCTTTTTTGTAGTTACTCGTTAAACATATAACTCTGAACAGAAAGAATATATTAATTTGTGGGTGTGTATATGTACATAAAGTTTGAAGCTAGTCTCTGTGGGTGATTACAGATAATCCCAGAGCTATCAATCGAGTTGACAACTACATTGATTAACATTTTAATTCATGTTAACATTAAGGATGACATTGATTTGCTTTTAGGTAATCTGTAAAATAATTCAGAGTTTTACCTTATAGATTAGTATTTTTCTCCTAAGTTTTGATTGTATTCATAAAATCATAGATCTTAGAGCTGATGACTAAACAAATAACAACAAACCGCCCACACCTGACCCGTCGTTCTATCTTCAGCCAGTAGTAACAAGCTTGATACACAGGTGAGCCTTCTGAGACCCAGAGCAGCCTCAAGAGGCCTCTTCTAGTTTGTAAGTGATAGGACCAATATTTATTTTTTCTGGACTTCCCTAGTGGTTCAGTGATTAAGAATCCTCCTGCCGGGATCCTTGTGCAGGGGACATGGGTTTGACCCTGGCTCAGGAAGAGTCCACATACTGAAGGGCAACCAGAGCCCTAGAATCTGTGGTCTGCAACAAGAGCATTGAAGGCAGGTCCTTTCTGTCTGAGCTACCAGGGAAGCCAGCAGTCACCACCATGAGAAGCCTGAGCTCTGCAACTAGAGAAAGCCCATGCGTGCAATGAAGACCCAATGCAGCCAAAAATTAATGAGCTAATAAATTTTTTAAACACTGTTGGTTGAAACATTTTTTAAAAAATATTTATTTCTCCTGCCTCCCAATGCTGTGCAACTTCTTTTCAGCAGTGCATTAAGAGATAGAAACTAAGAAGAAGAAAAAGAAACCACTATCTTAATAATCTTCAGTGCTTCTGTAGATCTGAGATTCCTTAAAAAAAATGAAACCAATCAGATAAATTTAAACACCTTTATCATTTGTTTCTAATACTTCATTCATTCAACAGATATGAATGAACAAATAGTGGTCCACGCTAGGAAATAAAGGAGGTGGGGGCAAGGCAGTAAGATCTCGGCTCTTTCTGATTTTTACGTGTTTGGTGGTGATGGTGGTTGTGAAGTGAGAGTAAGGAAGGTACAGAAAGGAAAGGTAAACAACAGATAAACAATATAACTGCAAACCAGGTTCTGTGGTTAACATTCTGAATGTATAAACTCATTTAGTCTTTACAACAGTTCTCACGAAGTATGTACTTTTATTATTCTGAAAACAGAGGCACGAGAGATGAAGTACATGTCCCCAAGTCACCCAAGTAGCAGAGGTGTACTGGGGAGTTGAGCCCATTGAGTCTGGCCCCTGTGCTCACGCGCTTTACCACTCAACTCTGCTGCCAAGAGGTTAGGACTGGGAAGAAAACAGAACAGTGTGGTGTGACACCTTGTGGCTGGTTGCTGCTTTAAACTGAGTGACGATGGGGACTTAAGGAGTGTGCATGCTTCTTTAAGTCACTTCAGTTCTTAAGTTGCTTCAGTCGTGTCCGACTCCGTGACTCTCTGGACTGTAGCGCACCTGGCTCCTCTGTTCATGGGATTCTCCAGGCAAGAATACTGGAGTGAGTTGCCATGCCCTCCTCCAGGGGATCTTCCAGCCCCACATCTCCTGGGTCTCCTGCATTGCAGGAGGATTCTTTACTGTTGAGCCATCAGGGAAGCCCTCTTTAAGGAGATGTNGGCTCCTCTGTTCATGGGATTCTCCAGGCAAGAATACTGGAGTGAGTTGCCATGCCCTCCTCCAGGGGATCTTCCAGCCCCACATCTCCTGGGTCTCCTGCATTGCAGGAGGATTCTTTACTGTTGAGCCATCAGGGAAGCCCTCTTTAAGGAGATGTCATTTGAACTGAGACCTAGTGTCTAAAAAGAGTTAGCCATGCAGGAATCTAGAGGGTAGGGAACAAGTGCAGTAGCTTTGAAATGTCACCAGGTCAAGGAACAAAAAGCTGGTGAGACGGCTTTCTCTGCAAGGGGTGTGGTGGAGCAGGCCCAGTCAAGAGGTAGCACGGGTGCAGAAGGGTGGGTTATCTAGGACTGTGTAGGACATGATAATGAGGCGCCATGGAGAACCACTGGAGACCGTGCAGCAGGGGAGCAACAGAATCAGATCTGTATTGGAGAAGAACCACTCCAGCTGCGGTGCCTCCAAATCAGAGAGGATGGTGACTTGGAGGGGCCACCATGGTGGGACCGAAGAAAGGGGCAGATTTAGAATACATTTTAGAGATGGGAGAGATATGACATACTCATAGATTGTGAAGGGTGATTAAAAAATCTCCTAGCTCAAAACTGTACTGTTCACATTTCAGGCTGATTGAAGAGTATATATGGGAGGGGTCATGGCCGCTATAAGTGGCTGTTTACTTTGCAGAAAAATGACCATGGCACTGCTCAAAGAATCTATTGTGTGCACACGCCTGTGCATCCACACACGTGCGTGCGTGCACACGCACACACACCTACCTTCTAAATTAATACAGCAATTTTAAAATCTGAAGGTAAATCAGGTCAGTAGAAAACATGAGAGACCATTTTTTTTAAACCAGCATCTGGTCAGCATTAGCTCAGGTACTACCAAAGGAGAAAGATACTCTGCAGTAAGACACAAGCTGCTATCTTTGACCAAAGGTGTGTGTGCATGCTCAGTCGTGTCTGACTCTTTGAGACATCGAGGACTGTAGCCCACCAGGCTCCTCTGTCTATGGAATTTTCCAGGCAAGAATACTGGAATGAGTTGCCATTACCTCCTCCAGGGTATCTTCCCCACCCAGAGATATATCCCGCATCTCTTTTGTCTCCTGCATTGGCAGGCAGATTCTTTACCAATAGCGCCACTTCGGAAGCGCAAAGTTATTACTCCTTTAAAGGTTAGGTACCTTTGCATTTCATCCAAAGATGGGCTCAATAAAGGACAGAAATAGTATGGACCTAACAGAAGCAGAAGATATTAAGAAGAGGTGGCAAGAATACACACATGAACTGTACAAAAAAGCTCTTCACGACCCAGACAATCATGATGGCGTGATCACTCACCTAGAGCCAGACATCCTGGAATGTGAAGTCAAGTGGGCCTTAGAAAGCATCACTATGAACAAAGCTAGTGGAGGTGATGCAACTATTGAGCTCGTGTGCCCTGGAGCCCATGGTCTACAATAGGAGGAGCCACCACAATGAGAAGCTGGAGCACTGCAACTAAAGAAAGCCTGTGAGCAGCAATGAAGACCCATCACAGCCAAAATTTAAGTAAGTTAAAATAATAAATAAAAATAATATAATAATAAAAATAATAAACAGGAAAATGAATGGAAGAAAACTTGCTCAGTTTTATAGCTCAGTTCAGTTGCTCAGTCGTGTCCGACTCTTTGTGACCCCATGAATCGCAGCACGCCAGGCCTCCCTGTACATCATCATCTCCTGGAGTTCACTCAAACTCACGTTCATCAAGTCGGTGATGCCATCCAGCCATCTCATCCTCTGTCGCCCCCTCTTCCTCCTGCCCCCAATCTCTCCCAGCATCAGAGTCTTTTCCAATGAGTCAACTCTTCGCATGAGGTGGCCAAAGTACTGGAGCTTCAGCTTTAGCATCATTCCTTCCAAAGAA
>SJYX01004201.1:0-11043 GCA_006410675.1 Oreotragus oreotragus | reverse complement strand
CCACCTCATGAGAAGAGTTGACTCATTGGAAAAGACTCTGATGCTGGGAGGGATTGGGGCAGGAGGAGAAGGGGACAACAGAGGATGAGATGGCTGGATGGCATCACTGACTTGGTGGACGTGAGTCTGAGTGAACTCTGGGAGCTGGTGATGGACAGGGAGGCCTGGCGTGCTGCGATTCATGGGGTCGCAAAGAGTCGGACACGACTGAGCGACTGAACTGAACTGATGTAAATCAATGACAGGATAATCAGTGTATACTTAAGAATAAGTGGTTTAGGGACTTCCTGGTGGTCCAATGGTTAAGAATAAGCCTGCCAGTGCAGAGGACATGCGTTCAGTCTCTGGTCCAGGAGCTAAGGGCTTACATGCTGTAGGGCAGCTAAGCCCATGTGCCACAAATACTGAGCCTGCTGGCCTAGAGCCCGTGCTCCACAACGAGAGAAGCCACAGCAAGGAGAGGCCCGCTCAGTGCAACTAGAGAAAACCCATGTGACACAAGGAAGACCCAGTTCAGCCATAAATAAATGGAAATAAATACAGAATATGGAGATGGAAATGGCAACCCACGCCAGTATTCTTGCCCAGAAAATCCCATGGACGGAGGAGTCTGGCAGACTACAGTCCATGGGGCCTGAAGGAGTTGGACACAACTGAGTGACTAACACTTCCACTCGTTTCTTCACTTGCAAAAATGTCTACTGGGCTAAGTTCTTGGGTAAAATAGTCAAGATGACATTTTAATTTTAGCAATTAAATATGTTAAAAATAAATCGAGTGAGTTATGTATTCAGTTAGGTTTCTCTACTGCCTCTCAGTTTTTAAATACTTATCTTGGAAAAATAAACCATTGGTTAGTTCTATTGATATTTATTTTTGTTAGGTCACTAGCATACTCTGAGAAAGTTTTCTCTTTAAAAATTTGAACCACAAATTAAAGTTATTAGCTACTCCAGTGCTTGCTCTAAGCCCTATGTCCAGGTCTCTTCTCCGTTCTAAGCACATAGCTGAAGTTCAATAGATGTTTATAGCTGGTAAAATCTAATATTTATATCTGAGGGACTTCCCTGGCAGTCCAGCAGGGGTTCGATCCCTGGTCAGGGAACTAAGATCCCACATACAGCACAGCACAGCCCAAAATAAGAATAATAATAATATTTAGATCTGAAAGGCTGACAGTGTGAAAAAGAAATCATTACTAGGCAAGAACTTATATATGCCATCTTATCAATTGTTTCCTGGTTGTTTTGCAGTTGCTCTGTTCCTTTCTTCTGCTCTTGCTGCCTTTCTTTGTAAATGAATGGTTATGCTTATCTTTGTGAATCCACTTTAGGTTTCTGCTGCATGTTACAGTCTATCTTATGCTGGTAACAGCTTAACTTCGATTGTATACAAAACTCTATCCTTTACTCCCCTTTTATGTTTCTGATGTTACAGTTTATCTTTTTTAATATTGTGTATTTATTTAAGGATTGTCTTTTATACTTTATATAGAGTTAAGTATTTAACACTCTACCATGTTACAATATTAGAGTATTCTAAATTTGACTACATATTTACTTTAGCAATGTGTTGAAAATATATGGTCATATGTTTTCATGTTACTAATTATCATCCTTTCAACATGAAGACCTCCTTTCAGCATTTCTTGTAAGGAAGGTCTAGTAGTGATAAATTCCCTCAGCTTTTGTTTGTCTAGGAAAGTATTCATCTCTCCTTACTTTCTTAAGGACAGCTTTGCCAGGTAAAGTACTCTTGGCTCCAGTTCTTTTTTTTTTTTTTTCTTTCTGCACTTTGAATATAGCATTTTACTCTCTTCTGGCTAGTAAGTTTTCTGCTGAAAAGTCTTCTAATAGCCTTTTGAGAGTTCCCCTTTTTCCTTTCTGCTTTTAAGATTTTCTTTGTCTTTGATTTTTGACATTTTTATTCTAATGTGTCTTGGAGAGGGTTTCTTTTTTTTTTTTTCAACTTTTTATTTTGTATTGGGGTATAGGCAGTTAACAATGTTGTGATATTTTCAGGTGAACAGTGAAGGAATTCAGCCATACATATACATGTATGTATATGTATATACATACACATGTATCCATTCTCCCGTCCCATCAAGGCTGCCATGTAGCATTGAGCAGAGTTCCACATGCTATACAAGAGGTCCTTGTTAGTTACCCATTTTAAATATAGCAGTGTGTACATGTCCAACTCAAAAGTCCCTAACTATCCCTTCCCTCAGCCTTCCCCCGGCAACCATAAGTTCCTTCTTTAAGTCTGTGAGTCTCTTTCTGTTTTGTAAGTAAGTTCATTTGTTTCATTTCCCTTTAGATCCCACATATAAGGGATATCATACGATATTTGGAGAGGGTTTCTTTGTGTAGTGACCTATGAACTTCATGAACTTGGATATTCAAGAAAAAAGTGAGTGTTAGTCTCTCAGTCATATCTGACTCTTTGTGACCTGATGGACTGTAGCCTGCCAGGTTCCTCTGCCTAAGGAATTCTTCAGGCAAGAAGGGAGTGAGTAGCCACTCCCTTCTCCAGGGGATTCTCCCAACCCAGAGATCAAACCTGGGTCTCCTGCATTGCAGGCAGGTTTTTTTTTTTTTTTTTTTTTTAAACCATCTGAGACACCAAGGAAGCCCCATAACATTGTTTCCATGCGTGCATCCTTAGTCGTGTTTCCATGTGTGCATACTCAGTTGTGCCCTACTTCTGGCGATCCCATGGACTGTAGCCTACCAGGCTCACCACTGAGCTACCAGGGAAGTGGTTGGATGTCCAACTCTCTCCCCAAATCTGGGAAGTTCTCAGCCGTTACTTCTCCAAATAAGTTTTCTACCCCTTTCTCCTTCGCTTCTTCTCCTGATCACAAATCGATCCTTTTGATAGTATCCTATAACTCACATAGGCTTTCTTTCTTCTTTCTTTTATCTCTCCTGACTGGGTAATTTCAGAGTTCTTGTCTTCAGTATCACTGATTTTTCTGTTTGCCCAAGTCTGCTCTTATGTTTTCTATTGCACATTTAATTTCATCCATTTTATCTTCAGCTCTAAAATTTCTGTTGGTTCTTTCTTTCTGTCTCTTTGTTAATGTTTTTCATGTTTCTGGATTTTGCTGAATTGTCTCTGTGTTTTCTTGTAGCTCACTGAGTTTCCTTAAAAGAGTTATTTTGCATTCTTTATCCGTTAAGCCAGAGATCTCCATGTCTTTGTGTTCAGTACTAGAAGATCATTGGTGGTGTCATATGCCCTTGATTCATCATGTTCTTTTGAGTTTTTGTGTTGCTGTCTTCACATTTGAAGTAGCAGTCATTTCCTCTGCTACTGCTACTGCTAAGTCACTTCAGTCGTGTCCAACTCTGTGCAACCCCATAGACGGCAGCCTATGAAGCTCCCCCGTGCCTGGGATTCTCCAGGCAAGAACACTGGAGTAGGTTGCCATTTCCTTCTCCAGTGCAAGAAAGTGAAAAAGTGGAATGTGAAGTTGCTCAGTCGTGTCCGACCCTCAGCAACCCCATGGACTGCAGCCTTCCAGGCTCCTCCGTCCATTGGATTTTCCAGGCAAGAGTACTGAAGTGGGGTGCCATTGCCTTCTCCTATCATTTCCTCTAGTCTTTACTAAATGCTCTCTTCAACGCATCTGTTTTTTTTTTTTTTTTTGCTCCAGTGGAGTATGGGCATTTCTCCTCCACAAAGATGGACTTCCACAAAGGCTCTTTGTATTGTGAGTGAATGTCTAAATCAGTGTTCTCTAAGGACTACCAGAACTTGATTGAGAAAGGCTGAAAGTGGTTTATGGGTCACTGCAAGGTCCACAGTTAGAATCAAGGTTTGTCTGCCTGTCACCTGACACAGGATAAGACTCCTCCTGGGTCCCTTGACATATGATGCTAGAATCCACAGCTCCCTCAAAGACACTTCTATCCATGGATGTATGCTGACTTTTTTGTTGTTGAGGTGGGAGGGAAGACAAAAATGAGGGATGTCTATGCCACCATCATATTAACATCACTGCCTCCGCCCTTAAACAAACAAACAACTCCTGAAACCAAGAATTAAAAGGTAAGGGGAAAGGTTGTTTAAAAGTGTCAGATTTTAATTTTTGCTTGTGCATGTGTGTCATTAAAAGGGGAGTTTTACAATTAATTCAGCAAGTTATAATTTCAAGACTCCTGAAAAGTGATTCAGCTGTTGCAGCATTATATCATGTCAATTGTGTTTTAGGATTTTTTTCTTCTAGAGTTTGTAACTCAGTAATACTTTGTTACACGTAGGAAAAATATGGTAGACTTCTGATGCATTTGTTTAAACACTTAAAATTTCTGTTATTTTAAAATTGTTATCAATATAAAACTCCACTGATAAAGATAAATACATTTGAACAATGTTTATATTCATGTAGTAAAAGAAACATAAGAGACATATAAAAAAATGTTTAACCTTCCAAGAGTCTGCTGCTGCTGCTGCTGCTAAGTCACTTCAGTCGTGTCTAACTCTGTGTGACCCCATAGACGGCAGCCCACCAGGCTCCCCCATCCCTGGGATTCTCCAGGCAAGAATACTGGAGTGGGTTGCCATTTCCTTCTCCAATGCATGAAAGAGAAAAGTGAAAGTGAAGTCGCTCAGNCTGCTGCTGCTAAGTCACGTCAGTCGTGTCCGACTCTGTGCGACCCCATAGACGGAAGCCCACCAGGCTCCCCCGTCCCTGGGATTCTCCAGGCAAGAACACTGGAGTGGGTTGCCATTTCCTTCTCCAACGCATGAAAGTGAAAAGCGAAAGTGAAGTCGCTCAGTCGTGTCTGACTCTTAGCGACCCCATGGACTGCAGCCCACCAGGCTCCTCCATCCATGGATTTTCCAGGCAAGATACTGGAGTGGGACGCCATTGCCTTCTCCTATTTGTGCTTAGGCTAAACAAAACAAACATATTTCTGTGGGAACTTAAAACAGAGAATCTTTCAGAGTTTCATGTTCTGTAAGTTTGTTGACCGGAATGGTTGTTCTTTTGATTTTTCCTAATTCAAATTAGAGGCAAAGCAAGAACTGTATTTAAATAGCTCCTGATGTTTCTTCACAGCTGGCTACCTGTAAAGAGACACATCTACGAATGAGCATATGGATGAGAAAGTAAAAACATAGTGACAGCTTAGAGAGAAAACAGTCATCTGGGGCAGAAAATGCATTGTTAACCTGGGTTTGTCCAGGGGAGATTAGTACCAGTAATCTCTCTTTACTCTTTCATCCATAACATGGTCCAGTTTTTATGAGCCATGAAAACTGAATTATCACAATAACAATTACAGAATAATGGCCTTTGGTAGAGGTGCATATCTACCTATATAATAATGGATATATGCACATCCAGGTGTCTATATATTTAACATTTCAGATGTTAATGGTATTAATAATTGGTTACCTGTTGAGACAGTTCTATGTGCCAAGCACTGTGCTAAGTGCTTTACATACGGAATCTAGTTGAATTATCATAATAAGCTTGACAAAGTAGGTACCACCATTATAACTCCATTTTACATAAGGAAATTGTGGTTTAGAGATGTGATGTGTGTAAATAATTGAAATCCAGGTCAGGCAGACTAAAAAGCTTGTACACTTAATTACCATGCTTTGAAGCATGTTTGGATTATAGACTATTTCACAAGGATATACAGTTCTGCTGTTTTCAAGCATGTGGTTGTATAAATGTAAACATTCTCTTTTGCTGCCAGAGAGTATCCTGGTGCCTCATGTATCCCTTTCATATTTTTTGTTTATTCAACAAGTATTTATTTATTGCCAACTGTGCCAGGTAGAGTTCTAGGCAGTATTAATGAAGAAAAAATCGATCAAGAGTCTTGTCTGAATAAGGAAGGCAGAGGTGGTGGTGGTGGATGGATGGATGGAAAGAGAAAAAAACAATGTGTATAATACATAAGGAAATTATTAGAAGATGATAAGTGCAATATAAATAAGAAAAAGTAAGGCAGAGTAAGGAGGATGGGAAGGACTTCTGTATATGTTTGGGGGGCTGCATATATTTTTTTTGTGTGTATGGGGGTTGAATGCATCATTAAGGAACTAACATTTGAACAGACAGATAAGGAGTTATCCAGGGTGCTATCTGGAGGAAAGGACAGAGCTCAGAGCAAGGCTATGGAGTGGGGTGTGTTTGGCGTGTGTGAGGTGTGGGGTCGGTGGGGACAAAGGAGTAGGAAGGGCCATGTCAGGTGGGGCTGTGGATGCTCCATATGCCTTCGCTTTACCCTGGGGGTCCAAGCGGTTGGAAAATTGCAGAGTTTTGGGTGGAAAAATGCTCTTAATCTACCTTTTTGTAAAAATTTTATTTGTTATGCCAGGCCTTAGTTGCAGCTTGCGGGATCTTCGTTGTGGCATGTGGTATCTTAAGTTGCGGTATCTTTACTTGTGGCTTGCAAACTCTTAGCTGTGGCATGTGGGGTCTAGTTCCCTGACCAGGGATTGAACCTGGGTCCCCTGTATTGGGAGCGTGGAGTCTTAGCCACTGGACCGCCAAAGAAGTCCCTTGTGTCAAAGGAGATCTGTAAAAGTCGCGCAGTTGTGTCCAACTCTTTGCGACTCCATGGACCATATAGTCCATGGAATTCTTCAGGCCAGAATACTTGAGTGGGTAGCCTTTTCCTTCTCCAGAGGATCTTCCCAACCCAGGGACTGAACCCAGGTCTCTTGCATTGCAGGTGGATTCTTAACAAACTGAGCTATAAGGGAAGCTCAAGAATACTGGAGTGGGTAGTGTATCTCTTCTCCAGCGATCTTCCCAATGCAGGAGTTGAATCGGGATTTCCTGTATTGCAGGTGGATTATTTACCAACTGAGCTAAGAGGAAGTCCCTTAATCTACCTTTTATGCTAGTTTCTAGTGTGACACAGATTTGCAAAACAGAGGGCTGTAAGTAAGCCCAGTCTTTAGAATAGAGAATAGAATCAAGCTAACTGTCTCTCAGAGAAATACATTTTGACAGACAGAGGTTCATTCCATCATTTAAGGCCAGATAGCAGGCATTTATCACTTCCTAATTCTTCCCTAACTTAAGTTGCCTGTATCTTGTCTTTTGGCCCTATGCACACCTGAAAGTGCAATTGTCTAGAAGACAGAGGGCATGTTCAGTAATTCAAAGGCATGTGTGCACTGCCTAATTCTCCTACTGCTACAATTGCCTGTCTTTTCTTACTGGCCCAATGCACATCTGACAGAAATTCTTGAGAGCATAATCATCTAAAAGGAAGGTCTTTTTTTCAAAGCTAACTTTTATAAACTGAAGGTATGACTTCTAAGCACTTGGATTAAAAACACTCTGAGAAAGTAATATGCTGTCTTCCCAGTAACTGACCCTTTCCTTTTCTCTACCCACTGGAGGCCAGAGGACCACAGTGAAATTTTGGGGCTGGAGTACTTGGACCAATTTGTGTTCAAATCCCGTCATAAAACTAGAAGGTAACAAGGTATCTGAGATGAGCAGATCTAGATTCAATGAAACAATCTGACCTTTCTAAGTCAGTTTCTTTCTCTGTAAAAGAGAGGCGATAACATGGTGCCCAATGCGAAAGCTATGCCAACTTGAAAGCACCAGAGGCACAAGGTGTAGTTGTTTTTACGTTGCTTTATTGACAAAACAACAGACGCCACATGATCCACTTTCCTGACGGCAGCCTTCTCCTATGTCAATGCTGCTTTCTTCCTCTCACAGGCGCCCAGATTTGTTCAGTCATCTCATTTTTAGTTCAAGCTCTCTTTCAGTGTGGAAGTTGCACTGCATTCTATAAGCTTGTAAAGAAAGTAGGGTACAGTGTGGAAGCACCAGGGCCTGGAGGGCAAAAACCTGGGTTTGGAACTTGGTTCTATCACCTGTTAGCTGTGTGACTTAGCTTCACATCCTGGAACCTCAGCTTTCATATGTAAGATGCAGATAAATATAGACCAGATGGTTCTGAGGAGTAAGTGAGAAAAACATTTGTAAAGCCTCCTGTCCAGTGTCTAGCCTATGATGTGAGTTTTATAAAGGTTAGATCCCATTTTCTCCTTTTTAATTAGGCACAGAATTACAAAGAGACTAGACAAGATGTGGGAAACACGGAGGTAAATTAGGAGTAATGAGGAGACGGCAAATTCATAGGAGGAAAGAGATGAAAAAAGAGGTCATAGGGAGCTGGTTAGAAGGAAAGTAAGAGGGTGGAGAAAGTGGGTATATGATGAGAGAAGGGAAGTATGACCTCTATGAAATGAAGACCAGCTCTTTCTCCATAGACCAGGGATCCATGGAATTCTATTTGATGCAGCCTCCAGACTTAGCCCTTCTAAAATACCCTCTTTTACCAGGGGGGATGGTGGGGGGAAGGGATAGTTATGGAGTTTGAGATCGACATGTACACACTGGTACATTTTAAATGGATAACCAGCAAGGACCTGTATAACACAGGGACCTGTGCTCAATGTTACGCGGCAGCCTGAATGGGAGGGGATTTTGAGGGAGAATGGGTATGTGTATAGCTGAGTCCTTTTGCTGTTCCCCTGAAACTGTCACAACATTGTTAACCAGTTATACCCCAATACAAAATAAAAAGTAAAAATAAATTTTAAAAACCTCTTTTTTTAAACCAAAAAAGACTATTTGTATCTTTCTCTCAGAAAACAACATTTACAGACTCACACCATTAGAACACTGTTTTGTCTTTGCAAACTGTCAGTTTTTATTTATCCTCATATCTTAAAATACTTCCTCCAACTCTTAGTTGACGAAGAGAATCACAGTTCTGTAGCCAGGTTTCAAGGCTCTGTGATAATTAGCAGAGTCAACCTGGGATATGAAACTCTTGAGCAGGGATCCCTAGGCTTTCTCTTCTTGGAGAAATGGAAGTCTTCCTTCCCTCTTCTCAAAGTCACTACATTGCCATTAAAAAAAAAAAAAAATGACTTCCCTGGTCTGCCTCTGTGAAATCCAGGTTAACTGTGACTTACTTTTCCCCCCATGGTGTAGGCAAGTTTTATAAATTTTAACTTTTATTATTTGAAGGGGTGCATTAGCTAATATTTGATCTCTTATTTCATAACAATCAAGGGAATTTTGAGCATTCCGAGCTCAACTAGTGTGTTTAATTAGTTGGTTGGGGATAAAATTTTTTCCTTCAAATCACTGTTAGACATTTGATTACATTCATTTCTTTAGATCCCAGATTTATTTCCTTAGTCACAGAAGTTATTTATTGAGAGTCTGAGAAATAATAGACATTGTGTATGTGGTACTCAGAGACCAATGCTAAGAAGGTAGTTATTCAAGTGGGTGGATCCAAGCAAGTTTGCTGAGTTCAAGAAAATGCACCACTAATTATTTTCCTGTATGACAGAAAAAAAGTCATTGCAGTTCTCTTTTCAGTTTCTCATTGATCTTTAAACTTTACCTTGATGGAAATGGCCTTCATCATATATACTCCACACCCAACAACTTTTGTTCTTTGAAAACTGAATGTTCGCCAGGTTAAATATTAAACAACAAATGAAATGGAAAGGGTGTATTTATATTGCCCTCAAATCCCCCTGCAACTCACTCCCAGCCTGATAGGCAAGAGATTCTTATGGTGGAATGACTCCCTCAATGGGGAAAGACATGGGCAAGTTTCACAACTGTTCATTCTCCAAAGCCATTTTTCAAGCAAAAACTAGTTCATGGGTGAACACACATAAGATTCCCAGCACATAACTCTACTCACCTAGATCAGGCTGTATGCCTTAATGGGGGAGGCGGATAAATCTAGAGAGCCACAGTAACAGTGTGTGCCCCTCAGCATGGGGAGATAGGATGCAGGGAGAAGCAGTTTACCTAGTAGGGTCACGATGCACAGAAGGATGGCAATAAGAGCCCCCGTGCTCAGTCCCGTGGGGTGGACGAGGGCCTCCGCATGGCAGGACTGCATGTTCCCTTGGTGGTCACATGCACAGACCCGGACAGTCACTGTCCCAGTGCTGCTCTGGACTGGGTAGTCGTTGTCTGATATGACCACAGGCAGGAGATAGGTGCTCATCTCGTGTCTGTTATAGCCATTTTTCCGAGTAAAGATTCCCGCTGTGTTGTCTGGAACCGGAAAGCAGAGTGGTGAATGGAAGTGGAAATCATGTTATGAATGGGATCAGTTCTGATGAGACTAGATAGATATAGACACAGACATAAATACATAGACAGACCGGCAGCTTGGGCTCATTTACCTTTGTTGTCTTGAATGGTGAAGTTTGAGCCACTGGCTGCTTCGGGGGCCAGCAAGAACGAGAATTGGTGCCCGCTGTAAGGGTCATCCTTGTCAACGGCGCGTAGGGTCTGAATCAACTAAAATCAAAACCGTAAAGCTGTCATCAAGTGTTACTAACTCAAGAGTTTCTTACAGCTTTGCAGTAAATTGTTTAACTCAATGATATCTAATTTTAATTTTACAGTGATGGCCTCTAGAAAGCTTACAATGAATCCACCCTAGGCAGAGAACTGATTGGCTGGAAAATAGAGCAAGGGACAGCCCTACAACAGTATTTATTGCAGCAAATCTAAATTCATCTGTCGAAACCGGTAGTACCCTCTTCCTTCTGACAACCAGAAATGTCCCCAGATATTACCAAATGTCCCTGGCAGGGGTGGGAGGGGGGGGTGCGGGGCAAAATCACCTGGGTTGAGAAACATAGCCTTAGAGTGATAACAAGCTTAAAATATCTCTGGCGATTTATGACAACATTGCAACTTAAGTGAAGGGAGGCACTCTTTGGACAGCTTGCTTAGAAATGCAAGCTTGGCATATACATAAGCAATTGACTTGCTAAAGAGCTAGTTTGAATATGAAACCCACAACTTCAGAGTCCCATTTTAACATGTATTTTAACAGCGCACTTCTATTTTGACAAACTAACATAATTTTTATATCACTGGCAGAAAAGACTGATTTCAGGTGGGGACAAATGTGTAAAACAGTAAAACATTCATGAATTTGTATTACTTGTACAGATGGGCAATGTAAATAAATGAAACTGTGAATTATAGGC
>SJYX01004200.1:224138-378200 GCA_006410675.1 Oreotragus oreotragus | reverse complement strand
CATACTGTTCATGAGGTTCTCAAGGCAAGAACACTGAAGTGGCTTGCCATTCCCTTCTCCAGTGGACCACATTCTGCAGACCTCTCCACCATGACCCCACATGGCTTAGTTTCATTGCGTTAGACAAGGCTGTGGTCCTAGTGTGGTTAGATTGACTAGTTTTCTGTGATTATGGTTTCAGCGTGTCTGCCCTCTGATGCCCTTCGGAACACCTGCTGTCTTACTTGGGTTTCTCTTATCTTGGATGTGGGGTGTCTTTCACGGCTGCTCCAGCAAAGCAGAGCTGCTGCTCTTTACGTTGGATGAGGGGTATCTCCTCACCTCTGCCCCTCCTGACCTTGAATGTGGAGTAGCTCCTCTGGCCCTCCTGTGCCCGGGCAGCCAGAGGGTCAACCCAGAGGACAAAAACAGGATAGGCAGGAAAACATGGGAAGAGCCTGGGTCCCTGGAGACACTCCTGAGCCACTCAATTATCACCTGTGGAACTGAACCACCCAGACTTCTTGTGAAATAAATTTTCCTTAGTGTTGGAAGTGTTTTAGGCCTTCCCTGGTGGCTCAGCTGGTAAAGAATCCACCTGCAATGCGGGAGACGTGGGCTCGATCCCTGGGTTGGCAAGATCCCCTGGGGAAGGGAAAGGTTACCGCCTGGAGAATTCCATGGACTGCAGTCCATGGTGTTGCCAAGAGTCGGACACTCTTTCTGAGCAACTTTCACTTTCTAAGTGTTTTAAGACCCGCCTAGTTAGATATTCTGCTCTTTGTAGTTGATTGTATATTGATAAAATCATGCTCTTTATCAAAACACAGATGTCTGAAGACAGACTATAAAGATCTTGTTACGCTCATACGTCTGGAGGCAGGAATTTTGCAAACTACACAAATACCTGTAGCTTTACCAGGACCACCCTAGTTTTGCTTCACTTTCCCAGTCACTGAACAGCCTGAACGAGAATGAGCCTGTTTTGGGGACTATTACCCATACTAGGAAATGTGACTGAGTCCAAATTTGCTGCTTTGGAATTACTTGAAGGCCTTTAGCTCACAACATTTTTTTGTAACTCTTCACACATGATGTTGTCTGAATGTGTATTGTGACTTTCCAAGAGGGAGAGCCCACAGGTGGATGTGTTTTTTCCTGCCCATGCCCCACGCCCTGGCAGATCCAAAGAAGTCCAGTATTCACACCCACGTTGTAAAGCCAACTCCTAGAAGTCTGGAGAACACTTTCATTTAAACACTATGCTTCTGTAATAAATTACTACAAAGGTATGAACAATAAAGTGGATTTATTTAGAAAGACTACAAAATTTGACAGACACAAAAGGCCCACAGGATTTAAAATTATTAAATATAAAAATGATTGGCTATAAACAATGTGAAAATACATTCCCCAGCCCCCATACAGAGCATAATTTAAGTACAGCAGTGATAAAGTCTCTGTGCTGTGTGCATATTTCCCTTTAAAAGAACTATTCTCAGGGGCCCACTTGGATAAATCACCACTATTTTACGTTTGGGTTCACCCTTTTCTGTAACAGAGGCTTTGGTTTCAAGTTCCCCCTGAAATTTTTATTGACTACAAAGATCTCTTTACTCCTAACTCCTACCATAGCAGATGGAGGCTAATTAGGCATGGGTCCTGTTTAAAAAAAAAATGGTGAAGAAAGGTTCTAGGATGACCTGAAATACCGGTGAGAGGAGTATCTTTTGGTGGCCAGCCAGGAGCTCCATTCTGCACCATTAAAACAGCAAAGTGACACCTGTGGACAAGGAGATCTTAAGCTCCGCACCGGCCTGCTGGGGCCATTCCCTCAACCTCCCAAGTGGGGACCCCGAGGGGGCCCAGATGATGGTCTGCTGTGAGTTCAGCTGGGCGGAGATGATACTTACAAGGACCACGGTACCTGCCTACCACCAGATGGTTATCTCTGAGCCCAGGTTAGACCTAAGCCAGTTCTCCTCCCTTACTTAGCACACCTTGTGAACACACACAGTGTATGATCTCCCGAGCAGGCAGTGGTGAGTTGCCACTAGCAACCAGACTGACACAAAGGGATAAGGCTCTGAGTCAGGAAGACAGCAGAGGTTGTGTCTGGGCGTCTGTGTCCGAAACCCATCCATGACACAGTGGCAGGTGAGAAACTAAGGACGGGGTCATTAACCTGTCTCACTGGAAACATGAGTCTACTCTGGAGTCTTGAGTGAAAACTCTGAACAAGAGGACAACCACGGTCTAGCCTGGGAAGAACTTGGTTAGAAAGGTCCCATTATAAAAAGACCTCCTTAGGAACGGTCTCATTCAAAGTGCCCTGGCTGGCTCTAATTAGCCTGCTGGCAACAGTTCTTCAATTACAGCTGGCTATGAAGTTCTCCTGAGCGGGGGTCTGGCACTCTCTTCCACCAGTAGCAGTACTGAACTGGGCAGGAGTCTCTGGGCGCTCCCTTTCTTCAGGTCTCCTCTGAAGAGAGAAACTAGGGCCATGTCTGTGTGGGAGCGAGAACCCTAAAGATCCTGCAACTCGACAGGCCCGGAATCTGAAGAAGCTGCCGTCGAGGCAGCCAGAGCCCGAGGCCCACCTCTGCCGGCTGCTGGAGCAGGACCTGGACCATCCCGGTAAGGAGACAGCGGGGAAGCGCTCAAAGCAAAAATCAAAGGTTGAGGTTTTAAAGTAAGATGGGCTCCAAAGAAAACACTGAACCTTAATTTCAGGGGAAATAATCATATGGCGAAAAGGAATGAACCGTTTTCTGTCTCATGGTGTGAACTCCTCTCTTCACGCTGGAAAGTGGTGAAGCCTGCTTCTACAATTGCTTTCAACTGCACTGTGCGGACACGGAGCTTTGGTCCCTAGGGTAGCAGTTTCTTCCGTTTTTTACGTGCACTTTTCCATGGGGTTGCTGACATTGTTGCTCTTAGAACATGTAAACTAGCAGCATCTTCCATACATTTTCTATTAGGCTATAAAAGGTCTCAGAAAGCTAGTAATTATATCCTAAAATGTTACAGTATAATTTTAAGGCAGAGTGAGATATGGTAAAAGCCTGGGTTTTACATGTGTAAGGAAAAAAACGTAGACCAACATTTAAAATAATGATCTCTTAAATAGACATTAAACTGTATCTAGTCATCAAAAAGCAAAGTCACAGCTAAGCAAATTAAAAGTAAAACCATTTATAAATGGATGAACTTCATCACGCTGTTCATACAGCTATAAAGCATAATTTGAAACCTAACCCTAGTAACAATGATGGAATAATTCATCAGCTGAGCTATGTGATTTAAAGAAACAGCTGCTCTTAACCTCCAAACAAAAACAAAAGTTCATCTGATGTAAGTTTCAACTGTTACAAAAAACTTTTTTAAAAGCCCTCTGGCCTTATTTATGGTGACTGATACACAGTCCAATCAATACTGATCAAACTGCTGTTCAGCGGTTTAACAAGGACCCAGGGTCTACAGGAGCTGCCGCACCCCCCGCAGCGACCTTGCGCACCCGTCCCCTCAAGTCTCTAAGCATTCAGAGGTTCGGTGAGGTACTCTCTCCTCACGGCGGCCTCCCCTTTTCTCGGCCGGGGCTCCTTACATTTTTCATGGAGCATAAAGGAGAAGTCAGCCAGGTATGCAAGACTTGCTAGCATCCCAAACACCTGAGGAGGGAAAGGGGACAAAGGTTACATGAGGAATTCTGGAGTATACTCTCACATTTCCTACTTGACTCTGGACCCACTTTATACAACAAGACAAGTCGACTTATTTTATACGCATCATTCTTAACATGTGTGTCGTGCCTAACTCTTTGCAACCCCAAGGACTGGAGCCCACCAGGCTCCTCCACCCATGGGATTTCCCGGGCAATACTGGAGCAGCTTGCCCTTTCCTTCTCCAGGGATCGAACCCACGTCTCTCAAGTCTCCTGCATTAGCAGGCACGTTCTTTACCACTAGTGCCACCTGGGAAGCCCCATTCTTAACATTAAGTAAAAAAAATTTTAAGGTCAGGTCATCAAAAAATGCAAAGTTAGAACAAATTTTCAGAGTAATGCCCATTAGTCAAAGTCTCCCAACGTCCTGTCATGTGTGTTTGTGTTCAGTGCCAATCACGAAGCTAAGGTTAACAGATGAAAACCCAGTCCAGCAACATGATGCAAAACAAGACTGTTAGCAAGGGTTAGACGACCCAGATGAAAGGAGCAGGCAACCACGCCTAGGCAAAAATGGAGAGTTACTCACAGCAGAGCATTCTGCAGTGAAGACACTCTTCAGTTACCTAAAAACTGTTTTCCAGCTCGCTGTCACACTGCGGTGACGCAGCAACGCGATGCCACTACCTGCTTCCTCTGCCTCAAGTCACTTCCTCATTCCACTCGCCTAACCTCTGAGCAAACATTCTGAGAATTCTGTCAAGACTGTCAAGAGACAGAAGAACAGTGCAATTCAGCTTCATCACTAACAAGACCCTTGAGGTCGGGGCCCAGAAGAGTGCTCCGCAGAAAGGGACACTGGCCGGGGGCGTGGCTGAGGTCCCTCTCGGACAAGCGCTGCAGCTCCACGTCCTGGCTCTTGGCCGCCGCGGCCCCGGCCCTCCACCCTCCGCGTTGCACGGGAAAGCAACAACTTCCTCATTCACCGAGCGTCCCCAACACATCCAGCCGAGATGCCACGAGCAAGCCCACCCCTCAAAAACCCAAGGCCCTTTGCCCCTCTGGAGCCTTCATTTCGCTCGAGGGCATCTGTCCCCTTGTTTGGCTGGCAAATATACTCCATACTTCAAAGGCCAGACCAGATGTCACCTCGTCTGTGACGGCTGCCTCAGAGCTCTGGTCTATACGGGACCCCCTCTGCATATCACCCAATGATTTTTTTTGCTCACATCAGAATTTTTTTTTTAAATAAACTCCTCACTCATTTAAATCTATATAATTTTCATACTTAGAAGGTAATTTTCAGCATATTATAAATACCGAGCTTTTAAACCACCACTCTTAAACATATTCAATGAGACTGAATACTGTAACATCCTAACACATCACCTAATTAAAACACAAAAAGAAGCTTTTAAATATCTGGGAATTTTAGGATATGCTCCCTCCCACCCTCCATGAACTGAACATCTCAACTTTATTTCACTTTGCACTTCTTCCACAGGATTTTTATAGTAATACATTTTTATACTAGAAATTACTGCTTCACCTTATCATACTCTTCTGCAACAAAAATGACTATAAACTGAAATTAACCATAAGACTGTCTCTTAAGTACTAAGATGTGTTCATGTAAGTAGGTAGATAATATTACAGCCAACCAATTGTCTGAATGCCTTTTGAGTTGTTCTGAGCAGTTTGAATGATCTATATGCTGATGTTTCCATTAATTACAACTTCAGTTTTGTTATGAACAAAGCATTAATTGAAAACCGGCTGACTAGTGAGAAGACTTGTTAACTGTTAACTGTTCATATTCACAGCACTGGCCTCGATTAAATCCACGATCTTTGATCTGCAATTCTGAAATTCAGAAAGCTACAAAAAAAAGTTTCATGATTTACTTGGCTCAAAACTGACACAAAATAAAACTATTTAGTCTTTACCCATCTCTCTTTTACTGTGAATATTCAGAATAATATTAATATTCAGAAATATTAATGTCAGATAACAAGGTGTCCAAAGGTGTGTGATATAGTATATGTACAGTTATTGCCTTTCTAAAATCCAGAATATTCTGAATTCTAAAAAACACTTGGCCCCTCAACTATTTCAGATAAAAAGATGTTTACTTATCTATCTCTTATATTAGACTGCACTTTGGGGTCAGTCTAATACCTGTTATTCCGTACACTTAAAACAGCACCTGATATGTGCAAGTGTGTTTTGTTGAACTGAAAAGGGGAGAAATTTTAAGATAATCAATCAATCCTATCACTTCCATCAGCAATAATGTTCATAGGCAGAGTAAGTAGGTTTTTGTTAACAGAACTCAAATTCTAAAGACAGATTCCAGGTTTTTAAGGCTATCATATCTATTTGCTTTTAGGTCCTCCATTGAAAATTACACTAAAAAATAAGTTAAATTACTCTCCTTTATTGTATAACCTGTTAAGTACTTTCCAAATTCTTATTTTTAAGCAAACAAAAACAAGCAAAGGATAAAGGGTACTTACAACTGCAGCAATTTCAGTTATGGTATTGTCATGTGTCAAAGCGAAAATGATGGATGCCACAAAGAATACCAGTCCTGTGCCCAGAGTGATAAAAAAATCCTACACAAGAGAGACACAGAAGGGACACAGACAGCACGGTTAGGTGGCTGAAAACAAGTGTGTTCTACTTTTCAACTTTTAAAAACCAGTGACTTCTTCTTTCTTTACTCAGACTTACATATTTCAACTAACTTTTCAATAAGCTTGGTATTTCATAAATACCCTGTAAAGGAACACCCTGTAAATGTGCACATGCTATATCCAGAAGATCATCTTTTTAATAAAAACAGTTCTCCTTTATCACCTATATGTGGACTCTAAAAACTGAAATCAGTGTATGTAACTTTGAAACAGACCCACAGCTGCAGAGAAACTAGTGCTGACCAGTGGGGAAAGGGGAGGGGCGGGGCGGGGGTGCCAACTATCGTGTTTAAATAAGCAACAGATGTAAGCACTGCAGAGCACAGGGAGATCTAGCCAGCGTTTTGTAACTGACTTTAACTGGAGTATAATCTACAAAAATATTGAACGGCTGGGTTTTACATCTGAAAGTAATAAAAAATCAACTATATACCATTACAAATAAGAAAGTAATATAAAATCAATATATACCATTACAAATAAATAAGATGAAACACACATGCATGTATATTTACCTTTTTCTTTAGGACGTAAAGATCAAAGCCGTAAGATTAAATATCATATTACTTCCAGCAAAAAAAAGAAAAGCATTTTTCTTTCCTTTCCAGGTAACCCATGCTAGGACGGCCTCTCTCAGAGTACTTTGTTGCTTTTAAGGTACAAAGGACTGCCCATCATTAACTCAATAAAACTGCGCCAACAGTCTGCTTTCTAGACCCTTAAGCTTCGTGGGACAGCCTGCTGTTCTCACCTGTGCCCACTAGGGCATCCCGCACAAGCCTGCATTAATAGGACGAGGCTGTCTACCCTGCAAGAGCACCCAGAGCGCATCAGGATGCAGCAGCACTGGCAGCGCCTCCTGGTTTCCAAGGGCGCTCTCGGTGTCACCTCACGAGGCTCGTGCTCAGAGGCCGACTGCCAACCCCGCTTGACACACAGACCTGATGCAGAGGACAGACTGCAGACGCGGCAGCCACGCCCGGGGGTTTCCAGTCTGAGTGAGTTTACATTCCCCACGGAACCCAGCACCAACAAAACCACCCAAAATAGACTCACTATTTTGTTAGTTCAACATTTATAAAAAACGCTTGATTTTTCTCTCTGCTTCTAAAAGAGGTGTTTTTCATATTTGAAGTACACTTGAAGTATTTAAACAAGACACTCATTTTGAGACAGAATGTAGGATTCAGTAACAAGGGCTCTAGAGCTGGACCACCCATCCCAGGCACGTTCCTTCCTCGCGACTGAGGAACTGAGTTCCTTCCTCTGACTGAGTTCCTTACCGATCACCTGTGTGCTTTTGTTTCTTCATCTGCAAGATGACAGTAACGATGTTCTAGTCGTAGGTGATTTTACACATTAGAGTTCTTTAATCCAAGAAGACTGCTCAGCCCAGTGCCAGATACACAGCAAATGTTTCTTAAACACTGGCTAGTGTTGTTCTTGATGTAATGGCACAGAAAAGATTCTCTCTTCAAAAATATTACTGTTCCTCCCTAGATACCACAACCACTATATACTCAAAACGTTTCTCAAAAAGAAAACCCCCCCAAATTTTAAGTATATTAGAAAGCAGACAGTAAGAGTAATTTTTAAATCAAGCAAACAGGACTTCTTTAAAATGTTAGGTTGAAAAGTAGAATATATATATGATTACAAATATGTTTAAAACTTTCTATAAGACCCAAAAGAAATATTTTAAGATGTTTTATGAAAGCTATTTTAAGATGAAGTGACTTTTTTTCATCAATATTTTACAATCAGTATTTACTCGTAACTTTTTAAATGCTGGAGTTTGATGAAGTCAGTGTTCTACATTTTGACCATAAAAAGTAGAAAATTTATAGTTTCTCATCCAAAAGATCAATGTTCTTACGAACAGCTAACCATTTCTAGGGCTTCCCTGGTGGTCCAGCTGTGCTCCCTGGTCTGGGAAGAGCCCGCCTGCCATGGAGGAGCCGAGTCTGTGCTCCCGCAGAAGTTGCCGCACTGAGACGCCCGAGCGCTGCGTTAGAGAGCAGCTGGCTGTCGCAACCAGAGACGGCCAGCCTGCAGCGACGAAGGCCCAGTGCAGCCAAGACGTAAACAGCACTTGAAAAACACTAACCGCTTCTAAAATACTTTTATGGAAAGTAGTGCTATTTGGCTGTTGGACGAGAAACGCATGAAGGTGGTCATCAGAATCAAATCAAGACTCTACCTGATTTTCAAAGTTATTTTTTAACTGTTCAATATCAACTTTTTGCTGCTTCATTTGTCAACCTTAAAAGAATCATTAAGTATATGTACTTTTTTATTGACGTATGGCCAATTTATCCTTTTGTGTTCACTTCAGGTGTAATTTTTGTAACTGACTTTAACTGGAGTATAATCTACAAAAATATTGAACGGCTGGGTTTTACATCTGAAAGTAATAAAAAATCAACTATATACCATTACAAATAAGAAAGTAATATAAAATCAATATATACCATTACAAATAAATAAGATGAAACACACATGCATGTATATTTACCTTTTTCTTTAGGACGTAAAGATCAAAGCCGTAAGATTAAATATCATATTACTTCCAGCAAAAAAAAGAAAAGCATTTTTCTTTCCTTTCCAGGTAACCCATGCTAGGACGGCCTCTCTCAGAGTACTTTGTTGCTTTTAAGGTACAAAGGACTGCCCATCATTAACTCAATAAAACTGCGCCAACAGTCTGCTTTCTAGACCCTTAAGCTTCGTGGGACAGCCTGCTGTTCTCACCTGTGCCCACTAGGGCATCCCGCACAAGCCTGCATTAATAGGACGAGGCTGTCTACCCTGCAAGAGCACCCAGAGCGCATCAGGATGCAGCAGCACTGGCAGCGCCTCCTGGTTTCCAAGGGCGCTCTCGGTGTCACCTCACGAGGCTCGTGCTCAGAGGCCGACTGCCAACCCCGCTTGACACACAGACCTGATGCAGAGGACAGACTGCAGACGCGGCAGCCACGCCCGGGGGTTTCCAGTCTGAGTGAGTTTACATTCCCCACGGAACCCAGCACCAACAAAACCACCCAAAATAGACTCACTATTTTGTTAGTTCAACATTTATAAAAAACGCTTGATTTTTCTCTCTGCTTCTAAAAGAGGTGTTTTTCATATTTGAAGTACACTTGAAGTATTTAAACAAGACACTCATTTTGAGACAGAATGTAGGATTCAGTAACAAGGGCTCTAGAGCTGGACCACCCATCCCAGGCACGTTCCTTCCTCGCGACTGAGGAACTGAGTTCCTTCCTCTGACTGAGTTCCTTACCGATCACCTGTGTGCTTTTGTTTCTTCATCTGCAAGATGACAGTAACGATATTCTAGTCGTAGGTGATTTTACACATTAGAGTTCTTTAATCCAAGAAGACTGCTCAGCCCAGTGCCAGATACACAGCAAATGTTTCTTAAACACTGGCTAGTGTTGTTCTTGATGTAATGGCACAGAAAAGATTCTCTCTTCAAAAATATTACTGTTCCTCCCTAGATACCACAACCACTATATACTCAAAACATTTCTCAAAAAGAAAACCCCCCCAAATTTTAAGTATATTAGAAAGCAGACAGTAAGAGTAATTTTTAAATCAAGCAAACAGGACTTCTTTAAAATGTTAGGTTGAAAAGTAGAATATATATATGATTACAAATATGTTTAAAACTTTCTATAAGACCCAAAAGAAATATTTTAAGATGTTTTATGAAAGCTATTTTAAGATGAAGTGACTTTTTTTCATCAATATTTTACAATCAGTATTTACTCGTAACTTTTTAAATGCTGGAGTTTGATGAAGTCAGTGTTCTACATTTTGACCATAAAAAGTAGAAAATTTATAGTTTCTCATCCAAAAGATCAATGTTCTTACGAACAGCTAACCATTTCTAGGGCTTCCCTGGTGGTCCAGCTGTGCTCCCTGGTCTGGGAAGAGCCCGCCTGCCATGGAGGAGCCGAGTCTGTGCTCCCGCAGAAGTTGCCGCACTGAGACGCCCGAGCGCTGCGTTAGAGAGCAGCTGGCTGTCGCAACCAGAGACGGCCAGCCTGCAGCGACGAAGGCCCAGTGCAGCCAAGACGTAAACAGCACTTGAAAAACACTAACCGCTTCTAAAATACTTTTATGGAAAGTAGTGCTATTTGGCTGTTGGACGAGAAACGCATGAAGGTGGTCATCAGAATCAAATCAAGACTCTACCTGATTTTCAAAGTTATTTTTTAACTGTTCAATATCAACTTTTTGCTGCTTCATTTGTCAACCTTAAAAGAATCATTAAGTATATGTACTTTTTTATTGACGTATGGCCAATTTATCCTTTTGTGTTCACTTCAGGTGTAATACAAAGTGATTCAATTATGTTTTTTCAGAATATTCTATTATAGATTTATGTTTTCTTCAGATTATATTCCATTAGAAGTTATTATAAGATACTGAGTACTGTTCCCAGTGCTAGCAGTAAATCCTTATTGCTCCATTTTATGTATATAGTCTCTTAATCCCACATCCCTAATTTGTCCCTGCTCTCTTCTCTCTCCTCTCTGGCAACCACAAGCTTGCTTTCTGTATCTGTAAGTCTGTTTCTATTTTGTGTATATATATATCTTTTATATTATTTTTAAGAATCCACATAGTGCTATCACATAGTATTTGTCTTTCTGACACAGTATAATATTCTCTAGGTCCAGTAACATGTTACTGGAAATGGCAATATTTCATGCTAAAAAGAATTATTTTAAAAAGTATCCAATCACAATGGTGTAATAGAAGGACGTGGAACTTGCTTCCTCCCACAAATACATGAAAAATACCTCTCCAGATGGAACAATTCTCACAGAACACCTATTGAACACCAGCAGGAGGCCTCAAACCCCTGAAAGGACAGGAATGATCTCCAAGCGACAGGAAGGATGAAGGGGGATGGGGGAAGGCAGCAGGACGGGACCTGTACCCCTGGGAGGAGCTGGAAAAAGGAAGGTTCCCATCCTGGGGGAAGCCGCCTCACTGGCCAGCCGACGAGCACGGCAGCCGGTCAGGAGCAGGAGGAGACGAACTGCACGTGAAGTCCAGGCCACCACCCTGCGCGCCCCGGCCTGAGAGAAGCTGCTCGCACAGGCGGAGGCCGGGGGCTGAAATGCAGGAGTTTAGAGGGCAGGCCTGCGGAGAGGGCCCGAAGAGGCTGGTGTGTGCTCTGGCCCCAAGGGAGCCAGTGCCAGCAGGCTGCCCATGCACAGAGGCGGGGCTAAAACCCCAGCTGGACCCAGAGGCCGTGTGGCTTAGGGAAAGGACTGCGGCCTCTCCCCACAGCTCCGGGAGCTGCTGGCCTCCATCTCTGCTGGCAGCCGTGTAAACTCAGCGCCCACAGAACATCGTGCGGACCATGGGTCCTCCTGCGGCTGGAACAGATGCATCCTGAGCAGCTGGGGCCTCCTGGATGCGTGCGCGCAGGGCCTGGGCCGGGCCAAGGTCTGAACACCTCCAGAGCCCCACAGCAGGTCCAGGGGTACCACTCCTGTGGTCCTGGAGCCTGACTTCAGTGGAGCTGAGCTGGTGGCCTTTTGAACACCAGGCCAGAAGGACCCCAGGGCCAACTGATGGGAGTCCCAAGGCTGAGATGGGGGGAGGGCAGAGCTGACCACGGTACATCTTAACAGGTGCCAGGTGAGCAGACTCACCTGAAAACCACTCTGAGGAAGACTCAGTGGGGATGCTCCAGTCCCCCCTACCTTGCACCACAACTCAGAAGCACATCTGAGAACTTCTACTCCCAACAGCTAAGGGCACAAACCGGGCCCCTGACAGGCCAGTGACAACCACAGAGCAAGGAGGCCCCGCCCAATGTCCATTGCAGGTGCCGCTCACGTCAGCCACACGTCCCAGCAAGGGGAGAACAGCGAGCAGACGCTGAGGAAAGCAGTGGCAGGCATCCATGCTGCGAACAGCCCTCGCCCCCCAAAATATTAGACAGGGCCACACCGGGGTGCTCCCACATAGAAACAGCCCTCCAAAACCACAGCAGGTAACTGCTTCTCCTAAATGCAGATAACAAGGGAAGCATAAGTAAGATGAGGACACAGAGGAGCCACTCTCAGTTAAAAGATCAGGAGAATTCCCCCGAAAGAACCAACAGCAAAGCAGACCGCTCCAGTCCAACACGCGGCACGTTCAAAAAGGAGCTAATGAAAACAGTGAAGACGCTAGGGACTATCGATAGAAATGCAGATCACTATGAAAAGGAACCAAGGAAAATCAGTGAATTCATTTCTTGAGATGAAAGTTGAGCTAAAAGTACTGAATAGTGGAATGAAAAATGCAGAACAATTAAGGGACCTAGAAGATGGAATAATGGAAATCCCCCAATCAGAACAGCGGACAGAAAGCCAAGTGAAAGAAGACAAACGAGAGGGCTATGAGAGACCTACGGGATAATACAAAGCACGCCACTCTGCGCACAGCCGGAATCAAAAAGGGGGAGAAAGAAAGGGGGCTGAAAATGCATCTGAACCAATTATGGCTGAAAACGTCCCAAATCTAAAGGAGGAAACAGATATTCAGGTACAGGAAACACAGAGTCCCAAACAAGGTAAACCTGAAAAGACCTACACAGACAAGACCTGTTTCTCCATAGAAACGCCACAGGCCAGAGGGAATGGCAAGATACACTCCAAGTCTGAAAGAGAAAAATCCGCAACCTGAGATACTCTACTAAAACAAAGAATTTCCCAAACAACTAAACACTAAAACAATACAGCAATACTAAACCCATCCCAAGGGGAATATTGAAAGGTCGTCTCTAAGCATAAACGAATCTTAAGCATCTACAGGAAAGAGAAAATCACAATCTGAAAGTAAATCACTTAGGAAAGCTAGTATACAGATTAAAAAATCAAAAATCTCTGTGAAGTGGGCGGTTGGGTTGACATGTATACACTACTGATACTATGTATAAAACAGATAACCAATGAGAACCTACTGTATAGTACGCAGTGCTCTATGGTGACTAAACTGGGAAGAAACCCAAAACCAAGGGGCTACATGTCCGCATACAGCTAACTCACTTTGCTATACAGTAGAAACACTGTAAAGCAACTATGCTCCAACGAAAATTCAAACAAAAACAGCATGGTTTTGACACAAAAACAGACGTATATAGATCATTGAAACGGAGTAGGGAGGCCAGAAGTAAACCCCCTGGTGGTAGGAATATAAATGGCTGTAGCCACCATGTAGAACAGCATGGAGGTTCCTCAAAAACTACAGAGTTGCCATAAGATCCTGCAATCCCACTCGTAGGCATAAACCCAGACAACTGTAATTTGAAAATACACATGTACCCCAGGGTGCATAGCATCGCTATTGGTGCCAAGACATGGAAACAAAACGTCCATCAGTAGATGAGCAGGCAAAGAAGATGTGGTATGTGTGTATGTGTGTGTGTATGTGTGTGTGTGTGTGCACACAATGAAACATTACTCCATAAAAGAATGCAATTACGCAATCAGCCGCAAAATAAATGGATTAATCTTACTAAGTCAGAAAGAGAAGAACAAATACCACATCACTTATAGGTGGAATCTAAAATAGGTGGGATGATGTGGGAGAATGGCACTGAAACATGTATACTATCATGTAAGAAATGAATCGCTAGTCTAGGTTCGATACAGNCGCAAAATAAATGGATTAATCTTACTAAGTCAGAAAGAGAAGAACAAATACCACATCACTTATAGGTGGAATCTAAAATAGGTGGGATGATGTGGGAGAATGGCACTGAAACATGTATACTATCATGTAAGAAATGAATCGCTAGTCTAGGTTCGATACAGGATACAGGATGCTCGGGGCTAGTGCCCTGGGATGACCCAGAAAGATGATATTGTGTGTATGTGGGGGGGGAGGGTTCAGGGTTGGGAACTCATGTACACCTGTGGTGGATTCATGTCAATTAAAAAAAATAAAATATGGCTACAAATGAACCTGCCTATGCAACAGACTCACAGACACAGGTAACAGACGGGTGCTGCCCCAGGGGGAGGGTGGGATTAGCAGAGCAAACTGGTATATACAGGATGGGTGAATAGCACAGGGAGCTACCCCCAGTATCCTGTGATAAACCACAGTGGGAAAGAATATGAAAAGAACGTGCGTGCGTGTGTGTAACTCAATCATTTTGTTTACAGCAGAAATTAACACAACACTGTAAGTCAACTACACTTAATACCATTTCTAAAACACACACACAAAAAAAGCTTATAGATTCTTATGGTACAAAAGGGTATACAGAAAAAAGTAAATCTTAGGTATATATATTATCAATATAGGACCCAAAGCTTGCTTCTCATTAAAACAATAATAAAATCTTAACTGGTTTATATTTATCCTATTATCTTATTTCTAATAGTTAAAACTTAACTCTTTTATCTTTCTCCTCAAAACTGTGAATTTCATAAATCAACACTGCTAGTTACAATTCCTCATAAACAACTCTTGAGAACCTGAATGCTACTGAAGTAAACTGTTCAATTTTTTCTTCCTTAAATGCAGTGACTCTGTAAGTTAGCTCATCTGTCATCTCACAAATCCATACTAAACGAAAAACTGAGGGTCAGACTAAGTCTTAAAGTTAAACATCTCTTAATTTTGTGAATATAAAATTGCCCTTCTACTTTTATTAAAAAGGTTACTTCTAAATAATGAATTTAACAAATACCTTCTAAATTCACTTACAACTGTCTTTCATAATAAAATCAAAACAAAATAGCTAGAGTTACACGCTGTTTTGCTTAAAGGCTCTGAAACCTGCCGTTAGTTCATTGCTCCATCTCTTACACAACGCTGGACCAACAGCAGGCGCAGTGCAGAGCTCAGAACCCACACTCTGAAATGTGAGAAATAAAAAATGATAAAAATCCCAGTTTTTAAAAAATAACTAATGTGAGTCAGATTAAACCACCAATACCTGTAAATTATTGGCAGCGTCTGTCACTATAATTTCACCCTCCCCCAACCATCCCATTTGGCAGGGAAAACCAAGTTGCTTGGAGCCAGCCCTGAAACAATGGATAGTGCATTTTCCTGTTGGAGCTGTGAATAATACAACTACACAAGATCCAAAAACATCTACGCTGTTGTCCCAGGGATTGTGTTTTCTCGTGCTTACCGATGACTTGACTTTTGCGGGATCAACTCTGTCATACACTGGCGTGCAGTACACAATCAGGATGAGAAGACTCAGCAGAAAGGCACTGCAGCTGACAAACTCAAAGAAATAGAGTCCTCCGCACAAAATACACTCCGACACAATCTCCTCACAGATGAAGGCCAGGAGAGACAGCACCTACAAAAGAAACAGAACGTTTGGCTTACCTGTTTCAGGGAAACCTACAGAATTCAGAAAATACCGTCTTGTTCACTCAAGTATTTGTCGAGTGGAGACCTGGCAAACACGATTCCTCAATGAACCCGCTCTATCTACACGGGACTCAGTCCAGATGCCCTGAAGGGCATGTAAGTACACAGAAAATTAACTACTATGTACTGAATGCTAGAACAGGAGGAATTCCGGAACTGTCATCAGAGCACACGGAACAGGCACTCAGCCCGGGGTTCAGGAAAGGCTTCCTACAGGGAAGCTGAGACCAGGAGGGCTGCAGAGTCAGTTTGGGAGTGGGGAGGCAAAGGACGGGGGAGAGTTTCAGGCAGAGGAGCAGCGCACAGGCCGCCTGGAGATGAGAGCGCACGCGCAGCCCCACCCCGCCATACACGGAGCCCACACCCCCTCGGAACTGAGAGGGGCTGGGCCAACACGGAGCCCACACCCCCTCGGAACTGAGAGGGGCTGGGCCAACACGGAGCCCACACCCCCACGGAACTGAGAGGGGCTGGGCCAACAGGGAGCGGATGCCGCGCAGAGACGGCGACATGAAGCCAGGGAGGTAAGCCGAAGGATTCCCTAAGTGCCTCGGTGGGCTTCCCCGGCGGTCCAGGGGGTACGAACCTGCCTACCAGTGCAGGGGCACAGGTTCGACCCCTGGTCCGGGAAGACTCCACCTGCTGCAGGGGAACTAAGCCCATGTGCCGCTACTACTGAAGCGCCTAGAGCCCGCGCTCGGCCAAGAAAAGCCACCGCAATGAGAAGCGATGCCCCGCAGCCAGAGCGCAGCTGTAAGGACAGCGAGCCACACCCAGCGAGGAGGACCCGCGCAGCCAAAAGTAGGTGTATGAATAAACAGACGCCTCCTTTTCCTAGTGTAAGGGAATCTGACTCTTAAAGAGTTTTTTAAGCAAAGGGTGACATGATCAGGTTTATGTTTCAGTATTTCTAGCCCCACGGTAGCAAAGGGATGGGGGGAAAGGGCAAAACTGGGGCTTGCCATCCAGTCGGGAAGCTGATGCCAGAAATGAAGGGAAAGCGTGAACAGGGGAGTTGTGATGGACGAGAGTCAAACCCCCGACGATGGAGTAGAAGCCCTCAGCTGACAGGAGGACTACAGACGGAAGAGGAAACAAGACGACACATATGTGCTTAAACACTAACACAAAAAGGCGCGTTCATTCATTCACCGGTCTGCAAGTGGGCCTTTTCTTTGGGAGTGCGCCGGACTGGAATTCCCCTTCACGTCTGCTGCATGAATCACCTCCATTTAGGACTGCCATTCGGAACAAGATCCGGGACACTCGAGAAGTAGCATGCTGACTCCTTCTAGAATCAGACTAGTTTTACTAGCCTTTCACAGTTGCTGTGCTCTTAATTCCACAGCAAGTGTTTATTAATTTTTTGGTCTTTCTAAAGCATCCCATTTGTTTTCATAGAAACAATTCCTTTTCACATTGAATTCCAGTCTTGCAGTATTTAACTGGCCACAAAAAAAAAAATTTTTTTTTAATGCATTTGCACTGAATGGAGAACAGTTATTTGGCTAATTCAACAACTCAATTAAATGCAGGTGGGTTTTAACAGCGCTCCCACTGTTGTGTGCTGAGGTACTAACACACTGATGCCTCACTGCAGAAAGACGAGTCTGTCTGCTTTTTAAGAGGCAAGAGTGTTGGGAAGAGGATAAATTCATTTTAAACATGCTGTAAATGAGAGGTCTGTGGATGAGTTAGGTGCTGCCTGAGGCAAAAGGATATATGGGTCAGGAGCTCGGGGGAGACATCTGAGGTGGAGCCCAACATATGGGAGGAGATCACCCAGAGTTAGAAACACTGGCCCCTGGCAGAACTGTGATAAACCCCAGGACTGGAGGGATCAACAGAGGGGGCTGCTGGTGGTGGTGATTCAGTTGCTAAGTCATGTCCAACTCTTGGGACCCCATGGACTGTAGCCTACCAGGCTCCTCAGTCCATGGGATTCTCCAGGCAAGAGTACTGGAGTGGNGCCCCTGGCAGAACTGTGATAAACCCCAGGACTGGAGGGATCAACAGAGGGGGCTGCTGGTGGTGGTGATTCAGTTGCTAAGTCATGTCCAACTCTTGGGACCCCATGGACTGTAGCCTACCAGGCTCCTCAGTCCATGGGATTCTCCAGGCAAGAGTACTGGAGTGGGTTGCCATTTCCTTCATCAGGGGATCTTTTGATCCAGGGATTGAGCCTGCGTCTCCTCCACTGCAGGCAGATTCTTCACAGCTTGAGTCACCAGGGAAGCCCCAAGGAGAGGAGGAGATATGAGCATAGGACAGTTAGGAGCAGCAGTCCAAAGGATAGCAAATCAAGAAAAAGGATTTCTGTGCAGGGCAAGTGATCAGAAGTGCTGACTGCGGACTTCCCTGGTGGCCTAGTGGTTGAGACGCTGTGCTTCCAATGCAGGGGGCACAGGTCTGACCCCTGAAGTCAGGGATCTGAGATCCCAGGCCTGCCGTGCGGCACAGCCAAACACAAGAACCACCACCAAGAGTGCTGAATGCTACTCAGAGGTCAGGCAAGAATGATACTGAAACGCTACGAGAGACTGAGTTTCGGGGCTGCTGCTGACAGCAACAGGGCCACCTCAGTGTGCTCGGCGAGGGCAGCTCACGCTCCAGCGCCGTCCCCCGGCAGCGAGGGGGCGAGGCCGGCAACAGACACAGCCCAGTCACCAGGCGCAGCCTCACGCGGCCAGGTGGAGGCTAGTGGTGGATGGGCTCAATGGGAAAGGCATTCCAAAGCAGAGAACTGAGCGCGTTTAAACGCGTAGAAACCTAGGAGAAGTCTAAATAGGAAGAAAAGAGCGTCTCTAAAAGCAGGACTCAGGGCTCAAGGTGTGGGCTAGAGCTGCTCTAGAGAAAGGAAGAGGAGGCAGAGACTCACTTGGGCAGTCTGTGTGGGTTTTGTGGAAGCTGAGGGAATTTCCTTCTGAGCATTAAAACCTGATGACTGATGACCCAAGTCAAAACCTACTGGGAAACGTCATCTTATTCACTGCAGGCCAGCAGGTGCAACCAGATACACGGAGAGCAAGAAGACTGCCGCCAGAATCAGCAGCGACATTTCAGAATAGCTTTATCCTACAAAACATTTTCATCAAAGCAGACGTCCTTGGTACAGCCTTTCTGGAAAACGGGTTAGCAAGTTCTTTAAAAACTAAGCAGGCAACTGCCATATGACCCAGGAACTGCATTTCTACAATCCGCTCATTTCTTGGTCCAGAAAATGAAAATGTACATTCCTGCAAAAACTGATACGTGAATGTTCTTAACATTTTACTCATCAGTCACAAACTCTGAACACTCCAGATGTCCTTCAACGGTTAAGCAAACTGTGGTATCCCTACCATGGAATACTACTCTTAGCAATGAGAAGGAAGAAACTGGATATATGTAACGATCTGGATGAATCCCCAGAGAATTCTATAACGTGAAAACAATCCAATCTCTAAAGGTCACAATGCGCAGGACTGCACTCACACAAGAACACAGGTTTCAGCGATGGAGAACTAATCAGTGGTGGCCAGGACACGCGGGAGCTCCGTGGTGACGGAGCGGCTCTGGTTCCCGGCTGCGGTGGTGATTAAGGAAGCTACACCTGATACGACAGCACAGAGGTACACGAACACACACAAGTGTGAATGCAAAGGACCTCCCTTCGCATGTTTTTTTTGCAAGTTCCTGTGATACTATGATTATTTTAAACAAGTTTAGAAACAAATCAAAATTAGCATCGAAGCCTCTAAGGGATTTCCCCCCTCCTACTGGCCATACAAAATTCACATGTGCCCACAACTGGAAAGACCAGCGGGTAAGGATGAAAATAGATTCTGTTTTGCTGTGATTTCCTGTAAGTCAATGAGGCATAAAACAGTCCAGAAGATCCCAAACAACTTCCTCATATCAGACAGATGTTAGCTGAGGCGTTCCCAGTCGGCACCACAGACAAAGCGGCACACAAGGCCAGTCCCGGAAAGTCACTGCGTGAAGGGGCTTCCTCTCTCACAATTACGTGAAGGGTTTTTAGCGTCTAGAGTGTAGTAACTGCCAAATGTCCACAACCCCATTTCTTTTGTTCCCTATGTTAAATCTTACCTGAATGTTAGGGTTTCTCTACAAGAAATCTTCAGAATATATCTAAGTTGTATGAAACCGACTGTGAGAATTTAAGCGCCTAGAACTCACTGAGATGTGAGAACAGCAGCACTTGGACCATCCTTATGACAAGAATGAGATTACTGGGCACTCATCGGTGTCCCTAAGGCAGTAAACCCGCTATCTGCAGCAGACACAGCCACTTCCTCACTCCCCGCAAGGAGCGTGTGGGGCCAGCTGGGACAGAGCCCACCAGAGACAGGGCACCACAAGCCAAGCTCTCAAAGGAGGCATTCCGACTGACCTTTATTAGACCTCAGGGCTCCATCAGGAGCGGGGTTCAGCGTGGACATCCTAGAGAAGGAAGCGGTACTATGCCAAGCTTGGATATTGACTGGTTCCTATTCCCAGTTAAAGGCCCAGAAATTAGCACTGTAAGTTATATTCAGTATGAAAACTCCTGACTCCCCATCTCTGCTAATACTAAGCTTCCTTTAAAATCTCCCACAGCCCCACGTGCCTCCCTGGTGGTTTAGCAGTCAAGAATCTGCCTGCAGTGAAGGAAATGCTGGTTTCATCCCTGGGTCGGGAAGATCCCCTAGAGGAAGGCATGGCAACCCACACCAGTATTCTTGCCTGGAGAATCCCATGGACAGAGGAGTCTGATGGGCTACAGACCATGGGGTTGCAGAGAGGTGGACACAGCTGAGCAACTGAACAGCAGGACCAATCACAGGTCTATACAGTCTCTAACACAAAACAAAGGCAACGCCTCACAGTCTATACAGATGCCGCATCATTACGTCGTATACATGAAGCCAACGTTAAAGTCGATAATATCTCAATTTAAAAACATTTTTTAAGTGTGTTGAGTACTATGTGTCCAACACTGTAGTATGTATAGGAACATGTAATAACAAAAAGTAAGACCTATGTACGGACTTCCCTTGTGTCTCAGCTGGTAAACAGTCCGCCTGCAACGATCCCCTCGAGAAGGGAAAGGCTACCCACTCCAGTATTCTGGCCTGGAGAATTCCATGGACTGCATATAGTCCATGGGGTCACAAAGAGTCGGACACAACTGAGCAACTTTCACTTTTAAAACCTAGGTAATAAGGAAAAAAAAAGAAAACAATAATTTTATATCTCATACTTGAGCATTTGGTATAAATTCAGGAAAATGTTCAGATCCACTTGGATTAATAGTAGCAGCAGCAGGATAAGTGAAAAGCAAGACCCAGGATCAGGACAGGCAGAGGGCACTCTGGGTGCGGCACAAAAGGAACAGAATCACACCAGTAAGGATTTGCAGGGCGGCCAAGAGGTAAGAAGGCAACTGACCTAACTGCATGGGGAGTGACGAGGAAAATGACTAAGGAGCGGAGTGTGGTTATGTGGTGATCCTGCCAGAGAAGATGGCCTTTCCGAGGCAGGAACTGCCTGCCTGGTTTTGCTGTTTAGCAGACAGGAGGGGTGGAGGACTGGGAGAGGCTGAAGAGCGTCACAGTCCAAGCGGAGGAGGGACCAGGGCCACCGGCACCAGGAGAGCAAGGCACGGGAAGCTGGACACTTCTCAGGGAGGCTCCTTAAAAAGCCAGTAAACACACTCCAGACTGTTCTCTAACAGTGAGGCAGCAGAGTGTGCTGTCTGAGACCTACAGTGTGACTTATTTTAATCTCATATGTATATAATATATATACATTTATATTTGTAAGCAGACATTTTTTGTATTAAAGAAGAAAAGTGAGAGTTAAGGGAAGAACTTCAAGAAACGTATGGTCATCAGTATTAAATACCTAAGTGGCTGAAGACAGGAAAAGAGACAAGGTCACTGAATCAGGTAAGGATATAATGGTGAACGCAACCCCTAAGTTTAGAGGCTCAGTGATTACTTTCTGGTAAACAGCTTTGCTCTCAAGAGCATGAAAGCATCGCACTAAATACTGCTTACTGAATATCAAGCTAAGCACCTAACACAGCACATATGCCCAGCATGGCTCCTTCTGATGATACAAGATTGTACCCACACGTAATTAGAGGCACTATCAAGCTGCTAAGCGCTGGCAGGGCCCTTGGAGAACACGTTCTCCCACCCTTCTGTTTATAGCTGAGGGACTTAAATCTCCGAAAGACTAACTCCCAAGTTAGCCACACACTCCTGACTCCCACTCTGTACTCACTGACCCCCGAAGGTACTGTTGACGAAGTTCACCTCACGGCTGGGTGTGTTTGTGTAGGATCTCCCTGTCAGCTGGGTTTCTGAAGTTATAGCCATAGTTCTGTGCACTTCCCTCTTCGCTGTTAAGTCATATATTAGAACCACCATGCTAGAGTCAACACATGTGGGAAGTCTTAGTGACTAAAGGCCCACTTACCGTTCTGGTGACTTCAACATTCAGATAATGACTCCTCCGTGTCTCCATTTCAGTTTCACTACCCTTTCTGAAACTTCAGCCTTCCCTAAAACTAACAGTCACCACACTAAATACTAACTCTCCATCACTGGACAGTCTGCTGCCAAAAAATTTCTCATAAAAGAACTTTTTAATGTTTGCATTAATTGTAAGGCTCCATCTAACAATTCCATTAGTCTGTGAATTACTAAACTCGCTTTAAAAAGCTTGAAGTGATATGTAAGGTTCAAGTAAGCAAACTTGTCAGCCTGTAGTCAGGCTAAGCCTCCCATGCTTTCAGCAAACATTTACTCACAAAGGTTCGAAGATACAATTTGCTGACATTATGTATCTTCTTCAAGGTAAAAACAGAGCACTTCAATTTAGTATGTATCAATTTTCACATTTAAGTCATGAATAGAGTACCAATATAATCAATGGCTTCCAAGTGATTTGTTTCTTGGCACTTACAAAATAACACTATTCACAATTTAATACATTTAAACCACTGGTGAATTCTAAATCAAACTGCTTGCCTGAAGAGTCATTATAATCATAGTACTATGCAGCCTTCAGGACATTCAGCTGGTACTGTAAACACAATGCTTGTCTGTGGCAGAGACTATATCATACATACTTAGATCACTACACCAGTTTACTAGCAAGGAATTTGGCTGCCAAAAAAGTCAATTCTTCCCGTAAGACCACAGAAGAAAAAAAAAACCTGCCTCAAAAAAATAACAGTAACAACAAAAGCCTCACAAAGTACACGTGTAAGGACCAACCTAGAGACAGGATAAACTACTAAAGTGACTCATGGCCTGGGAACTGCAGCTACCTTATGGTACCTTCTCAGCTGAGTCTCCATTTCCTCTTCAGCTCTACAAGGGTGGATGGACAAGCCTTTGACAAAACTGGGGCCACGTGTGAACGGCAGACACAGCCCTCTAACTCCCAGAGTATGTAACTCAAGAGGCAGTCACGCCGTTTTCGCTCTAGCCTCCCCTTCTGTTTGCAGGTGCCGCTCTCTACCCCCAGGTGTTCGGCTCTGTACTGGCAAGCACATCCTGCAGAGCCTCAGAGACTGTAAAAACGGTAAGCCTGGAAAGAACCTCAGAGGAGACCCAATCTCACCTCCTAGGACTCCATGAACTTCCTAAGTACACAGTGTCTGGTTTGTTAAATTTCAAAATAAGACATTTCTCTGTTGGGGTTTCTGAGAATCTCGTATGATTTATGGGTCTAGAAAAATGAACACAGAAACACACTGTATTTTGAATAAAATGTCCCCGGGCTTGCAGGTCCCTTGTTAAAGTACCTCCACTTTTGACTATGGGTTTCTCCACTCCAATTGTTCCTTATTAGAGCTCGCCAACTCTTTTTAATTAAAAAATAATTTATCTAAAGAAACCAACCTAAAAGCAGAGTTTGAGTTACGGCAAAGACGACTTTGTCTGTTGCCCCTGGCTGCATAAGTTTTCATTTATTCCAGATAAAAATTTCTTGGGACTTTCTGGGTAAACCTTCTATTGTTGTGAAGAGGTAAGACATTACATCAGACAAAGTAGGCGCAAAAAGACAACCATCAGAATTAAAGGCAATACTGAAGAAATATTTTTCTAAATCTATGGTAAAGAAATCCTGTAAACAAGGGGATTCTCTGGCAGTCCAGGGATTAGAACTCCAGGCTTTCATTGCCAAGGACAAGGGTTCAATCCCTAGTCAGGAAGCTAAGATCCTGAAAGCCGCAAGGTGAGGCCAAAACAAAGTGAAAAGGCTGGGACAGGTTCACCATAAACAAACAAATGGATTTCAAGAAGAGACATTAATTTTCATTCTTTTGCTCTTTCTCCTTATGGATGATAGAGAACAAGCAGGAATAGTCTAACAATCCTTGCAAGGCAAACTCATCCTCCCCTTTCTCTCCAAGTAAAAAGTCTACCATCCAAACTTATGGCTGCATTCTATTCGGAAGATATGGAACTACAGTTTATTAGACTATAAATAAGGCAATCGGAAACTTTACTTTAGATTTGCCATTTCTCACTGGAAAGAAAAAAGAAAGGCAACTGAAGAGGTATTTAATGGGCAACAGACCGATACTGACAATGTCTTTTGAACAGCAAGAATGCTTCACATGAATATTAACTCTTTCCTATTCCAAAGAATTCTTCTACTTGTATAGAAACATTTTAGCTCTAAGGCAGAGAAGCACAGCTGACATCTAAAAGTCATGCAAGAGCTGAGGACAGGAAGAGCAGAAGGAAGCCCCTCTTGGGCAGGAGGATCCGCTGATGCAGAAGAACGATGGCAGGAGGGGGCGGAGGACACGGTAGGAACAGGAAGGCTGGCAGCATACAGACCCAGCCCGACCCTCCTGGGCCACACTGTCACTTCCTTCCAGGTGACTTCCCAGTCATTCCCAGAAGCGACCATTCAGGGGGTAAAAGGCTATGTTAGCTTTTTACTGCAGTTTTTCATTTCAATGAAAGTAGGTCGTCTGAGTTCTAAGAACCTAAGTTCTGGTTATCTGACTTCTAAGAACCTAAGATCTTCCAAAGAAAACCAATTGGCTGTTTTCACTGGGGATGATTCAAAAACCAAACCAACCCAGAAATATTCTAAACAATCTGATTTTTCCTCTTGCAGAAAAGGTTACTCATTGTTGGTTAAAACAGAACAAAGGAGCTCAATGTGCAGGTGATCTGAATGAAAATGTAAATCTCAAAGATGGTTTGATATTTTCACTAGTAGATTTAAGGTGCTTAGCAACGCCTAAAGCAAATCGAAACTCAATGTCCCTGAAAGAGAATGCCCTCGCTCTGCTGCCTTCACACAACTCACACAAAAAGCTGTCCTTTTGACTTTGTATTTGGTACACACACTGCTCATTTAGAAATAATTCTTTGCCAGTTAATATTAAAACTTAAGAGACAACTTATTGTACACGTCTCTCTCTACGCCTTGCGTAGTATCAGAACACTGTCCAACAAATTTAACTATCCCGTTGGGTTCGCACCAAGAAACCGAAAGAACCAGAGAAAGAGAAAAAAGTATTTTGTAGTCCAAACATGGACACTGGGAGATAATGCAGGGTGACAGCAGGGAGAAGAGCCAAAGGTCGCTACACAGAAGCAGAGAACGGGGTGGGCTGCTGGCTTGGCTCTGCGGCGCATGTCCTGCGCCCGCCAAGCACCTGGGTGGTCCCAGGACACCGCGGCGGCGGGCGGGCGGGCNGGGGCGCCGGGAGGAAGGGCGCCGGGAGCAGGGGCGCCGGGAGGAAGGGCGCCGGGAGCAGGGGCGCCGGGCCTCGCGGGGGCGCCGGGAGCAGGGGCGCCGGGCCTCGCGGGGGCGCCGGGAGCAGGGGCGCCGGGCCTCGCGGGGGCGCCGGGAGCAGGGGCGCCGGCCCCTCCCGGGCGGAGAGGGAAGCAACTGGGGCGCCTCAGCAGCAGGCAGGGCGCCGCTCGCCGCCTCCTCTCGCCCGCCCCAGCCGCGGACTCACCAGCTCCAAGACTTTGAGTCGCCGGAACCCCGGGAGCCGGCTCAGGGTGAAGTAGGCGGCGAGGCCGCGCCGCGGGCCTCTGCCGGGGCCCGGGTGCGCCTCGGTGGTGGCTCTGTACACCTCTCCGTTCTCCATCGCCCAGGGCCGGGGACGCAAGGCCGCGGCTGGGGCCGACTCCTCCGCCTCGGCGGGCTCGGCCGTCACTTCCTGGGCCTCCGCCCCACTTCCGGCAGGCCCCGCCCCGGCCCCGCCCCCGCCGCGAGGCCTTGCCTCTCTCCGTGTAAAGATCTTCGGAGACTCGGGGAACAGGGACGCAAGTGCAACACCCTGGGGACCGCCAACGTCCCGCCTGTCTCTGAGATGGCTGCTGTGGCCAGGCTGAGCAAGGAAGAGGAGGAGGTGAGGCTGGAGAGGCAGGCAGAAGCCAGAGAATGCAGGGGCCTTGCAGAGCAAGGGAAAAAACGAATTTCATTTTCACTGTTACGGGTTATCTCAAAGGACTTTCAAGATTGCTCCCTCCTGCTTCTCTGAATTCCTTTCAGGCTTACATGTCAACACTGCTGCTATAGTCCTCCCATATGTTAATTTTGTGTGAACTCATCAAGGAAGGTAATCGTAATTTAGCAACCTTAAAGCTGATCGATTTACATGCCAAGCACACTACTTTCTCCACAACAATATACCGTAGGTACTGTCATTACATTAATTTTACACATGAGAAAACTGAAACTGGAACCCAGCCCTCCCAGGTACAAAAGCCCCGCGCCATGTCCCCCAGTTCTTGTTTTTAGAAAAAGGCTTTAGGTCTCTTAGGCCTTCCCTGAGTTCCAAAGAGCAGATTTAAGCAATTACTAATGAAGGAAGTGAGGAATGCAGAAACAAAAGCAGTCAAGACAAAAACAGTTCAGCGATTAAACAGTCCTAGTTCTTCCTCAGGCCATGCGATGCCTGCTGTAACACTCTGACTACGGATCTTGGAGGTGTTCTGCAGGAAGAACTAAGACCCCCACGCAGGTGGAGGGTGGTGACTACAGGCTGACCACCAGCACACAGACTCCAGACTTGCTGGAACCAGACAGCCCATGAGGAAGATTCCTGAAATGCCACCCTGTTACCTCACCGCCAACCAATCAGAAGAAAGTTATGCCCTCTGCATTCTCACCTCAAATGCTGCCTTTAAAACCTTCTGATGAAAACCATTGGGAGTTCAGGTCTTTTGAGCACAAGCTGTCCATTCTCCCTGCTGGGTCCTGTGAGAAACGCTATCCTTCCCTTCACTGCAACCCAGTGTCAAGTCCAGCTTTGCTGGACTGTAAGCAAGAGGACCCAAGTTCAGTTCAGAAACAAGGCCAAGAGGCTGAGTATCACATCCAAGGTCAAACACCCACAGGCAAGTGGAAGGTAGGCCCAGGCCATCTGACTAGCAGCCTTGCTGCTGGCCACTAAGCCAGAAGCCCCAGCCTGCACCCCATTGAGGGCCTGGAAACCCACGTGAAAGGGAGGGGATGCGGCTTCCCCGTGAATCTTCCACGTAGATCTTCTGTTCTCCACAGCCCCAAGCCTCCCTTTCTCCCACTCAAATGGAACAAAAAAAAGTAGATCCTATGCTGGGAGTGAGGGGGTGAGGGTGGATAATCTACAGTCAGCCCAAACTATCCTATTGTCTTTGATTAAACGTTCTTAACCTCTTGCCAAGGCCAAGCAGCCACTGATCGTAGCCAATAAAGCCTCTTCTTTTCACAAGAGGTTTAAGAATTCAATGCCTTGTCATTCTTCAAGTCACTATCACCCCAAACTTGACACTACCTGTGTCTGAAATTTACTCTGAAATTCATCCCCCACAGGGAGCGAGAGATGGGCTACTGAACAGAGAGATGGATGAAAGGAGAACTGCAGGAAGATGTTAATGGCGAAGCACACAGGAGTTCACCGTCCCGTTATGTCAGCTTCTGTGTTTGGATATTTTCAAAATGAAGTATTAAGGGAGGGACTTCCCTGGTGGTCCAGTGGTTCAGAATCCCCCTGCGAAAGCAGGGAACACCAATTTGACCCCCAGTCCGAGAAGATCCCACATGCAGAGGGGCAACCGAGACTGCAGGCCGCACGCAGTGGGCCCGGGCCCTGGAGCCTGTGCTCTGCAGCGAGAGCACGCCGCCATCAGTGCACCGCAGTTAGAGTAGCCCACGCTGGCGGACACCAGAGAAAGCCTGAGCACAGAAGCGAAGACCCAGCACAGCGAAAACCCCGAGTGAGGATGTGCGTGGGCTACATACAAATACTACAGATTTTTAAAGGAAAGACTAGAGTCTCTGAGCATTCTGGTATCCAAAGGGGGGTGAAGTGAAGTGAACTGAAAGCCGCTCAGTCATGTATGACTTTGTGACCCCATGGACTATTCATTCCATGGAATGCTCCAGGCCAGAATACTGGAGTGGGTAGCCGTTTTCTTCTCCAGGGGATCATCCCAACCCAGGGATGGAACCCAGGTCTCCCACACTGCAGGCAGATTCTTTTCCCGTCTGAGCCACCAGGGAGTCTCGCAAAGTGGGGTCATAGAACCGATTCCCCCAGACACCAGAGGATGACTACATTAGGGAGTCCTTTCGATGGGGGGCACCCACACAGAAAACTTTCCCTTCGTTAATGAATAAACAACCCTGAATAAATGCTGGACTGGCTACATTGAAATGAGAAATCTTACTTATGGAGAAAAGATACACCATATAAAAGGAAGATTAAGTTCTGAAGATTATTCAGTTTTCTCCTTTAATAGCAGTATTTTTTTTAATGAAGGGAAAAAAAAGCATTCAAGAAGAGACAGTTTGGGAAAATATAATTTGAGATTTTCACTATTCAAAAAGTAATTTGGTGCTACTTTTTCAATTAAAATTTTGTTTTAGCAGCTCCCTCTGAAACAACTTCAGGGCTGTCTTAACTATGTTAGCACTGTTAGGCAGGAGCGTGGATACAAATCTGGATCCCAGACACTGCCTGTCCTACAGAGATGTCCACAAACGCCCACGGCACAAAACAGACAGTGTGCATACCATAAAAGACAGAGGACCCAAAGTATAAAAAAGAAAAAAAAAAAAAGATAATACAAATTAAATGTTTTGAGAATTCAGAGTCGAAGAAAATGACTTTCAGCTGAAAGGATCAGCGTGGTGGAGCTTCAAGCCGGGGGTTAAAGACAGTGGACTTCGGACGCGCAGGAAGAGGGCAGTGGGCACAGCAGGCAGAGTGGCAGCAGCAAGAGAAGCCAAGACACAGGAAACAGCAGAGGAGGAAGGGCAGAGTGGGAAGGGAGGGCAAACCGACGGCCCAGCCTGGGCGGGCCTGAGGAGGCAGGCTACGGAGGCACCTGCCTCGTGGCCCACTGCTCAGGACTCCCTGCTGCCGCTGCGTGGGGCACAGGTTCCATCCTGGGTCCAGGAACCAAGATCTCACGTGCTTCTTGGCACAGCCCCCCACCAAAAAAAAGAAATCAGGCTAAGGAACTAGAGTTTTCCTTACTGCTGAACAATGAGGAACCACAAAGGAGCAAAGTGCATGACTAGAGCACAGCCTGGGGGGTATTTTTCTAGCAGCCTTGTGTAGACCGGGATGGTAACGCAGGGAGGGACTGTTGTGGATGTTCTGGAATTAGGAAAGGGAGGCTTGAACTCGGACAGTGGCCACAGAAATAGAGCAGAAGGGGCGGCCTGAACAGACTCCGCAGAAGGGAAAACCAGTGCAATGTGGAAGCTGATTTGCTTGAAGAAAAAGGGACAAACTGAAACAGATGCTAACCTTTCAAGCCATGTAACAGATGACGAGAGACAGGGAGCACAGGAGGAATTATCTCTTGTTGGGATCAAAGCATGCATTTCAAAACGTTAAAAGCCTGAAGGTCCTACAAGCAGAGTCAGCATGCTTCAAAGATTTATTTAACTTACTGGCAATCAAAAGAATGCAGAAACACTTCGGAGGATGATATGAACAATCGTGGAATGTGTATATATGTGTGTGTCTATGTATGAAAAAAAAATGGGATACGATTACTAGGCTAGTTCCAAAACTAGCTGATGCTGTACAGGACAGAAAATGGTTGCCTCTGTGATTAACTAAAGCAGAGAGAAATCATTTTCATCTGTATCAGGACAAAGTGAAGTAAGTCAGACAAAGACAAGTATCATATGATATCACTTATAGGTGGAATCTAAAAACTGAGACAAATTAACTACTCCACAGAATAGAAACAGACTCTCAGACGTAGAAAAATTTATGGCTGCCAAAGGGGAAAGGCAAGAGGAAGCGGAGGGATAAATTAGGAGGCTAGGCTTGGCACAGACACACAAATATATATAAAATCATCATCAAGGACCTGCTAGACAGCACAAGGAGCTCTACTCAATATTCTTTAATAATCCACACATATGGGGAAAGAATGTAAGAAATGAATGGCTATATGTATAACCAAATCAAGTCAGTGTATACCTACAACAAGTATCACGTTGTAAACCAACTATACTCCAGTATGGAAGAGAAAAATGTTTAAATGCCTACCATACCCCCTCAGGTCCTGGTGACCCAGGCTGGTGTCACACCCCTGGAGCCTTGGGTCCCAACGATGGCCTGTCACGGGACTGAGGGAGCCGGGGAGGGTGTGCCAGCAAATGAGCCCCACTTGGGCATGGAGTGCAGTCCTCTCTGGTGGGACCAGTCTCCAGATTCAGGCGGGCCCTCCTCCAGCTATACCAAGCCACGACACCCTCCAAATGGTGGATGCTCTGGGCTGGAAGAGCTCTGAACAGTCACCCCGTCTCCACGTGGCCTGGTGCCAAGTTCCCAGCTCCAGCCTCCTTCCCTAGAGCGGCCCCACCTATGGACAACGGCGCCCTAAGTGTAGCAGCTTTGCAGGGGTTGCAGTTTGGCTACAGAAGGGTGAAAGGGGAAAAGGTAATGAGACGTGTCCTTGGGTTTTTGTTCTGGCACATGCCACCCTAACTGACAACCCAGAAACTGGACTTTTCCTAAGGCTCTGACTGCCCCAACTAACCCGAGTGGGCAGAAGAAATGCTTCTGCCTTGTGGCCATTTCCCATCACTGTTCAGTCACTCAGTCGTGTCTGACTCTTTGCGACCCCACGGACTGCAGCACACCAGGCTTCCCTGTCCTTCACTATTTCCCAGAGTTAGCTCAAACTCGTGTCCATTGAGTCAGTGATGCCGTCCCAACCAACTCATCCTCTGTCGTACCCTTCTCCTCCTGCCTTCTATCTTTCCCAGCATCAGGGTTTTTTCCCTGATGAGAATGAGTCAGCTCTTCGCATCAGGTGGCCAAAACTAGTGCTTAGGGGCACTTCCTATTCACAAGGCCCGTGGGGCTGGAAATGACACCTGCCCTAAAAAAATGTCCTATGGTAGGTCACGAAAAGCAATTCAAAACAGGGCTGACTTTCAAGAAGCCAACTTCAAGAAGTAAATTTCACTCATACTTATTGAAAAAAAATTTTAATGGAAAAATATGCTCCACACAGCTATTATTAAGAGACATGCAAATCAGAACTGCAAGGGGGTATCACACTGTGCCAGTCAGAATGGCCATCAGCAAAACCTCGACAGACAATAAATGCAGAGATCCCGAGGAGGAAAGGGAGCTCTCCCACCAGGCTGATGAAAATGAAAATTGGTAACATGCAGTCTGGAGAACAGTGTGAGGAGGTTCTTTACAAACTAAGAATAAAGCTAGTTGATGATCTAGCCATCCCAGTCCTGGACCTATCATCAGAGAAACACAGAATCTGAAAAGGCGCACCAAATTCAGTGTGGCCCTGCGTACAACATCCAAGACACGGGAACCATCAGTGTCCGCTGACAGAGGGACCGCAAAAGAGGGCGCGCCACGTGTACCGGAGGAGGCGATGGCACCCCGCTCCAGTGCCCTCGCCTGGAGAATCCCCGGGACGGGGGAGCCTGGTGGGCTGCAGTCCATGGGGTCGCTAAGAGTCAGGCACGACTGAGTGACTTCACTTTCACATTTCCTTTCATGCATTGGAGAAGGAAATGGCAACCCACTCCAGTGTTCTTGCCTGGAGAATCTCAGGGACGGGGGAGCCTGGTGGGCTGCCGTCTATGGGTTCGCACAGAGTCGGACACGACTGAAGTGACTCAGCAGCAGCAGCAGCTACATGTATACAGTGGGATACTGGCCATAAAAAACAGATGAAGTGATACCATCAGCAGCCACATGAATGGACCTAGACAAGATCATGCTTAGTGAAGTAAGTCAGACTGAGAAAGACAAGCATCATCTGAGATCACCTACACGCGGAATCTAAAATTTGATACAAATGAATTAATTTATACAAGAGAAAAAGACTCACAGAGTTAGAAAACACACACATAATTCTCAAAGGGGAAATCAGGGGTGGGAGGGATGAGTTAGGAGGTTAGGGTTAACAGATACACTGTCCTATATATAGAAGAAATAATCAAGAAGGACCTACTGTATAGGACAGGGAATTCAACCGAACACTCCCGTAATAACCTGTATGGGAAAAGGATCCAAAAATCGAGACATCTACACGTGTGCACAAGCGAGTCAAGCGGCAGTGGCCCTAAAACAAACACAGCATTGTAAATCGACTCCACTTCATGTAAAATAAAAACTAAGGAAAGTAGAGCCAGCCATACTCCCCACAGGGACCCAGGTGGGTGTCACATCTCTGGGGCCTGAGCAGGCCTGCGTCTGGGGGCTGGACTCTCATGGGTCTGACGGAGGATGTGCAAGCAAGTGAGCCCCCCTTGCACCTGTATTGCCCGCTCCCCTCTTGATGGGACCAAAATCTCCAGAGCCAGGCAGGCTCACAAAAAGCCACAGGAAACCTACTTCACCCAAAGATCTGTGGATCCTCCCAGGCTGGAAGAGCTTCCTAAAGTCACCTAGTCTCCCCTCCTCCTCACGTCCTGGTGCTGGGCTCCCACCTCCACCCTCCATCCTGAGTCCCCACACCTACAGACCACAGCACCCTTGGCAGAGCGGTGTTGCAAGGACTGGCATTTCTCCGTGAGGTGAAAGGTAACAGGGAAGGAGGAATGCCACACAAGCCCCTGAGCCATTCTTCTCACGCATTCCGCTCTCCTGGACAAGCCGGGAACGTGACTTTCCCAAGCGTCTGGCTGCCCAGGTAACCAGATCGGTATGTGGGAAAGTGCTGCCGCCTCGTGGCTCTCTCCTGTAACAACAGTCTGAAACCTGTGGCTCATGGGCACTTCCTATTCACAAACCCTGGGAGGCTGGAATCGGCACCCACTCTCAAGAAATGTCCTGCGGTAGATCTTGGGAGAATAATGCAAAACAGGGCTGCCTTTCAAGAAGCCAATTGCAACAGGCAAATTTCATTCACACAGTTTGAAGAGAAAAGTAGTGGAAAAGAGAACCCACTGGCTATGAATGTGCTGTGCTTAGTCGCCCAGTTGTCTCCGATTCTTTGCGACTCCGTGGACCGTCACCCACCAGGCCCTGCCGTCCGTGGGAAGTCTCCGGGCCAGAACACTGCAGTCGGGTGCCATGCCCTCCTCATGGGTGTTAACAGAGAAACACCAATGGAAACCACAAGGCCAGGCCTTCCCTGGCGGCTCAGGGGTAAAGAATCCGCCTTCCAATGCAGCGGACGTGGGTTCAATTCCTGACCTGGGAGGATCCCACATGCCACGGAACTCAGCCTAGGAGCCACAGCTCCCGAGCCTGCGTGCGTCAACTACTGAAGCCCGCGCGCCCCAGAGCCCGCGCTCTGCAACGAGAAGCCCCTGCAATGAGAGGCCCGTGCACCACAGCCAGCAAGCAGCCTCCGCTCTCCAGAGCTAGAGGAAAGCCTCGCAGCAGCGAAGACCCGCAGCAGCCAAAGAAAGTACATTTAAAAAAAGAGCTACCAAGATGTGCCACCTCACATCCCTCCCAACTGCCATCAGTAAAGCATTTAAAAACATCAAAGGTGGAGACAGCCTGGAGCATCGGGAACCCTCCGATGCTGCTGGCAGGGAGGTAAGCTGGCAACAGCCACTATGGAGAAGCCTGCAAAGGCCCCTCAAGACCTAAAAATAAATCAGCATATGGTCCAGCAACCCCACACCTGCACATACATCCAGAGAAAACTGTAATTTTGAAAGATACACGCGCCCCACTGTTCACTGCTGCACTATTTACAGCAGCCAAGACACGGAGGCAGCCTAGATGCCCATCGACAGACAAATGGATGCACACACACAGGCAGCCTAGACGCCCATCAACAGACGAATGGACGCGCGCACACACACACACACACACACACACGAATATTACTCAGCCATAAAAAAGGAACAAATTTGAGTCAGTTCCAGTGAGTTAGATGAATCTAGAGCCTGTTATACAGAGTGAAGTTAGAAAGAGAAAAACAAATATTATATATTAATGCGTATATAAGACATCTAGAAAGATGATACTGATGAACCTATTTGCAGCAACAGAGATGCTGACAGAGAACAGACTTGTACACACACTGGAGGAAGGAGAGCATGGGATGAATTGAGAGAACAGCACTGAGACATATATATACACACATATATAACCATATGCAATATAGACAGCCAGTGGGAATCTGCAGTCTGACACAGGGAGCTCAACCCTGTACCCTGTGACAACCTAGAGGGACAGGATGGGGGAGGGGAGGGAGGCTTTAGTGGGAGGGAATGTATGTATAATTAAGACTCATCTGTGCCACTGCAAAGCAATTTTCCTCCAATTAAAACAAAAACTAGCCTAGAGGCTAAGCAAATCATATCATCAATCTCATTTCATTTACACCAGCAGAGGGCTGCAACGGCCAAGGAATGCTGCTGCTGCTAAGTCGCTTCAGTCGTGTCTGACTCTAGGGGGACTCTGCGGCCCCCTAGACGGCAGCCCACCAGGCTCCCCCATCCCTGGGATTCTCCAGGCAAGAACACTGGAGTNCATTTACACCAGCAGAGGGCTGCAACGGCCAAGGAATGCTGCTGCTGCTAAGTCGCTTCAGTCGTGTCTGACTCTAGGGGGACTCTGCGGCCCCCTAGACGGCAGCCCACCAGGCTCCCCCATCCCTGGGATTCTCCAGGCAAGAACACTGGAGTCAGTTGCCATTTCCTTCTCCAGTGCCTGAAAGTGGAAAGTGGAAGTGAAGTCGCTCAGTCGTGCTCAGACCCCAGGGACTGTGGCCCACCAGGCTCCTCCATCCAGAGTGCTGCCTTTTTTCTAGGGTTTCTGCATGCCTGTACATGCACTTAATTCCTCCATGGTGTTTGGGGGGAAAAAAGACTAGAAAACTCAGCTTCCTTGCTCCCATATCAGTTGGGTATTTTAGTGCAGGACGGTTGGATTACTTGGGAGGGAGATGTGATGGAGAAAGGTAAAAATCACAACCCTTTCTAACACCATACCCAAAAATAAACTAAAAAGGGATTAAAAGACCAGAAACTATAAAACTCTTAGAAGAAAACATAGGCTGAACACTCTGTGACATAAGTCACAGCAAGATCCTCTATGACCCACCTCCCACAGTAATGAAAATAATAAAAACAAAAATAAACACATGGGACCTAATTAAACCTAAAAGCTTTTGCACAATGAAGGAAACTATAAGCAAGGTGAAACGACAGCCCTCAGAATGGGAGAAAATAAAAGCAAATGAAAATGAAAGATAAAGAATTAATCTACAAAATATACAAGCATATCATGCAGCTCAACACCAGAAAAACAAACAACCCAATCAAAAAATGGGCAGATGAATTAAACAGACATTTCTCCAAAGAAGATACACAAATGGTTAATAAAGACATAAGATGCTCAGCCTCGCTCATTACTACAGAAATGCAAATCAAAACTTCAATGAGGTATTCTGATATTCTGACCTCATACCAGTCAGAATGGCCATCATCAAAAAACCTACAAAAAATAAATGCTGGAGAGGATGTGGAGAAAAGGGAACCCTCTCACACTGCTGGTGGGAGTGCAAAATGATAGTCACTATGGAGAAGAGTAGGGAGAGTCCTTTAAAAACTAGCAATGAAACTACCATACGACCCAGCAATCCCACTGTAGGGCATACACCTTGAGGAAACCAGAACTGAAAAAGACACATGTACCCCAATGCACAGCACTATTTACAGTAGCTCTAAATAACTGGAAGCAAGCTAGATGTCCATCGGCAGATGAATGGATAAGGAAGCTGTGGTACTTATATACAATGGAGTACTTCGCAGCTATAAAAAGGAACGTGTTTGAGTCCATTCTAATGAGGTGGATGAACCTAGAGCCTATTATAGACAGTGAAGTCAGTCACAAACAGGAAGACAAGTACCGTACATTAACACATACGTATATACAGAATCTAGAAAGATGCTACCAACGATCCTGCATACAGGGTAGCAAAGGAGACACAGATGCGAAGGACAGACTTTTGGACTCAGTGGGGGCGAGGAGAAGATGGGAGGACTTGAGAGAGCAGCACTGAAACACATACATTCCCTATGTAAACCAGCTGACCAGTGTTTAATGTATGAAGCAGGGCACCCGAAGCCGCTGCTCTACGACAGCCTAGAGGGATAGGGTGGGAAGGGAGGCAGGAGGGGGGTCAGGAAGGGGGGACACGTGTGTCTATGGCCGATTCAAACTGACGCATGGCAAAAACCATCACAATGCTGTGAAGTCATTATCCTCCGATTAAATAAGTTTTTTAAGTTTTGATTGCTTAGGGAAAAGAGAAGTCCAATTTGGCAATGTGAATTACAGGGCATCTCTGCCATTACAAGGCCACCACAGACTTGCCTCATACTGAGAGTCATTACAAAGTACAGAAAACAGGTTTCCACTCACCATCAATTAAATCCTAGTTTTTGAACATGGGAAGCATTAACAGAGGTTCCCGAAGCAAAAACATAACCGAAAGATAACCACTCTCGGCAGGCCACATTTGGTTTCATCTTCCCTGTGTTTCTGTCGTCGTTTCATCTTCCCTGTGTTTCTGTCGTCGAAAGAGACATATGCTCTCCTGGAGCTGCTGCATGTCAGGTTACAGAAATCAGCCTCCTTCTGTTTTTTAAATAATTACATTGAGTGGCCAGACCTCAGTTTATCTACCCCATTGCCCACGAAGAGGCCTTTAGGTTGTTCCCAATATCTTGCAATTAGCAACAATGTCGCAGAGAGTAACTGTGTGGATTTTATTTTTGTATCCTCAGATATATACCTTTGGGCTAAGTTCCTAGGTTAGGTGGTTACTGAGTTTGCATAGTTTTCTTAAATAGTGCCAATTTTTCTCACCAGAGGTTGGACTGTTTTGCACTCCCAGAAATAGTGCAAACACCTGTTTCTCCAACATCTCCCACAAAGTGCAATCTCAAGCTTTGAATTTTTTTCATTCAGATGGGGAGAAATAATATTTAGTGTAATTTTAATTTGCATTTCTTCCTGAGGAAAAACTGAATGTATTTACATATGTTCAAGAGCTACTTTTAAATTATGTTTTACTTGTCTGTTCGTGTTTTTTGCCTATTTACATCCTACAGGGATTTTGGTTCCCCTACCTCTATTTTAAGAATTCTTCAAATATTAGGTATATCAGTTCTTTCTCTGTGGTATAACTTTTTTCTCTTAAGCTTTCTGCCTGCCTTTTGCTTCTGTTTATGGTGTTTTTTCCCATCATGCTTTTTTCCAGATTATTTTTAGATAGCTGAGTATACAATTTTTCTTTAATTGCATGTATACTGAGCTAAAGTTAGAAAGCCTGTCCCCATTTGGATACAAAAGAATTTTAAGTTTTCTTTTAGTACTGGTATGGGTTCATATTTTACATTTAGGTCTGATATACCTGGGAGTTGATTCTTGTGACTGGTATCAGGGATGGATCTAATTTTACCTTTACAAACAGCTAGCAGTTGGTCTAATACCATTTTATACATGTGTATGTATAAATACATATTTATATATATGCATATGTGTATATTTATATATGTAAGTGGCAACCTACTCTAGTATTCTTGCTTGGAGAATCCCATGGACTGAGGAGCTTGGTGGGCTACAGTCCACGGGGTCACAAAGAGTCGGACACGACTGAGTGACTTTACTACTATGTGTATGTATATATATATATACACACCTATAGACATATAAAACTGTTTTCTTGTAGAAACAAGCACACAGGCAGTAAGCTTTTCAGAAATGGTCAATTACACTAATACATTTAAAGCAGATAGCTAAAAGTGCTTGAATAATTGTGGGAATGGTATTTAATGACTTTATGCAAACTAAAATTCCTTCCCTGGGGGCTGCTAACATTTAATTTGTGTAACACTTTACAGTTTAGAAAAGTACCCCCACATCCTCAATCTGGTTTACCCCATCGTAACTCTAATCCCAAGCAGGCTGTCCCGACCACACAGAGGAGGGGCTACAGAAGAAGAGATGACTTACAGAGGCAGGCACTTAGTGAGCGCAGTAGCCCAGCCCTGCTCCCTCTCGCCATGGTTCTCCACAGAACCGCACCACAGTTCTTCCACATTAAGATAGCTGTGGCTTTACAAAGTCCACTAAGAAGAAGGTGGTGGCTAAGACGCTCAAATATCTCTTGCAAACCAGGATTGGATTAAGACTTTACTTCAAGGTTAAAGCGCTCGAAATACTGAGCATCTCTGGCAGCTAAAGAGCAGCAAAATATCTGGGAGTACAGCAAAAGATGTGGCTATCCAGCAATCCCAATCCTGGGTATGTATCCAAAAAACCAAAAACACTCATTTGGAAAGACACATGCACCCCAGTGTTCAGAGCAGCATTCCTTACAGTTGCCAGATATGGAAGCAACCTCAGAGTCCACCAACAAATGAATGGATACATAAGACGTGGTACATCAATACAGTGGAATATTAATCCTAAGAATGACTGAAATTTTGTCATTTGCAGCAACATGGATGGAGTTGGAGGGCATCAAGCTAAGTGGAATAAGTCAGACAAAGACTGTATGATCTCACATATATGGAATTTTAAAATCACAATAGACTAGATATAGAAAAGCTATAACCACTAGCTAGCGAGTGGTCACAGCAGTGGGGGAGTGGGAGGTACAGACTAGCGGGTGTAAGACGGGCCCAGGGATGTTTTGCACAGCATGGGGAACATAGCCAGTATCTGGTAATAACTTAGTGGAAAAGTACTCAAAGATGTATTAACATTTTTTTTTAACCAAAAAAAAGTTGTGGTTATTATCTACCATCTTAATAGTACTTCCCGTATGCACAGAATTTGAAAAGTGCACACAGACACAAAACGGAGTGGGAGCCCAACCCAGTTAACGATGGTGAAGTTGTAGCATTAAAGACAGAACATACCTTCATAGAAAACGCTTGGAAGAGTCACATCCTACAGGATGTCAACTCAAACCTCTGAACCAAAACCTGGCTTTAAATTCTAAGGCAACAGGGGGGAACATCAAATGACTAATTTGGCTACTGAGTTATAACAGCAGTTCTGAGAGCGATCAGAGGACCCCTGGAGGTCTTGAGAACGTCACAGGGATTCTGTGAGGTCAGAACTATTCTCCCCCTCTTCCTAAGAGGTCATTTGCATCTTTCACTGTGTGAATACTGGTTTGCACTGCAGGTGGAGTACAACTAGGAGTGCTCCAGCACGAGGCAAGGCGGTGGGAGCAAGCTTAATCTGTAGTCATCCTCTCCTTCCCCACTCTGTGGGAAAATACAAAGCAGATTCACTAAGAATTCCCTTGCTGAAGTAAAATTTTACCAAGCTGCTCCAACTAGTGGAGAAGGCAATGGCACCCCACTCCAGTGTGCTTGCCTGGAGAATCCCATGGATGGAGGAGCCTGGTGNTCCTTCCCCACTCTGTGGGAAAATACAAAGCAGATTCACTAAGAATTCCCTTGCTGAAGTAAAATTTTACCAAGCTGCTCCAACTAGTGGAGAAGGCAATGGCACCCCACTCCAGTGTGCTTGCCTGGAGAATCCCATGGATGGAGGAGCCTGGTGGGCTGCTGTCTGTGGGGTCGCACAGAGTCGGACACGACTGAAGCGACTTGGCAGCAGCAGCTGCTCCAACTAGTACCAGTTCTTCCACAGTTCTGTGAGGAAATGCAAAGACACGTGTACATTTCTGCCGCTTACTGAAGTGTTTCTGTACTACTGAGTGATAAGCTGGTCTAGCCACTTCTTTCGCCTACTTTAAAGAATTACTTATAGACCAACTGGTACTCCAGGCGTATTTGGGAGACATGAATGAAGTGATCCTATCAGTACAAGCAATATAAACTGATAGTATCTGTTGCACTAACAGAATCTGAACTTTCCAGAAAAAAATCAGAATCTTGGAAAATTTGTATCGGCCACTGAGCCTGACAGTTTCCCACCACTTTAAACTTTTCTAATGAAGATTTAATAATAACTAAAAATATGTTATTTGGGGAGGAGACATTTTATAATGGGACATGTTAGAATTTGGAAGAACCTAGAGTTCAGCAAACTGATATTTTCTAAATCCAATGAATAATGTTACAGAAGTCACACACAGGGTAAAAATCCACTCCAGGTGAAAGACAGACCAATGGTTTTCTCCTGCAAAAAACCCTTGTCAAGTCTTAGCATCGAAAAAGAAAATTCACAATTCTCTGGAAAAGCTATTAAAATACTCCTACCTTTTCCCACCTATGTATTTCTGAGGCTGCATTTCTTCCTGGAATTCAGTCAGCATTTCAGATCAGAAGGAACACAGTAGATGGGAGAACCCAGTAGTCTTCCACTAAGCCAGACACTAAAAGAGTTTATAAAAATGTAACACAATGGCACCCTTCCACACTTTTTTTAGTTTCACAGAGTTGTTTTCTGTAAAGTTATGCTAACATAAAATGGATTTACTATCGCTACTTATAAATGAATGAATATTTTTAAATCTTCAGCTTTTATTTACCACATGGCACATATAGATAAGTGACCACATTAAAAATAATTCTTTGGGGTTCTTAGTAAGTATAAATCCTGGGAATTCCCTGCCGATCTAGTGGTTAGGACTCCACGCTTTCACTGCTGAGGGCCCAGGTTGGGGAACTAAGATCCCACAAGCTGCGAGCAAAAAAAAATAAATAAAATAGAAGAGGAATCTTGTGACCAAAAATTTTGAAAATCGCTATATCTAAATTTTAGAAAAATAAATTTTACCCCAAGGCAGAAAAGAATTATCACCAACTAATTCTAAAAAGTTTTGGTAATAAAATGGCAACAAGGTACAGCTCTGCTCCAAACCTATGTGTGGTAGTGTGTGTGTGGGTGTGTATTACTCTCCCTCCAATTATATATAATCGTATTTTGAGAAACTGGAGGCATCATTATTGTTTCTTAAAAAATATAACTATCAAAAAAATATATATAACTATCTCCATACATGCTCTATCTGAAAAATATCTTTTAAAATAACCTTGAATTTCATGTACCTCTTCACATTAACCACTTCATGTATTTTTTTACTTTATGTATATATTACAGTTCTTCCTATAATTCTCTAAAGTGATCATGATCACAGGATAAATCTTATACATACAGCGAGAATTCCCTATCACTGTCTACAATCCTATTTCGGCATGGGGAACCACTATTTGATAAAGACATTAATAAGGGTGTTACATGAAGGAGGAATTCCCATATTCTGGCATTTTGCCAATTTAAGAAGCAAGTACTTTGTGTAAAGCAAAACCCCACATAAAAAACTGTAAAGGATACTACCATTTGGGCTACTGTTAAGTTCCATACTGGGCCTTATAAATTGATATCTGACAGCTTTAAAGAAGCAAAAATAACAGGTTCTACATCATCCTGGGCTTCCCTGGCGGCTCAGTGCTAAAGAATCCGAGCCTGCCAACACAGGAGACACGGGTCCAATCCTTGAGTTGGGAAGGTCCTCTGGAAAAGGAAGTGGCAGCCCATGCCAGTGTTCTTACCTCGGGAATCCCAGGGACACAGGAGCCTGGCGGGCTGTTACAGTCCTGGGGGTTGCAAGAGCTGGATGCAATTTAGTGACCAACCACCCCCACAACCAATCTCACATAAACTCTTTACAATGAATACAAAGAGGGAATACTCAAAACTTGATTCATGATGTCAAACATAAACTTGATGTCAAACATAAACCTGATATCAAATACAGACAAGTTCATGAAAAGTATAGGCCAATTTTTCTCAGAAGCATGATGTAAAATCCTAACATAATATGAGCAAACCAAATTCAGTTTTATTAAGATCAAGTTAAATCTATTTAGAGACACAAAGTTGGCTTAATACTTCTAAGAGGTAATATAATTGATAATCATTAACAGAAAAATTATCTCAATATATAAAAAAAAATTTTATAAAATTTAATACCTATCTATGATAAAATTTTATAATATAAACTAACTAGGAAAGAAGAGAACTTTCCGATAGAGGATCTACGAAAAGCATGCAACAAATAAACTCAACAGTGAACTATTTAAAGCTTTCACTCAGGAAACAAAGATACTTCCACTCACTGGGTCCAGAGAATCCCACACTAGAGCATGGGTGTCACAAGGCAAAACGACTTTAGCAAAGAAGAAATAAAACTCGTTATTTACAGATGACATAATTGTGCTAGAAAAATGTAAACTACAGATGGTGCCCCTTTCCTTAACCCAATTTGTAAAGCAGAGGACTGTAGACCAGATGCATGTATAATAAACTACAGATGAACTATTACATTAATAAATGGATTTCAGTAAGGTTGCTGGGTAAGATCAATATGAAAAAAAAAAGTGTATTTCTACATACCAGCAACAAAGTAACATTTTAAAAGGATGCCATTTAAAAAACCATCAAAAAGAGAATGCTCTGGCAGTCCAGTGGTTAGAACCCCTCGCTTTCACTGCTGAGGACCCAGGAGTCTGGGAACTAAGATCCCACAAGCTGCCCAACACAGCCAAAATAAATAAAGAATAAAACAGCATTTAAAAATAGCTGGAAAAACATCTACCGAAAGAAGATGCAACCTGAAATGCAAGTACACTTGACACTACAAATGCCGCGAGGAGAGACTGAAGACCTCGATAAACACAAAGGCGGTCCTCTGCATAGTTTTGGAGGACATAAAAATTACAGTTATCCCCAAAAGGATCTATAAACTCAATGCACTCTCAATCAAAATGCCACTTTTTTTGCTGTGGCAATGGACCAGTTGACTCTGAAGTTTATATGGAAACGTAAAACGTCAGGAATAGCTAAAATAATCGCATGGAAATACATCAGAGGAGTGCTTGGGCTGCCAGATAAAGGCTTCTTTTTTTAACTACAGAAATTGAGAAGGCAGTACTAGTACAGGATAGACAAACCGGCACTGTGGACAAGACAGAAAGCCCAGAAACAGACGCGTGCATCAAGACAGTCCAGTCAGGACCACGGTGACACTGCCGTTCAGAAGCACGATGCCCTCCCCCAACCAACGGGAGGAAAGCTGTGACCAACCCAGACAGCACACTCAAAAGCAGAGACTCGCCTCTGCAACTAAGGTCCGTCTAGTCAAGGCTGTGGTTTTTCCAGTGGTCAGGTACGGATGTGAGAGTTGGACTGTGAAGAAGGCTGAGCGCCAAAGAATTGATGCTTTTGAGCTGTGGTGTTGGAGAAGACTCTTGAGAGTCCCTTGAACTGCAAGGAGATCCAACCAGTCCATCCTAAAGGAGATCAGTCCTGGGTGTTCTTTGAAAGGAATGATGCTAAAGCTTATTTTAAAGTCCAGTACTTTGGCCACCTCATGCGAAGAGTTGACTCATCAGAAAAGACCCTGATGCTGGGAGGGATTGGGGGCAGGAGGAAGAGGGGATGACAGAGGACGAGATGGCTGGATGGCATCGATGACTCGGTGGACATGAGTCTGGGTGAACTCCAGGAGTTGGTGATAAGACAGGGAGGCCTGGCATGCTGCAATTCATGGGATCGCAGAGAGGTGGACACGACTGAGCGACGGGACTGAACGCAAGGAGAAACATCTGTACCTAAGCCAGGACTGAATATCCTAGTCCCAGCAGCTATAATGCCAGCAAGGGGAGTCTGGAGGGAGGACTCTCCTTGAATCTGGTATGGTGACACACTGATGATCATTTCACCTCCCTACACGGGGACATGGAAGTAAACCTTCCCTTCTGGTCTTATTTCTGTTTATCGGGAATAAGGCTGGGAGATGAAGACAGGCTCCAGATGTGTCCAGAGGCTCTTGGCTGTACTCAGAGCTCTGCCAAGTGTGTCTTAAGTTGAGAGTGCAGAACATGGACTCATAGAGGTGGGGTCAGCCAGGACCTCTTGGATCAACCCCTGAGATGTTACCAGAAGGGCGTGACATCAGTCCTGAATAGTCACTGGAAGGACCGATGCTTAAGCTCAAACTCCAATACTTTGGCCACCTGATGCAAAGAACTGATTCATTGGAAAAGACCCTGATGCCGGGAAAGATTGAAGGCAGGAGGAGAAGGGGACGACAGAGGATCAGATGGCTGGATGGCATCACTGACTTGATGGATGTGAGTTAAAAAAAAAAAAAAGCAAAAAACTTCGTGGAAGATATATATGGATATAGTTCTTTTTCAGGGCTTTGGTAATTTTACAAATAGATTTTAACTTTCAGGTTTATAGGTTTATGTGAGTGGAGGATTATAGGAAGGGAGTGAGGCAAAATTATTTGTGGGAAAAACCCATGAAAGAGCTGTTAAATGTCTGTGGGTATACATACACACGCATACACATAATTTCTTAAAAATCAATTTGTTTTGTGTATTTAAAATACACTTAGTATTTAAAAAAATGGAAACACTGATGCTGGGAGGGATTGGGGGCAGGAGGAGAAGGGGACGACCGAGGATGAGATGGCTGGATGGCATCACTGACTCAATGGATGTGAGTCTGAGTGAACTCCGGGAGTTGGTGATGGACAGGGAGGCCTGGCATGCTGCGATTCATGGGGTCGCAAAGAGTCAGACATGACTGAGCGACTGAACTGAACTGAACTGAAGTGTAAAAGAAGTACACTTCTCAGGTGTGCACAAATAACATCATGATTTAAAATCCTGGAGCCCTCCTACATTGCCACATGAGGAAACTGATTTACTGTTTGTTCCTTTGTTCATTGCACAGATTTCCATTCAAGAAAGAATTTTTCAGTGACTTCTGTAGGCCAAATGGACTACTAGAAACTAGGAATATAAATATGGTCTTGTCTCAATTTTCTTACTCTCCATAAGTACTTTTTGTTACTTGAACTAGTAAAACTTTCGGCTAGACTCCAAGAAGCTTGGATGACTTTTTAAAACCCCATTTGGGTAATAAATAGTACATTTATCTTGAAACAATAAAGCATAATTCAGTTTATATGATAATGGTCCTCATACATAAATATACACTGTGTAGCATATACGATTATGTCAAGAAGAGTTTTTAAATGGTCGAGTTCTTCACCCTATTTGACTTTATAAAAAACAAAACCCATGGTAATTTACATGCAATAACTGTTAAGTATTTTGTTAAAATATCTTTGATTTTGCTTATCTTCTATAGTATAGCTTTGCTTATACCTTGCAATTAAAATGTATTTATATAGCCAAGAAAGTTTAATAAAACCAACTTTTCAAGGCTTTAAAAATTTTAAAATAATTTTGAATCCTCTCAGTACCAAACTAGATCAGATAATTCGGCTTTCTAGTTTGTTCCTTAATGAAAAGGTAAATTTGAAATTTCTGCTGCTTAGAATAGGACATGAGGTGATGTATAATAGGTCCTGTGGAGATGGAAGAGAGGAGCCAATACGATAGTATTGACTTTAGGATTATTCAGAGAAAGGAAACAGCTGTGTCCATAGATGTTCATGATAATCACAAGGAAGGACAATGAGAAATTCCATTTCCCCAAGTAGAACCCATTCTCCTTGGATGTTTCTTATTATTTACTGCGGGTGAGGAGGTGATTGAGCCACGGCTGATGGCCTTGGACGCTGCACTTGCAGAACTGACTTTCTTGCAACAGTAACACTGTGTACTTTGCTTGATGTCTTTTCACACTTCACTTTTGAAAGGGAATTTAGGACAAGGGTTTCTTCTTTTTTCCCTACCTCAAGATTTCATTTCAGTAGCATACACGATGAAGAGCAGTCTTTGTGTCCTAGCGTTTTGAATAGCAAATAAAATGAAAAGATGCCCTGATTAAGGGGAAAAAATCTGTTTGAATGAATGATAAAGTAGATCACTGTACTGAGTGTGTACCAAGAGGCTTCTGTCTTTAGCTGTTCAAAGGTCTTTGCCTGCATAAAGCATTCTTATCTTTGTGGCAACTGATACGTCACCCTCTGTGGCAGTGCTTTTTTTTTTGGTATGATTATTTGTGAGAGGATCTTAATTCATGACTCACTCTGTCTGTTCTCTTTCCATGACAGCTAATGACAAGAAATCTCAGTGGGTGGGGAAAAATGCCAGGGATGAACTGGGGAGTATAGACAGCATCTGATTCCATATGCTTCCCTCATGCTTGTTGTTTTGATTCTTGGCAGATAACTCTATGCCACATGATGCAATCACATACAGAGCATAACCTGCCGTTTATCTTCTAAGACATTCTTGAGAGAGAACTTTTCCTCTGTCAAATGTCAGTTCTTAGATTATGAGTTAACTAATATCCCAGAATAGTATTTCAGAAATGAGTCAGATTGCACGGTGATTTTTTTTTTAATTTTTATTTATTTATTATTATTACTTTTTAGAGCATCCATTTTACTTTATTTTACTTTACAGCACTCTATTGGTTTTGGCATACAGTGACATGAATCTGCCACCCCATTTTGTCCCTTGTGACCTCCTTCTTCCTCTGTTAACTTTCTGAAAAAAAAAGAAAAAAAGAAATGAGTCAATAGCAAAGTGGATACATGTCATTAAAACACTTTTTCATAAAAGACTTATAAAAGCCCAAAAGAGAGATAAAAATGTTTGATACCTTAGTGATAAGTCAAATGCAAATAAAAATTATGAAAAATTAGTGATGATTAAGAATTGTATATTTAATGTTGAGTATAGAGGAAAGTCAACACTAAATATTCAATTCTTAATCCTCGCTAATTTTTCATAGACTGAATTTGCATTTGACTTATTACTAAGGTATCAAACATAGAGGAAAGTGGGATCTTCTATATATTGCTGAAAAATAATTGGAAATTTTTTGCCTTTTTTTGTCTTCTTGGGTAATTTGACATTATATATTAAAGACTTCAGAAGTGCTTATATCCTTTTATCAAGTTGTTCTACTGAAAGTTTATTTGAGGGAAGCAGGAATAGGTAATACAATGTCTATTGAAACATATTTTTATGAGTTAAAAAAATAAATGAACTGAAAATATTTGGTGGTAGCTTAAACAAACTGTAGCCATTCATAGATACCAAGAAAAATAAAATTCATAATATTTTGAGGCTAATAATATGGGAAAATTATGATATAATATGAAATGAGATCTCAGCATTTACACCTAATAAATAACAATAAAATGTTATATTCAGAATTTGAAAGTAAGACAAATAGTAATTGAATTGTAAGTAATATTTTCTTGTTCAATTCTCTATTAACACACTTTAGGCAATAAACAGGTATGGCATGTAGTTTGAAACATAAACAATTTTACTAATATTAAGATAATTGCAATCAAATTGCATAGAGAATTAATTATTGACATCAGTGGATTTTCTATATCAGTGTATTATAAGGGCTGTTGTACATTAGGACCAGGAATATATGACTTATTCTCAATTTAAAAAAAACTGTTATGGGTCCCAAAATTGGTGCTCTTGTATTATTTTTTCTAAGATATTTTAAGTAGAAACTATTTCATTACATTAATGATATTCTTGCATGGAGGATTTGTTATTTGTAATTTACTTTAGCCCACTGATTAGAAATTGCTAAGTTAGCTTAATTTTTTGCCCAGAGCTGTTTATTTTGCTTTACTTTATGTACATTCTGGTTGAGCTGGAAAGCTGAGAAAAATAAAAGGATGGGGGAGGGAATATTTGAAAAATGTGCAAATTCAGCTTGTTGTAATTGTGTCAATATCACTATGTTATTGGATAATTATAGGATTTGGAGGCCAGTGACTATGCTTCATCTATTTCTCTAAGAAAGAATCTACTCAGCAAGAAAAGGGTTTGCTATCTGCTGTGCTAGCATGCAAATGTGTGTGATTTGCTTTTCATTTTTATCTTCTGTATTGGTGTTTGCTGTGTGGCACAGTCTTTTTTTGATGCATGACTCTGAAGAATAGTTTTATACACTTCTTTGTCCTATTGAACATTGGTCTAGCACTGAACTACCTACAGTAGCGGGTTTGATCCCACTACACAAAAGTAAAAAGGATTGTGTGTGAATTTTTAAACATTAACATTTTCCATTTTGTACCTACTGCATCAGAAAAAGAATTTATGCCTGCCTGCCAGTGTTTGATAAATCATCCCATGTGGTTGTTGTTGCTGTTGTCTGTATTGAGGACTGAAAGAATATTTCTATAGAAAGAAACCTACTTTCATTAATATTAATGTAGGATAACAATATCAGGATACCAGATCAACTCTGAGTTATTTATATTCACATTGTTTCTTCCCAGGAACAATTTATTTTAGACTTTGGGTTTTGTAACACCTATCCTTATAAAGTACTTTATCAGCATCTCATTCTGAATTTGAGCTCAGAAACTTTTTCCAAATTTAGCCATTTGCCCCTATGTCAGCACAAATGTAGTATGGTAGCTGAGTGAGAAAACTAAACATCTCCCAGGAGTAATAGGTATATCAAGGATTTGATGGAGTCAGGTTTGAATCAGGAAAGTGACAGCCTTCTAGCTTTTCCAGAATCAAATTTTCACTGTGCAATATTCAATAATAATAGCTATATGTTCAGTAATGATAATCAAGCAGTGCATATGTGCTACCATCTCTAATTTCCCAACAACCACTAATTTTATAAATAGAAATGCTAGGTTAGGACCAAAAGAATTAAATAACTTGCCCAATATTATACTGCTTCTCAGTGACACAGCTAGGATTTAAATTCAGCATCATTTTCCTCTGAAGATCATGTCCCTCCTGTATTACAGAAAGTTATGTTTTATATGAGATATTTTCAGGAGTTCATATGATTATTTAAAGTAAAAGGAAAAATAAAGTATAAATGAAAGCAAAGTTAGAAGAGACTCTTACTTGCTGCTCTGAGTGATAGTGACTTAACCCATTAATTTCACATCAAGTCTGGGTGTTGAGACAGAAAGGGGCACTCCTTGCTCTAGGACATTTTTTTTGACTTGGTGGCAAAGGCAATTAACTACATTTTATTCTATACATCTTCCATTACTGGTAAGATCATGAATGAATTCCCCCTTTTATATGAATTATATGGATGCTGTATCCTGTTTTCATTGTGAACAGTGATTCTTAGAAATCTGGATGCACACACACTCAGCATTCATGAGTTTGTGGAGTTTATGCTTTGTTGCCTTTTCTTCTTTTTAGCCTCTCTCAGATCAGTTTTTTAAGGCACTTATGTTGCTAACTGCTTCCTACATTTACATTCAAAGATCTCTGTGTGTGAGTTACAGGGAGTGACATGACTTAAGAGAGCCAGCCCTTCACTTTCTTGGCAGGCATCTATTCTACCTTATAGATCCTGGCAGATGATAAATGCCATAATACCCATTGAGGGCTAATCCAGTGCACAGATTATTTTTCCTCCATTCATCATCATCATCACTGTCATCACTGTTATACTAAACATCTCTAGAGCATGTTCCATGTATCAGATCACATTTAAATATTTTTAACCAGAATAGACATAGAATTATAACTGACATGTATGGTAATAATCATAACATTGATTAGTGTAATGATTCTCAAACTTTAATGTACATATTCATCACCTGGAGAGCCTGTTTAAATTTAAATTTTCCTCAATAAGTCAGGGATGGGACCCCAAAATTTGCATTTTTATCAAGCTCCCAGCTGATCCCAATGCTACTGGTCTGCAGATCATCACTTAAGTACAAAGGTGTAAAATTTCTTGAGTGCTTGCCATATACCTAATGCGCTTACCCATAAAATTAACTCATAAGAAAGAGTAAGTAGAAGTAAAGTTTTAGAGATGAGATTATGTAGCCTGGATTAGAATCCAATTCTTCTGATGTCTAGTTTATTGTGTCTTCTACTATGTCACTCTTTCTAAGTATGAGAACATGTTTTCTTCTCTAGGACAGTGGGAAGCTATTAATTTATGATATTTTCACAATTTAATATTTACTCAAAAATATAATCTTTTCAAATTTCATCTTAAACATAAATCTGAAATACAGATTTCCTTCAAAACCAGCATGAATATTATTGCTTCTAATATATATTAAACTAAATAGATAATGATATTTTCATGTTTTCATTTTTTGTCCATCTGTTAAAACTAAATATCTATATAGCTAAACTATACATTCATGGTTTAGTGCATTTTATCCTTGCAGATTCTGTGACATTGAATCTCTACCCCTTGCTTTAGCGGAAGGTCTCATTTTCTATTCCTGGAGCCAGCAGCATTCCATTTGACATTTGATGCCCATGAGATTTTTATAGAATCTAGGTTATAAGACTGAGCCTCTTGCCACATATTTTTGAATAGAGATTTATGTTACTTTTCCCAGAGGGGTTATGCCTTATACATTTTTTCAAAATGGTTTTGATTATTTTAAAAGAAGCCTCCAGTGATAAAATCTTTTGCATAAAAATCACTAGTGACTAAGCTTTTATTTGTTTTAAAGAGAATTTGTTCAGAGGAGCAAAGGCAATAGTGATCCTCTCTTCTCCTCATGATTACATGGGTGTGTGCTAAGTTGCTTCAGTCATCTCCAGCTCTTTGCGACCTCATGGACTGTAGCCCACCAGGCTCCTCTATCCATGTGATTCTCCAGTCAAGAATACTGGAGTGGGTTCCCTCTAGAGTCGGTTTCCAGGGGAATTTTTCCCAACCCAGGGATCGAACTCATGTCTCCTGCGGCTCCTGCATTGCAGGCAGATTCTTTACTGCTGAGCCACCAGGGAAGAACCCTTCTACTCAGAGCTCAAAGCAAAAGGCCATATTATTGATGTGGCAAAAGAATGAAAAAAATATTTCTTACCTTAAGCCTCAGTATAACTAGAAATTTGCTTATATTTTTGAAAAGACAAATCAATAAACTATCAAAAATGAGTAGCACATTCGACAACATAAAGTCTTTAGTTCAAATGCAATATACAAAAAGCTTTCTTTCTAATCATCCAGATAAAGACATGCATTCATATATATATGTAATATATATGATCAGCTTAGGTAATTTATTGAAAATGGGCTTATCTAAATTATTTTATTCCCAGAAATGGGGGAAAATTGATGGTAAGATGTTTAGGGTTTCATAAAATGACATGTTCTAATATAATTGTTACTTAAGTTTTAAGTAACAATTTAGTTAAAATCTAACTAGCAAAAATCCATAAGGATATATGCTTTATGTCTGTCTATATATGCCAGCCAAGTTGACCTACTTAACCTTAAATTTGATTAAAATTAGAATTAGCTATTTATGATACAACATGACAAAATATTCAAAATATACTCATTATAATAACTTTTAAATTTTACAGCTTAAATGATCAAAAATAGGTTTTTTTATTTTAATTCTGAGGTTTCTTCTACTGCTTAGTAAGCTGGCTTTCACATGATAGGTGCACAGAAAAAAATACTTATAGGAAAAAATGTTATTAGTTATTAACATTAATATTAACTAAGCCAAATAAAGATAATCTTTAAGCTAACAATATACAACAAAAAGTAATAATAATGAAGAAGGAAAACTAACTTTGGGAATTCTTTCCTATCTGCCAAGCACTGGCTAAGAATAACAATGAGTAATATTTTGTTTAACTCACACAAAAATATTGCAAGATACACACCATTATTTTCCCTCAGAAAACTTACATTTTATGATCTCCCCAAATTAGGAACTAGTAAATTTTAGAGCTCACACGCAGAACCAGAGTTCTGTGGCTCGAATCCCATGGCCACTATACTCTTTCCATCTGTTAATTTTAGTTTAGAGTGCAAAAACCAAACACAATCACTTCTTCAGTATAATGTAGGACAGGAGACCTGGGTTCAATCCCTGGGTTGGCAAGATCCCCTGGAGAAGGGAATGGCAACCCACTTCAGTATTCTTGCCTGAAGAATCTCATGGACAGGGGAGCCTGGCAGGCTACACTCCATAGGTTGCAAAGAATCTGACATGACTGAAGTGTCTTAGCACAGCACATTGCACAGATAATACTTAAAGACTCTTGAATTTAATTTTATAGAATAAGGTAGGAGTGTTGGTTTTTATAATTGAGTCAACATCAACATAATGTAAATTCTTGCATTTTCTAAAAATGCTAGGTAAGATTTTAGCCTTTATTCAGCTTAACTGTTACAACCACTATTATAACTACATGATACAGTCATGATCCATGATGGTTATCATCCTTGATATTTTGGGACATAGTGTTTACTGAGTAATTAATTACTGTTCTTGTTATTGTGCTAGGTTATTCCCTCTGCAGATTTAACTCATTCATTGCTTACTATTTATCAAACATGATATTAATATTTGTGGCCATTATGAACCTGGCATGGTAAGACAATATTATGGGTATGTTTTGAAGCAACTGCTTTATTAAAGATAACATTTCCAAGAAAACTGGGAGGTAAAACATAATCTATTATCATTTTCCTAAGATATGGTGCTGAGTGAGACATTTGTTCTAAGTTTTATAAGCTGGTTATATTAAGGATATAATTCTGGGCCTTCCCCTCATCACTAAAAGGAGAATCATGCAGTTACTTTCCAGTTTTCCAAATTAATTTTCTAATGAGTCCATGGTAGAACTGATATTTGAATGTTGGCATGCAAAAGCTGTTTTAAAGGGATAGCTGGATATGCAATAGTAATGCATGCTGCATACCACATTGTCATATTACCCACATTATTTTTTTCTTCAAAATTAATTTTATTTTGCATAGAATATATCTCTGTTTATTTCCAGTGCTTATAGAGTCCTCCAAATAAGCACAGTAATTTGGTTAAAGAATCATGATAGTTGAGTCAGGTGTTGCTTTATGTAACTGGCATTGACTGCTCATGGGCACAGTTTGGTCCACATTCACTAATGATTTTCATATTCTGTCACTGTTTCCATTGCAAAATGTACGAGATTATATCCAAATCTCCTGAAGCTTTGACTGCTTGCTTCACACAGTCCTCACTGAAAATGAGCGTGTTAGCAGGGCCTTAAACAGCCTCCTCTCCTCAACTTTCTCATAGCCCCTTTTCCTGTTTGTTATTTTGTACCGCTCACAGGTGGTGGCGGCGGTGGTTTAGTCACTAGGTCATGTACAACTCTTGCGACCCCATGGGCCGTAGCCTGCCGGGGTCCTCTGTTCATGGGACTCTCCAGGCAAGAATACTGGAGTCGGTTGTCATTTCCTTCTCCAGGGACTCTTCCTGACCCAGGAATTGAACCCAAGTCTTCTGCATTGCAGGGAGATTCTTTACCAACTGAGCTACAAGGGAAGCCCCCTGACTGGATAAAAAGTACAAATCAGAAGAAACTGATGAACTAGACAGGAAGACTGATTTTCATTTATTTGCTTTTGTTTTGTGATGTTTGTCATTGTTCTCTGTTTGAAATTGATTTCCATGTGGTATTATAGTCCATATGTTTCATTGCACTGAAGTTGATTTTGTATATCAAAAGTTGTATCATTCAGCCAGAGTCATCTAATGGTGCACTTGAAATTAGAGGTACTAAATATCTTTTTTAAAGCCCCTTAGTTACAAGCAATATTAGACTTCCCCAGCCTGGGTTTTATGACAATTCACCAAGTGTTAGCTGAAGCTCAAATTTATATTATTAAGAATGGAATTACTCTGTAATTCAGATTTCCCATAATCAGTTCTTTTTAATGAGTATTGCCGATGATATTAGAACTTATTTTTAAAGCTTTAAAGATTATATTTTATAGCAAGATAATAATTTTTGTTTGTTTAAAGCCAAGTAAAATCATATACTTTCACAATCTAAGTAAATGTAGTTTTCTATTCACCACATAGCCCCGGCAAATTCCATTCTGGTGTCAGTGGCAAATATTGCCATTGCCATAGCCTGTGGAGAGAAGAAATTAGATATTCAAGTTGGGGGGGAATAGAAATAATGCTGGGAAATTAAATTATTATAAAATTGTGCATTTAAGAATTCAAGCAGGGCTTCCTGGTGGCTCAGTGGTGAAGAATCCACCTGCCAATGCAGGAGACATGGGTTTGATCCCTGATCTGGGAAGATCCCACGTGCTGTGACACAACTAAGCCTGTGTGCCAAAGCTGTTGAGCCTGCGCTCTAGATCTCAGGAGCCACAACTACCGGGTCCAAAGGCCACAGCTACTGAAGTCTGTGCACTTGCTTAAAGCCCATGCTTTGCAACAAGAGAAGCCACTGAAATGAGAAGCCCAGGTGCTGCAACTGAAGAGTAGCCGCCACTTGCCACAACTAGAGAAAAGCCTGCCAGCAATGAAGATCCAGCACTGCCAAAAATAAATAAGTAAATAAAAGAATTGAAATAATATTGCTGTTTATACTAAAGTTTATCAGTAAGCTACTATTTTCTTTTATCAGTATATCAGGCTCTTCTGCCCACGGAATTCTCCAGGCAAGAATACTGGAGTGGGTAGCCATTCCCTTCTCCAGAGGATCTTCCCAACCCAGAGACTGAACCTGGTTCTCCTGCATTGCAGGCAGACTCTTTACCATCCAGGCCATCAGGGAAGGCTCCCCTCAACCCACAAAAAAAGATTAAGCAATATTGCTATTTTTCTTAAAGTTTATCAATAAACTCATATTTTCTTTTATCAGGATATTGTGTCTATGTAAAGAGCATTCTCAATACAATCTTTCCCCCCTAATATCTGTTGTCTTTATTAGGTACTGTATATGATAACATTAAAAATTTTTTCTAGATTTAGTTTAAAAAGAAAAAAAAAATTATGAGCAGCACATACACCTCTGGTAGCCTCAGCAAATGCAAGTATGACTTGTTAACATTACTGAATGTGTCCAAAGAAACTGGTAAAGTAAATTTATTAAGTAATCAGATTATATTAGAAAATAAATATTATTGCAAAGAACCATCTTCTGATTTGCTCATTTTATGGCCAAAACTGACTGACGGTATATATTTGTACATATTTACAAAATTCAGTCAGTTGAAACTGTTTCCTTTTAAAGTATAATCAAAATAGGAGAAGACATCAAGATTCAGAGAGCTCACCTTACATTATTGTTTGGAGGATAACAAAGGGCTGTGATATGTAATTTTAAATCCTTATTCATTGCATTATTTCTGCTAAAATCACTGGTGAAGATAGAGTTAGGAGTTTTAAACAACCTTTGCTTCATAGTTTTCTGTTTGCTGTTTTTAAGTATTCATCGTCTTTATATCAGAATTATAACTATAGAAGTTTTCAATATTCACATACAAATATTGACTAATTGAAGAAAATATTTTCGGAGTGAGATTCTTGAGGCTCATGATTTTTGATAGGGAAGCTGGGCAAAGAGTTTTGAAAACTGCTTTAAGACTTCAGTAGATCTAAGTATACTGTGGGACAGGATGGTTTCTGTGAATATCAGAATGAAGACTAGCTCCCTTACTGGGACCCTAAGGGATGAGGGGGGTCCAGCATGTTCCCCATTGAGCTGCTGTCCAATCCCTTCTATTGTAAAAGTCTCCACCTTCATCTTGTTTTTCAGTCCTCCACAAGCAGCCCAGAGAAGTGTGTCTCTGTTTGCTAGAGCTTGGCCGGATTGCAGCCAGGTAGGTCATACTGCTGCTGCTGTGTAAGATGTGGACCGTCTCGGTATCCAAGCCACTCAGAAGCTTGCTGGCTTTTCACTGCTGACACTTAACTTAGGTGTTGAGGAGCAACTTCTTCAAAGATGATCAGTATGAACATCTTGAGAACAACTATTCAAACTAAAAATAGACTTCACATCGTGACCTTATTGTCCAACTCACTATGTCTAATCATTTTAAAAATATCTTTTAAATGAATATGTTTTCCCTGCAACTCTTTCTTGGGAGATTGGAGAGGATCTTATATGTGAAGTCGTATGTGACAATTACGCTTCCCTTAGTGGAAAGTTGATTCCCATTATTCTCTCTTTGTCTCCCAGCTCCTTCACCACTCTCTTGCTGTTTAGTCTTTAATAATTGTCAGACTCCTCTTTTGTTCCTTTTTCCTCACTTTCCCCATTTAGCAGCTGACCCCTCAGTTCTTTTTAGTTTCTACTCCTGAGTAGATGAATAGGTTTACAGTTATCTCCACATTTTGATTGGAAAACAGCATAGAATATAATCCTGCATATATAGAGACATCTTTGGAACATTTTTATTCTAGAAAAGAAAAACCAAAAGTACTTGTAGAAATCATAACCATAGCTAAATAATCAGGGGAAGGGACTTTATTAGCCCAGCTGACTTGATTTGGTTTCCTTTCATCAAACAAGGCTTCTGACAGTTTGACAGAGCCCAAAGAATTATAAAAGAAGATATAAATATTTGAATAAATCTTGATGCAAGATAAAACTTCAGAATTAATTAGGTGATGTTTTCTCATTCAGTCCAGGATATACTTGTAGTGTTGAGATAAGATGAATTAATAAGATAAAGTAAGAGCTTGCTCTCTGTTAATTCTCAAAGGGAAAGCTATAAAGAAAATCACGGAAAATAAAATACAAGGTGTGTACATCAGGAAATTACAGCAATGGGACGAAAACTTGCTGTCAACGAATAGCCCCCCCCTTTTTTTTTTTTTTTGACCCAACAGATCAACTGTAATCAGAAGTAATCCCACGTCCTTTAAAACATCATAGTCAACATAATCTTAACAAATTGTTCATACGGTATGGATTTTACTTTGCCATAGTAATTGGATGAGAGAAAGATTGTTTTTATTTAAAAGCAATTCTAATTAAATAGAAATGAGGCTCCACTCAACAAGAAGTGAAAAAATCAATTTGAGATACTTAGAGATACCCCTTTTCCCTGCTATAAGTTTTCCAGCTTTGTTGTGTGACATCCTCTGGAGGTCTTCTATCTGTTCAAGCTTCTACTACTCAAGCTTAGTTCACAGTGTCTGACAGTCTTTAGGATCCCACTCTTCTTCCGTCACTATCTTGGGTTCCGAGAGGGAGCAAGACAAAGGTACCTGTTGCTTCTAAGACTCCGCTAAACTACTCCTCCACCATGCTTAATCCTGCTGGCCTGCAGGACAAACAGCTTTGAGTCAGAGGGCTCAACCTTGAGTCTTTGGGTTCAGCAGATATCCCTGAGAAAGGTGATCTTACAAAATAGAAGTAGAGTCACAGATGTAGAAAAACTTATAGTTACCAGGGAATAAGGTGGGAGGGCTAAATTGGGAGATTGGAACTGATATATATACTCTACTATATATAAAATAGTTATCTAATAAGATGGAGAAGGCACTGGCACCCCATTCCAGTACTTTTGCCTGGAAAATCCCATGGACGGAGGAGCCTGGTGGGCTGCAGTCCATGGGGTCACTAAGAGTCGGATGTGACAGAGCGACTTCACTTTCACTTTTCTCTTTCCTGCATTGGAGAAGGAAATGGCAACCCACTCCAGTGTTCCTGCCTGGAGAGTCCCAGGGACGGCAGAGCCTGGTGGGCTGCCGTCTATGGGGTCGCACAGAGTCGGACTCGACTGAAGCAACTTAGCAGCAGCAGCAAAATTAATAAGAAGCTACTGTATAGCATAGGGAACTCTACTCAATACTCTGTAATGGCCTATATGGGAAAAACATCTAAAAAGAATGGAGTTTTATAAATATATATATATATAACTGATTCACTTTTCTGCATGCCTGAAACTAATGTAACATTGTAAATCAACTATACTCCAATAACAAGTTCAAAAAATATAAGAGGGAGGAAGATACACAAAGTAGAATCTCTGTAAATGAGTTGCTAGCCCTGAAATGCTAGAGTAAAAGAGAGGTTATCTAGAGTTCCTGTGTATTAGATTAGGCAGAAAACTTTTTTGTGTACTTGTTTATTTTAATTATGTCATTAGAATATTCTGAAATGGCATATTCCATTTTGTTACTTTGATAACTTAAATATGTGGGTCAAATTGGCATGACTCTGAAAGTTGTTATACGGGTAAAACAAATAGCTGAGAAATAGCTTATAAATAGCTGAGAAAAGAAGAGAGGCTAAAGGCAAAGCAGAAAAGGGAAGATATACCCATTTGAATGCAGAGTTCCAAAGAATAGCAAGGAGAAGTAAGAAAGCCTTCCTCAGTGATCAATGCAAAGAAATAGAGGAAAATAGAATGGTAAAGACTAGAGATCTCGTCAAGGAAATTAAAGATACCAAGGGAACATTTCATGCAAAGATGGGCATGAAGCCAAAGATATTAAGAAGAAGTGGCAAGAATACACAGAAGAACTATACAACAAAGATATTCATTACCCAGATAACCACGATGGTGTGGTCACTCACTTAGAGCCAGACATCCTGCAGTGTGAAGTCAAGTGAGTCTTAGGAAGCATCACTACAAACAAAGCTAGTGGAAGTAACGGAATTCCAGTTGAGCTATTTCAAATCCTAAAAGATGATGCTGTGAAAGAGCTGCACTCAATGTGCCAGCACATTTGGAAAACTCAGCAGTGGCCACAGGACTGGAAAAGGTCAGTTTTCATTCTAATCCCAAAGAAAGGCAATGCCAAAGAATGTTCAAAGTACTGCACAATTGTACTCATCTCATGCTAGCAAAGTAATGCCCAAAATTCTCCAAGTCAGGCTTCAACAGTACGTGACCTGTGAACTTCCAGATGTTCAAGCTGGATTTAGAAAAGGCAGAGGAACCAGAGATCAAATTGCCAACATCTGTTGAATCATTGCAAAAGCAAGATAATTCCAGAAAAACACTTACTTCTGTTTTATTGACTACACCAAAGCCTTTGACTGTGCAGATCACAGCAAACTGGAATATTCTTCAAGAGATGGGACTACCAGACCACCTTACCTGCCTCCTGAGAAATCTGTACGCAGGTCAGGAAGCAACAGTTAGAACCGGATATGGAACAACAGATGGGTTCCAAATTGGGAAAGGAGTATAGTGTCATATACGTCGAGGCTGTATATTGTCACCCTGCTTATTTAACTTATATGTAAAATATATCATGCAAAATGCTGGACTGGATGAAGCACAAGCTTGAATCAAGATTGCCAGGAGAAATATCAATAACCTCAGATATGCAGGTGACACCACCCTATGGCAGAAAATGAAGACGAACTAAAGAGCTTCTTAATTAAAGTGAAAAGCTGGCTTAAAATTCAACATTCAAAAAACTAAGATCATGGCATCCTGTCCCATTACTCCATGGTAAATAGATGGGGAAACAGGGGAAACAGTGGAAACAGTGACAGATTTTATTTTGTGGGGCCGGGGGAGGGGCACAAAAATCACTGCAGATGGTAACTGCAGCCATGAAATTAAAAGATGCTTGCTCCTTGGAAAAAGATCTATGACCAACCTAGACAACATACTAAAAAGCAGAGACATTACTTTGCCAACAAAGGTCTGTTTAGTCAAAGCTATGGTTTTTCCAGTAGTCATGTCTGGATGAGTTGGACTATAAAGAAAGCTGAGCACTGAAGAACTGATGCTTTTGAACTGTGGTGTTGGAGAAGACTCTTGAGAGTCCCTTGGACTGCAAGGAGATCCAACCAGTCTATCCTTAAGGAAATCAGTCCTGAATATTCACTTGAAGGACTGATGCTGAAGCTGAAACTCCAATACTTCGGCCACCTAATGCAAAGAACTGACTCCTTGGAAAAGACTCTGATGCTCAGAAAGATTGAAGGCAGGAGGATAAGGGGATGACAGACAGTGAGATGGATGGATGGCATCACTTGCCTTGATGGACATGAGTTTGAGCAAGGTCCAGTAGTTGGTGATGAATAGGGAAGCCTGATATGCTGCAGTTCATGAGGCTGCAAAGAGTTGGACATGACTGAGCAACTGAACTGATAGAGGTAAAACGGAGGACTGCTTTCTACAGAATTAGCTGGGAGTTTTCATTTTCCTGCTGTTTAGTGTACATCATTTACTTATTTTCTGGATTCACTTTTTGAATTTATGCTATTAACTGAATACTCTGTTAGGAATCCTGCTGAACTAAACATTTTTAGTATGATTGAGTCACCCAAGGAAAAGTTTGCCACCCAATGACAAAATCCCATTAGAAATCACTTTTCCTCTAGCTCTGAGTCTGGCATGAAAAATCCCTTGCCATAGTATTTAAAATAACATCTTGGTTAAGGAAAGGGAATATAATGGCCTGGTCAATTTGAAGGTGAAGGATTATATGAAGTGTTTTGTGTTTTTCCTCAAATATTTTAAAATTGAGATTTTGGGTTGCTCCACTTAATTTTTAAAGCCGTGTTATTGGTATATGATTATCATACAAAAAGCTGTACATATTTAAAGTAAACAACCTGATGAGTTTGGTTATAAGTATACATCTATGAAACTATCATTACAATCTTTGCCATAAATGTAGTATCACCTCCAAAAGTTTTCTCTGCCTTTATTATTATTTTCATTATCATTATTATTAAGAATGGGTGGCTACATTTCTAACCACACTGATGACCATGTGTACCAGTAAAAGCAGAGATTATTCACATTATAAAAAATTTTACTAATTTCACAAAGCTTTGATCTAAGGATTAAGACAACACATTACAGTGTTCGATCTGTAAATTTTGTTTTTTATCTTCCTTACCTACTTGAGTGCTATGAAGTATTGTACACTTGCTATGAAAAAGAGAAAATAGGCTGAAAGATAATTCAGGTTGTTATTTTGTATGCAGCATAAAGTTAAACAGCCGAATACCCAAATGGATAGAATGAACATTTAAGTATAAATGTCTGTGTAAGTTTCTCTTTGGACACGTCTGAAGATTTTATTAAAATTTTAGTGGAAGTTCAATTATACTTTAAAAACAGTCACCCAGTACACCCAAACAACACTACCTTAGTCCTGTGTTGAAGCATAATGGTTGAAGGCAAAAAAAAAAAAAGAGAGAAATTCATCATTCTCACCTTATTTTACGCCAAAATTTCTGTTTTGATATAGTAAACCTTTATCTAGATTATTGTACGGGTGCTTCCTTCCCCTTTTACTTTTCCATGATGTTGAATTAGGACAGCATTATTGAATTAAGACAGCATTAGCCAAAACTAGAAGTGATATTTGGAGAGCTCTCAAGAATCACAACATTAATTTGTTCACACAACAGATGCAGTTTGACCATGACAAAATCCCAACACAATGTTGTGAATTTTGTGTTTTTTTCTACTGATAGATAATGGTTTTTTATATTTGATCCTAAATATTTATTTCTCAAGATTACATAAATGTCATTTTAAAAGCATCAACATCACTTCAGAAATTATTAACTATAAGTTTCTAATTCTCTGCCATATTCCTTGCCTGGGAATCCTCTGTGAAGCTCTCTTGAGAGCTGTGGGCTTCTCTGAGTTTTGAAATGGGAGAATGAGACCACTAATTTTTGCTCTCATGGGTAAAACTTCCCTTTATTTTCAACTACAAAGAGGTATCATCACTGTGAAATCCCTCCATTAATATTTCAGAAATCATGTCAGTTTCTGTGTGTAAAATATGCATGTTTGCCTTCTGCAAAGTAAAACACTCACCAAAAACAGGTCAGTAAAACCTCAAAGATCTATTTAATGAGAGTGTTTTGATATTCATTATTTTTAAAAAGTTACTATGAATTCAGCCTTTTTTTAAGACTGAAAAATTAAGGTAGCTTTATGATAAAAGTAAAAAAGAACTTTTGTTAGTTTTGTTTGGGGCTATGATGAATAGTCAACATCAGAGGGAAGCTTTTTATTTTTATTTTTGAGTGCTTCCTTTTGAACAAGATTTATGACCATTCAAAAGAAATATACTTTGTGAATATTTCCTCCTATTTTAACTCGTGACATAATGAAATGTTACTTAAAAGAAAATATTCTTACACCAGGCTTATTAGTTAACTCATCCTATTTAAAGAACTTGACTCTTACTGCTAAGAATAAAATTTGTTTTCATTTGAGTGAAACTTCCATCCAGACTTTAAAGTAGAATAAAAGTGGGGTAAAAACTATCTTGCAAGAATCTTTAAGTGATCTGTTATATGCCTTAAGAAAGGGGAATGTCTAAACTGTATCCCTCCAGGTCTAATCGGAGAAGGAAATGGCAACCCACTCCAGTATTCTTGCCTGGAGCATCCTGTGGACAGAGGAGCCTGGTGGGCTGCTGTCCATGGGGTCACATGGAATTGGACATGACTGAAGCGACTTAGCATGCATGCATGTGTTGGAGAAGGAAATGGCAACCCACTCCAGTGTTTTTGCCTGGAGAATCCCAGGGACGGAGGAGCCTGGTGGACTGCTATCAGTGAGATTGCACAGAGTCGGACACCACTGAAGCAACTTAGCAGCAGCAGCAGCCAGGTCTAATAAAATAGACCCCAGATATCTTTTCTTTGAAAATTATCATCTAGTAAATAGTTTGAGTAAATTTTCTAGTTCAGGGCTTAGTTTGGGGGCTCAATTATTTCATCTAGACCAATCTCACAAGTTATGTCCTATGTCAGAAAAATGTAAAGTCTATTTCTAAGATCTCATCATAAAGTTATTAACCATAAGACCCTTTCCCTAGCACTTTTTGAATGAGACCAAAAATGATAATACGACACTGCCCTTTCAGTATTCTCCCTACTTTCATATCACTGGGATATACAGATACAAAGATTTGGTTTTAGCAGATCCAACCTTCTTGCTGTCTTTTGCCGACCCTTATTCAGTTTGAAAGCAACAGTTGCTCCTTCCCCTAGAAAGTTTTGAAATCTTGTAGTTGGGTGAGAATAGACAACAGAGAAAGTGAAAGTGGAAGACACTCAGTTGTCTGACTCTGCGACCCCAAGGACTATACAGCCCATGGAATTCTCCAGGCCAGAATACTGGAGTGCGTAACCTTTCCCTTCTTCATGGGAGCTTCCTAAATCAAGGATCGAACCCAGGTCTCCCTCATTGCAGGCAGACTCTTTACCAGCTGAGCCACAAGGGAAAACCTAGACAACAGTAGTTGACCCTTATTCAGTTTGAAAGCAACAGTTGCTCCTTCTCCTACAAAGCTTTGAGATCTTGTAGTTGAATGAGAACAGACAACAGTATACATTTTTGAAAACCGTTTAGATAGAATCAAAATGTAGCATGGGATAGGGTTAATCATGGAAACCAGAATGAGGCAGCTTTTTGGAGAGCCAAAAAAAGACCTTTTAGTGGCTAAGTTGGCTTCAGGTGCAGGGCCCCAACCCAAGGGGAATTTCATGATTTACAGCCTGTTGACATCTCCAGACAGACAGGAAGCCAGTGAGTCGTACTTAAGTGTGTATTTCAGGATTGGCTGACTGTACCTTATGCAGCTTGAAGTATTCAAAAGCCAGTATAAGCAGAGATTTGGGGCTTAGTGTTGATTTTCTATGTTCAGTGGCATAGCTAATTTTCAGCATTCCCAGATAAAGAAAAATCTCCAGGGCACAGTTTTCCATGTGTGGTGTTGTTTTCTACTTCATTCAAACTTTGTTTTGTTTCGGACATGGAGTGGGACCTGTTGGTACTTTAATAACATTTTTCATATTATTTCATTTTATTAAAATATTAACAGGAAAAAAAAAATTGTTCAACTCAACCAACCTGTTTCTAAAAGGTGGCATAAATCCATCTACAATTACAAATGAAATCGTATTTTCCAATTGACCTAATTTATATTTTCCAATATGATGTTTTCGCTTATGATTGACTTTTAATTGGCTGTGAATTCTAGTGTGGTAAATTCCTCTAGCATCACTGCCCAGTTCACGTTATTCTCTTAAGAACATTAAATATAACAAAATGTTATACCTTGTGGGAACTAAGAATTTAAATAAGTCTAGAGGGATTAAAAAGGATTGCCTGTTGAAGTTCATCCAGTAAGTTAGTAGCAAAAATTAATTTATAACTTTTGCTATGCTTCAGCACTGGGATATTCCTGCTATCCCACAATTCTGAGAAAATTAAAGGAAGCCTGTGTGAGGTTTTTTTTTTTTCCTATGTGAGTTTTTGAACTGTGGTGTCGGAGAAGACTCTTGAGAGTCCCTTGGACTGCAAGGAGATCGAGCCAGTCCATTCTAAAGGAAATCAGTCCTGGGTGTTCATTGGAAGGACTGATGTTGAAGCTGAAACCTCAGTACTTTGGCCACCTGATGCTAAGAGCTGACTCATTTGAAAAGACCCTGATGCTGGGAAATATTGAGGGCAAGAGGAGAAGGGGACGACAGAGGATGAGATGGTTGGATGGCATCACCGACTCAATGGACATGGGTTTGGGTGGACTCTGGGAGTTGGTGATAGACCTCACAAAGAGTCAGACATGACTGAGTGACTGAACTGAACTGATGTGAGGTTTTGGTAAAGGATATAAACAATAGTAGCATAACAATATTGTAAACTTAAAAAATATTCACAACCTAAAAGCTGAGAGTTACGTTTTATGCGGTGGGAATTTTAGGATTTCATAGCTGGGAGACAACATTTCAAGTGACTCTGAGAGAACTGCTCCAAGGAGGAATGGGGAGGAGCCAGGTTATATAGAAGTTTTACCCCAAAGGGCAAGTAGTCTGAACATCATGGGTTTACCAGTGGCCCATGGTAAAGATCCAGTCTGCCAATGCAGGAGATGTAGGAGACCTGGGTTCAATCCCTGGTTCAGGAGGAGGGCATGGCAACCTACTCCAGGATTCTTGTCTTGAGAATCCCATGGAGAGAGGAGTCTGATGAGTTACTGCCCATAGGGTCACAAAGAATCTGACATGACTGAAGCGACTTAGCACACACACACAGTCTAAACATCAAATGATTATTTTTAATTAAAGGAAGCCAGATATCTCAGGTTAAGGAGTCTAGTGTTTTTCTTTTTTATGGGAAGATGCAAAAGTCTGGGCTCACTGAAATCATTCCTTTCACATGCATCTCAGCTATCTGGGGCCCGTTTTCTGTTTTTCACATCCTGAGCTTCCCTGGCTGCTGCTGCTGCTAAGTCACTTCAGTCGTGTCCGACTCTGTGTGACCCCATAGACGGCATCCCACCAGGCTCCCCCATCCCTGGGATTCTCCAGGCAAGAATACTGGAGTGGGTTGCCATTTCCTTCTCCAATGCATGAAAGAGAAAAGTGAAAGTGAAGTCGCTCAGTCTGTCCGACTGTTAGCGACCCCATGGACTGCAGCCCACCAGGCTACTCCGTCCATTGGATTTTCCAGGCAAGAGTACTGGGGTGGGGTGCCATTGCCTTCCCCGGAGCTTCCCTGGGGTTGCGGCCTAATGGCTGTTGGCACAGAGGTAATCCTTCCCTTCCTGAGTGCCCTTAGGCCTCAAGAGCTCATATTAAAGGACTGGAATTGCTGATGATTGTGACATCCATGTTTACTGATACAGCAGGAGTATCCCATTTCTCATAATAAATAAAACTACATCTTAATTATGAGACTGTTTCATTATATCATTGGATGGAATAATATATTTTAAAAAAATTAAAACTTCGGCAAAAGGACCTCAATGTTGCAGTTTCCTGGTTGTGCAAGCTTTGATACATCAGTTATCAATAGCCATTTCAGAGGTGGTGGCCTGTGTCAGACACTGTACTGGGTATGTAATGGATACTGTTTTTATTCCTTCTAACTGTATTGAAACACCGGGATTAGAATTTTCACTTTTAAGTGAAATAAAATTGAGACTCAGAAATGATGTATATCAAGATGCCCCAAATGGTACAGACACATGGAAGATGTTCAGTTTACAGTTATTCTTTTAACTTTCCTCTTCCTCCCTCCTTCCCACCTCCCCCCTCTCTCCCCCTCTTCTGCTACATCAGACCGCTAGGACAGGTCACTTTCATCTCTGTTTTCCTGATAGAAAACAGACTCTTTGAGGTTAGGTGGTTTGCTAAATTTAAAGAATAGGTTAATGGCAGAGTTAGCTCAAGTCTGCCTCAGGGAAGAGTGATACCCAGATCTCCAAGTGAATATTGTCGGTACTTGTTAACAGTATGAGACACTGGGATGAGTAAAGTGTAATTAGTGAGCTCTAGAAAGTTAAAAATGTATTTTAGTTTTGAATAAGGTTTAAAGTCTTCTAGAAGAACACTTTTTAGGGGTAAGGCACCTATTTACATTTAATGTTGATATGTTTTATTAAAGTGATACACATTTAAAGATCCAAAACAATGAACTCTGATTCATTTCTGGAACCTGAACACATTGTTGTAGGAAAATCCAGAGTTTTTTTTCCCAAACAGTAGCTATTTAGTGTCTCTTGTGAGCCAGGATTTGCACTACCTGCTGAGACAGCTGTGGCTGAGACAGTGGTCTCTACTGTTACAGAATCTGCAGTCAACTGCATGTTTCTACAAACGTCCTATTAACTGGCTAATCTGTTTAAAAGGTTTGAAATGTGATAGTGCCTAAAGTCTTTCCGCTAATGATTTATGTAACTAAAAATTACTCTGTTCACTAGAAGCAGTTATCAAAACAGCAATTATTATTTGAGTTGTGCCAGTTTAAACTGTTTTGTACCAAATCCTGGTATGTTTTCCAGCTCTCAAAGAGCACTAGCTGTGTGTGTAATGTCAGTTAAATGAACAAACCATTAGAACAGGAGAGTGATAATCTAAACTTTCACATTTAACAATGTTTTTTCAATATTCAGTCACTCTAAGGTGGACATATACTGGACATATTGCCAGCATATTTATTCTCTCTCTATAGATTATTTACTTTGTAGGCAATCCATAGCCTATTTTTTTAATTGCCAAGTGACTTTTTCCTCTTCTTTTTAACATGTGATCACCTGATTAAAATATCCAAGAAAATCTGAAGTCAGAAAACCTGTATTGTGTCTTTGTCCTTTTCCTAGCTAGTTCTGTATTTTCTCTGGGTCTGTTTTATTTATTCTATAAAACTGAAAGGATATAACTAAATGAACTCAAAGACCTTCTTGAATTATCTTTGGTCACCTCCATCTAGGCATTATAATATATAATTGATATGCATTGAGGAAATCAAAGCAATTTCACATTTACTCTAAGGAAAATATGATTAGGAGAGAGATGAATGCTATTAACAACTATATCTCTGTCTTTAAACTAGTGTGACATTTATAATTTACAGCATATAATTTTACCATTTTGTCATTTTAAATTATTTTTTTCCTCTGTATTCATGTTCTTTCTCACTAACACTATAAATGCTTTCATTATGTTGTTCCTAAGAGAATAATTGATGATGCTGTGTAACCCATTCTACATTATTCTGAGTCCATAAAGGTATACAATTAACAGTGAATTTCTTCTCTATAAATTCATTTAAGAACTTTTATTTGGAAAGTTTGCTGTTTTCAACTTGACTCTGACTTTATTTCCATCTTTAAAAAATTTATATTCAAAATAGGAATTCAGTTATAGCACTAATATTATTAAAGCTAGTAAATCTGAAATTTGAGGACAAAATTAACATGGTAATTCATGTTATGGACTCATCAATGTACTACATGGAGTCTTTTAATTTGTTTTTATAGGTTCTTATGAGTCTGTTCATATATATTTTCATATATAGCTATAACTAACTTAACTACAATGACATCTGCATTTTTTAAAATACCAAATGGACCTTTGTACATAAAAGTCTGACCTTAATTTTGGTGTTTTCTCTTGGATCTTTTGGTCTGATTTTAGACAGGACTTTAAACAGACATAAGCATCCCCTTAACCCATATCTGCTGTTTGTATTTATACTGTTGGAAGCTCTGACTGTGGCCTTCATTGTTACTTTCTGTGATGTATATATTGTCCTGCAAGATTTTATACTGACCCATGCAGTATTTCCTGATTCAACTGTGTATACTCTGCAGTCTAAGAGAGACTGCAGCAAATTTGGAGCAGGCCTATTTTCTGGTTTGTGGATTCTGTTCTTGTCAGGAATCTTGAAGATGTTTTGTGACGGTGAGACTGTGCAGCTTGTCGTGGCTTCTGGGTATGTGTGCTCAGTGCTCAGCTGTGTCCAGCTCTGCAACCCCGGGGACTGGAGCCCACCAGGCTCCTCTCTCTATGGGATTTTCCAGGCAAGAATACTGGAGTGGTTTGCCATTTCCTTCTCCAGAGGACCTTCCTAACCCAGGGATTGAAGCCCATGTCTCCTGCATCTCCTGCATTGGCAGGCAGATTCTTTATCATGGTGCCACCTGGGAAGCCCCTTGGCTGCTGTAGGAATCCTTCTTTTCTGCAGATTCATCATCTATGAAACATACTCACTGATGTATAGGCTGTCACCTGAGGAATTTGTATTAGCTGCTATCAGCCTCTACTTGGATATCCTCAACCTCTTTTACACCTTTGCAAGTTTTGGAAGCAATTAATAGAAAGTGATTGAAAGCGCTATATAGAAACTGATTCATTAAGTATTAAATTTTGAGATATAATTAACTATTAAATACTTTTAAGATTTTATTTATATGCTGTAGACTATATTATAAAGTATAAATCTCCTTTTACTATTAACGGATTTTAACCTCATTTAGAAAAGAAAAAGTATAGAAGATAAATTCTAGAGAATTATTCAGTGTTGCAATAAAATTGTTAAAATGTTAACGATATTTCATTATAAAATGATGTATTGAGAATTAAAAATCTGCTCAACAGATATTTTGACTTAAAATTTAACATTTTTGGTTTTCTAGAGTATAGGTTTCCTCTAAAAATTATAGCAGTATGCCAGTGACTAATGAAACTTTGGCAAATTCTTGATTGCTGTAGTTTCCTAGGGTGCCTTAACAAAGTACCACAGATTGTGTGGCTTAAATAGAAATTTCTTTTCTTACAGTTCTGAGGTCAAGGTGTCACCAGTGTTGGTTTCTTCTGAGGTGTCTCTTTTGTCTGGTAGATGGTCGTGTCTCTGTATCTTCACATGGACATCTCTCTGTATTTGTCTGTATCCAAATTTCCTTTCTTATAAAGATACCAGACATATTGGAATAGGCCCCACCCTAATGACCTCATTTTATGTTAATTACCTCCTTGAAAAGATTCTATTTCCAAATACAGTCACATTCTGAGGTACTAGAAGTTAGGACTTTATACTGGGCTTAATGTTTGTGTCCCCCCAGATAGTTTGTTGAAACCCAATGCTTGCTATGATGATATGAGGAAGCAGGGCTTTGGGGATGAGGGCGGAGTTCTCATGAATGGGATTAGTGCTCTTATAAAAGAGACTCCACAGAGACCCCTTACCCTTTCTGCCACACGAGGTGACAGTGAAAAGACACAGTCTATGAACCAGGAGAGCTTCCAAGATGGTGTGGTAGTAAAGAATCTGCCTGCCAGTGCAGGAAGTGCAAGAGATATGGATTCAAGCCCTGGGTTGGGAAGATCCCCTAGAGGAGGAAATGGCTACCCACTCCAGTATTCTTGCCTGGACAATTCCATGGACAGAGGAGCCAGGCAGGCTATAGTCCATGGGGTCACAAAAGAGACACAACTAAGCAACTGAGAATACTGAGCACATATACCTGTAAACATGTAAACATGTGTATGTGTATGTGTATGTATGTATATTTATGTATGTGCATGTATGTATGTAAGCTGCTGCTGCTGCTGCATTGCTTTAGTTGTGTCCGACTCTGTGCAACCCCAGAGATGGCAGCCCACCAGGCTCCCCTGTCCCTGGGATTCTCCAGGCAAGAACACTGGAGTGGGTTGCCATTTCCTTCTCCAATGCATGAAAGTGAAAAGTGAAAGTGAAGTCGCTCAGTCGTGTCCAACTCTTCGCGACCCCATGGACTGCAGCCCACCAGACTCCTCCATCCATGGGATTTTCTAGGCAAGAGTACTGGAGTGGAGTGCTATCGCCTTCTCCAATATGTATGCATATATATATATATATATACACACACACAAATTTTCTTCCTGCTTAAAAGGGTGACAATTTAAGTACCTATCAGAATGCCAGAAAAAAATTAATGTTATTTTGAAAAGTTAGCAGTTTGGTCTTGTGGTGTTCATAGTTGAATGTAATGTATGTCAAGTGTATCATCATTATAAATTACGCATGTTTACTTGTCTGGTGTCTTTTAAAAAGGTATGGTGTGGAGCCTCCTGGTTTGATAAAATTGGAAAAAGAGATAGAACAAGAAGAAACACTCTCCGCCCCTTCTCCTTCACCTTCTCCTTCTTCAAAGTCTTCTGGAAAAAAGAGTACAGGAAACTTACTGGATGATGCAGTAAGTAAAATTCATCAGGTTTCTTACCAGTACTTGCTCCTTTTTGAACTTCAAAACTGATTCTATTCCGTTTCCTCTCTGTCTCACCTCTACCTATTCCAATGTTACTGAAATTTCTTTTAGAGTCCTATGAGAAAGTTTATAGTCCTGCAATGGATTTCAAGATTAAAAACTGAGCCACTTATCTTATTTAGAGTACAGCATCACTTAATTCTGCTGAGTAGTACCTTAAATTTTAGGATAATAAGTCCAGCTCCTGAAAATTGTCTTTGGAAACACTTAAGCATTGATACTATTGCTTTCTGCTCCCTAATTCATTGATGAGAAGTCTGAAGGCATGGGATCTTAAGGACTGTTAAAGAAAGAAAGGCAAAATGCAATGGAGAAGACAACTGTCCTTTACTGACTGCACCAGGGTGGGAGGTGGTCTGCCATTGTTCCTCAAGAGATCTTGTTAGGCAGGTTTCTTATTGAGGAACCTGAGACTTGAAGTTGAACTACCTGCTGAGAGGAAGAGAGACTCTTAGGTTGCAATCCAATTTTGTCTAACTCTCTGAGGTCACCCTCCCTCTACTTAACAGAGTTCTTGAGTAGCTGTCTTTGGCAGATTAGGAAATAGTTTCATTACCTCCTCATACAGAAAACAGATTCTGGGTGTAACAGTAAACAGGATAAAGTAAAATCCCCTGGCTACTTCTGTTGTCTCTTAAGTCCTTCTTGGTCTTTAGTGGTGTGTCTGATTACATGTATGCCTTTACTTCTCAGCACATATGTTTTGAGTGTAAATGTCAAAACTGCCTCTGGGCTTTATGAAAAATGGAAACCTTGGGGATGTTAGACTGAAGTATGTCCCATATACACGGATTAGATCCCTTGGTACAATATGTACAGTACGTCTCACATACACGGGGTGAGTTCTTAGAAGCTAGCACCAATCATAATGTCCGTTATGAGGAATAGGCAGAATTGAAAAGGACAGCTGGCTCTTAGCTGAGAGTTTCTTTCCCTTGGGCCTGAACCGAAAAGATCTAGGGAAATGACTGATTGGTGCTATTGGATATAGAAAGATTTCTCCCACCTTTGATTCTCTTTCATGTGACACTATAATCTATATTGCAGATTTAGATGAACAGAAATATAACAATTTATCTGACAGATTGAGAATTCCCAAATCTGCTAAGGGCACAGCACATTATACACTTAGCCCATCAAGCTATCTTATCTGATATACTCAGAAATGAAAGGATAGGCAGGGTATTTCAATATAATGCACCTAAAAGGATTTTAAAATCACAGGAATGTTTTTAAAGATCAGTCACATGCCTTGCATCCTACTATTTCATTTTTATTTTGTAAGGTAGTTGAATAACTTTGTATTAATAGTATGTAATGGCACATTATATATTGATAAGAGCAACTTTTCTTTTTTCTCATTTATACTTTTTTGATTAGACTTCATTTAGAGTAAGATCTTCCTTTTAGTCTTTCTCTTATAAAAGTGTTTTTCTGGGGCTACTCTGTTTGATCTTAGTCCTTTTCCTCTAAGCTGTTACCTTCATTCACTTTCTCTAATGCATTATAGTCAGTGGTCTGGCCAGCATCACCCTTAACCTCCTTATGAATGAATCAGTGAATCAAATGAATATTTTAGTCCTCAAATTATGAGACCATTTTCCGGTGTATCTGACATTGTTGACCACTCTGTTCTCGTAATTCTCCACAAGCATTATTGCTACCAGAAAGATCAACCTAAAGGGAATTCAGAATTGATTAACGTCTTATAGGAGCTCTATAATGTCCAGGGTAAAGCCCAAACTCATGTGCGTGTCGCATAAGGTCTCTGTGTTGTGGTCCATTTTCTTTCCCAGCCTTTTTTACACTCTGGGTTCATTCTTGCATAGTAATGTATCTATTGTAAACCTGTCCTCTAAGCCCAAATGACCAAGGATTATTTTAAACCCTCTGTTCCTCATTTGCTTCCCTCACCCTGCTCATTTTTGGTTTCTACTTTTAGACACCCTTTCATCTTCTAAAATTCAGGTTATGCGGTTTTCTGTAGCGTTTTCTTGGCATCTCTCATTCTTGGTAAAACTGACAAATGTGTCCTTGGTTCCTCAAGTCTTTTTATACATTTAGTGAAGTGTTTATCATGTTGGACATAAATACCTATTCTTCTCTAGGTACTGTCTTTGTTCTCAAAGATGGGAACCATATTTTATTCAGCCATATCCAATGCCATGCTAATTGGATACATTGTTAATGTGAGTAATCAAAGCTTGAAAAAGATTCTCCCTTTTTCTGTTTATCTGGAATGGCCGTGTGCTCTGGAGAAAATGTGCATTTCTCAGCTCTGCTGAAACTTAGCAGAAGGAGAGGAGATGTTGCCCCTTGGGCTGTTTACCTGAGCCTGGGCAAAGTAGCTAGAATGGCTCCCTTTCTTCACCAGCTTGTGTCCCGTGTGGCCGCCCCTTATTCTTGAGAAGGGGAGAAGGACAGGGGAAGAAGGTGGTGAAACAACTATGAAAGGGATTTTGGAACAGTTTTACCAATAATCCAGTTCAGAGCACATATGTGAGTTAGGGACTGTCTTCAAAATGACAAGACTCACTCTGTGGTTGCTCTCGCTATGCCAAGTTCTGTTCTCGCAGCTGAAAATGAGGAAGAGGCTTTCGAGAAGCTCTAAACTCCCTTTCAAGTTTTTCAGGGTTTGGGAAAATAACCATCTGTATAGTTAGGGGGTTTTGCTCAAATGTAGGAAATGTGCTAACTGGATTCTTATGTATTGTTGTCAGCTAGAATGTTGTGTGTGCAGTCTTCAAACCAGCAGTTCTCAAAGAATATTTAATCAAACATTCACACCACCAGATGGCCCATGGCATGAATAATTCCATGGATAGGTTAGTTTAAGAAATACAGCTTACTATAGTCCCTACCTAGAGTTTGGCAATGCATTCTGGCATATGAAAGGCACTAATGAGTTCTATAATAAGATCTTGTTTAACCTGGAATTTTCCATGCTTCTTTGGACACAGAAGCCTCTTAAAGTCTCCTTCATACTACACTGGGGAAACTGCACTGAAATATTTGCATTCTGTTTAAGTGAGAGTTTTTCACCAAAGTGTGTTATTTCAGGGACAGTAGAACAGAGAGAAAAACCATTTGGGCCTCAGTAATGGTTTAAATCAGAGCTTCATATGTCAAATATGAAAAGGAAATAGTTCGTATGGCAACTGCTTCCCTGCATATGAGGCATAGATAGCCATTGGGGAGTTGCAATCCACATACTCCAACATGTGATTTAGAATGGGGGTATAAAATATTGCTTGCAAAGTTCCTGTGTTTATTTAATAATATTGAATATTTATGCTCTAGAGATATTATTGACATCAAAAAAGAGGAAAAAAAGAATAAAGAAGAATAATGAAGAAGAAAAAGAAAAAAATGGAGAAAAGAGTAAAGAAAGAAGGAGGGGAAAAAAAAGAGACACAGACCTGTGTTAAAATGTTATATTCCAGTGAATAGTTCCAACAATAACTGCCAGTTTAGAAACTTTCAATGCATCTTCACATTTCCTTGTTTGACTTAGGAGATTTGTGGAAAATTGGGGGAAAAAAATAGGTGACCCTTAATGTGGGTAATACATCCCACCTTCTTTAATCAAGCAAGACATCCTAAGAGGAAGAGAACACAGTGGAGTCATTCAGATTAATTTATTCCCCAGATGTCCTGATAAAGCGACTCAGCTGTGATAAAATGATGGGGTCAGGTTTAGCTCCCTTGTGTTGAGCCTGTTCCCACACAATGAGTTGAATACAGTTCTAAGAAACCAGCCTTCCTTTCTTCCTCTTCTCCATCCACTTCCTCAGTCTGGGGATGAGAGATAGTATAATTCTGAGTAATCAGGCTCCTCTTGAAATCCCATTTCAGCAGAATACTGGCTGGGTTCCTGGCCAAAAACAGAACACCTGCCAGACTGACTTATCCCAAGGTAATGTAAGAAGCACAGGCGTCATCAGTCACTGTTTACTTAACAATATGTTTCCATTACCCACAGTCTGGCCTTGTCTTTTCGTTTCTGCCTCCAGCTCTCTCACAACTACACAGAAGCCCTTGATTTTTAAAAAAGCAAGTATATTTTCAAAGCTTAGCAAGACGTTAGAGAAGGACAGACCACTTGAGAAAATGTTTCTTGTATTGTATTTCATTTGGTATCAACAGTTTCTGTATATTGTCTAAAAACACTTCAAGATGGAAATACTTTCCATGCATACTTGTGACTGTCATTTCTTAGCAGAGGAACCACTTGAATAGCAATTTAATGTCTCTTCAATTACTAAGCTGCAGAAAAGCTATGCCAAACATGAGTTTCTTAAAGTTTGGGCCATGTGCTTTTATGATGCTGATTGTTGGATATTTTGGGGGGGAGGTGGCCAAAGTCCTTCTCTTTTCCTCCATCTCGTCTCCTCTCCCCCCTTTCCTTCTTTTCTCATGGAATTATTGTGGTGCTAAGAAAAGCTGTACTACTTCTAGCAGTTGTATTCAATAAACCCAATTTATTTACATATTTATTTATAGTTTTAAAACATGTTTATAAATACATATAAAAAGAGATACACATATTGGAATACTTAAAATGTCTAAAGCAGTACACATTCATTGGTCCTGTAAGCTCACCTCCACCCCAGACTATGGTTCTGCATCATAGAAGGGAATGTCATACTTCTTGTTCTATTATCGCCATCTTGTTCAAGAATATCTCTTAAAAAAACTCCTAGGGATGGAATTCTATTAATACTGGGGGAGTGGGTAGATGTATCTATAGCCCAAGTATCATATGGTAGGAAAAACTCAGAACTCAAAGATATGGGCCTAATCACTAATGTAATTAGGTATTTCACTTTTTCAATGAAGGCCATCTCTAAAATTCTTTGAATCCAGTCCATCTGTCATACTAATTCGCTCTTGTGTCCTAAGTCCCTGAGCTTGTTTATTCAATGTGTATTTATTGAACACATATTATATGCCATTAAGGCATTGTGTTTTATTTCAAGGATTTAAAACTATAATGAAGTCCTATCTCAATCCTCAAGTAACTCACAATCTGGCAAAGAGACATGAAGGTGAAACAGCCACTGAGATACAATGTGCTGTAACACAAATAAGTAACGAGAATTGTAGGTTTATATGTTGACAGAATTAGGAATTTTAGAGGGAACTAATGGAAATATATATCCTGAAATTGGTTCTCTTTTTCTGAACAGTAGAGTTGGTTCTCCTTTCTAGGCATCTATAAGACATAATTGTATAGTTCTTTTATTTATGTGGACCATTTTTAAAGTCTTTACTAAATTTGCTACAGTATTGCTTCTGTTTTGTGTTTTGGTATTTTGGCCCTTGAGGCATGTGGTATCTTAGCTCTCTGGTCAGGGATCAAACCCTCATTCCTTACCTTGGGAGTGCAGAGTTTTTAGCCACTGGACCACCAGCAAAGACCCCATAACTGTATAGCTCTTAAGATAAATTTTGCTTCAGGATTCCCCCATGTTTTCTAGCTTTCCCCTCTAATGTCTTATGCTTTCATACTTTCTGGAGCCTCACTTATTATAGGGAAAGCAAGTGGTGTAAGTTCTTTATTCCAGCATGCAAGTGAGTTCCTGTGTTACCCTTCCCACAGTTTTTGCTTAGTGGAGTGCTGACTGAAGTCAGACATTAAACTATTTGAATAAATTTGAATTTCTTTGATGACAAAATTCTAGGAGTCATGTCTTTATGGAAGTAAGGATTTGGATGAGGGGTATCCAAGCCAATTCCTTCAAAATCTAAATTTATTCTATGCAGCTTCTCAAATGTAGGTTGAGTGTGATTTAGATCTGCCATCTATGGAAACTTTGACTCAATACACAAGGTATTATTTTGCATTGTCTGGTTGCGAAAGTGAAAGTCGCTCAGTCATGTCCGACTCTTTGAGACCCCATGGGCGATACGGTCCATGGAATCCTCCAGGCCAGAATACTGGAGTGGGTAGCCTTTCCCTTCTCCAGGGGATCTTCCCANGAAAGTGAAAGTCGCTCAGTCATGTCCGACTCTTTGAGACCCCATGGGCGATACGGTCCATGGAATCCTCCAGGCCAGAATACTGGAGTGGGTAGCCTTTCCCTTCTCCAGGGGATCTTCCCAACCCACGGATCAAACCCAGGTCTCCCTCATTGCAGGTGGATGCTTTACCAGCTGAGCTGCCAGGGAAGCCCAAGAATACTGGAGTGGGTAGCCTATCCCTTTTCCAGCAGATCTTCCTGACCTAGGAATCAAACTGGGGTCTCCTGCATTGCAGGCAGATTCTTTACCAACTGAGCTATCAGGGAAGCCCCTATTGTCTGGTTGGTTGGTTATTTTAAGAGAGGACAGGTATGAGATACAACATGGCAGGTTCCCAACAAAGGAAAACATAAATAAACCTTATTCCTAAGATAATGGACTATATATTTTCTTTAGTAGTCACAACTATTTATAAGCATTTTGCATTTATCATTTAGTATATGTATTTTTTAAAGAGTAGGGAGAACCCCATGGACAGAGAAGCCTGATGGGCTACAATCTATAGGGTCACAAAGAATCAGACATGACTGAAGTGACTTAGTATGCATGCACATGGAGATAAAACAGAGAAAATTTGATAGTCAGACATGGATTCTAAAAATACATATAAACTGTAAGATACTGCTATGAGAACAGGTCTTGGAAGATGGGAATTACTGAGGAGTGAATTGCCAGATTAGTCTGGATGAATTAAAGATGACAAAAAGAGTTCAAAATAAGGTGGCAGTAGTCTCATTTTAAAATAATAATAAAATTTAAACTCTCATTTATTTTGAAAATGGGTAAAATTAATATTAAAATTATGATAGGGAAGCATATGCACTATGTTAATATAGATGCTGTTCTAGCCATCAGTAGACTTTCTTGACAACACAATGTATACAATCTTCTTAATTCACTAAACGTGAGAACCCAGTGCATCATCCCTACACTGCCAGTTGATTTGCTCCCGATTATCCTCCAGTATTATCATTGCCATCAGCCCGCTTCGGCCTTAGTGCAGTTACTGGCCTGCACAAAGTGCCTTCAGAGCTTGACCTTTACATAGTTAAGGTTTAATATGATTTCTGTGCTCACATCATGTCCACAGGCTGATAGAGAACACATTTAAACGTGTTAATGGTTTAGGGGCCTTTGAACCTGTGAAACAAATTAATCTAAATGGAATCTGATTAAGGAGAATGAACTTGCCAGCTCTTCTATTTCAGGTGAAGCGGATTTCTGAAGATCCTCCTTGCAAATGCCCAAGCAAGTTCTGCGTGGAGAGGCTCTCTCAAGGAAGATACCGTGTGGGAGAGAAGATCCTTTTTATTAGGGTAAATTTTCACTTTTCACTTGACAGCTTGCTCTCCTGAGCATGTACAGAACTTGAGTCAGGGGTTACAGGGAAAATATGACCAGTAACTAAGCAGGAACTTCCCAGGTGGTGCTTACAATTGGGTTTGAAGATGGTATGGAAAATTTTATTATCATATATAATTACTGCTGAGGGCCAAATAAATACAACTTTATCTTTTTACATATACACCAAACAGATCATAGAATCAAATTAAATGAGAAAAAGAAGAGAAGACAAATTCTTTTTTGGTCTTGGCATTTAGTTTCAAAGGAACAAAATCTGCTTCAATGGGTAATAAGAAACACTATTCTGCCCTGGTTTTCCATATCTTAAGTTTGGGAAATGATCCATCCATAGGTCCTGATAACTTTCAAATTATTTGAATATGACTTTTGAAAAAGTTTGGATTATGAACCAGGGTGAGGAAAGTCAAAACTCATTACGATAGAGTGATTAAATGATGACTGCCATTATTTTACTAGTTTTCTGGGTTAGAATAAAGAAACAGGGGGCCTGTGCCAATGAATGATTTGGTGGCCTCTGGCCATTTTTCAGTCATCCTAATTAAAAATCTGACTAGATGTCATGAACAATTTTTGATTATAATTATTGACTGAATAAAGTAACATTTCAGGCTGTGATCTGCTTTGTTAATCATCAAGAGAATTTAATCTCTCAAAATGTTTGTTTCTTTTCCTAAGACCAAGAGAGAACAATCCCTAAAAAACGGTGACGTAGAAAGCACTATTCCTTACAGTTATAATTGCACAATTCTTTTAATAATTCTGTATCTAGCACATTTACTGCTGTTTACTTTTCTCAGCATTAGCTAGAGTTAACAATTTCACATCTAACCAAATTCCAAAGTTTATTGACAACACCCAATGACTTGACTTATGTATGGATTATGATTATTATGTATTTTTGTTGTTGTGAACACATTTTCTTATTACATATTTTAGTCAATACAATAACAACCAATAAGAATGAAAAATTAAGAATGTGTAAGGATTACTGAGAAAGAGCCCAGAAGATGTTTCTGCAGATGATATCTTTGCTAAGCATATGCTTTATCTGTGGGTTTATAGAAACCAATGTATGATTGGATACTTTGCATACATGGCTATCTAATGTTTACTTATGTTAAATGCATGTATATGCTTATGTAGATATGTTGATTTATATGCACAAGTCTCTAAAGGTGAGGGAGAAATCTCTACCCAATATAAAGAATCCTTTAGTACAAGGGGATATCTCCAAGGTTTTTAACTGTCACTTTTAGGCAAATATGCTAATAATCCCCTGCTACAGTGGGAATTCTTCTTGTTTCTAGTTTATCAAAAACAATTTCTCAAAGCCCCAGATTTGGCATTATACCTTCCAATGAGCAGCACTGTTTTTGAACTACCTAATAACCCTGATGCTACGAGGATTGAGGGTAGGAGGAGAAGGGCATGACAGAGGATGAGATGGCTGGATGGTATCACTGACTCAGTGGACATGAGTTTGGGTAAACTCTGGGAGTTGGTGATGGACAGGGAGGCCTGGTGTGCTGCAGTTCACGGGGTTGCAAAGAGTCGGACACGACTGAGCGACTGAACTGAACTGAACAGACCAACAAAGCTAAATGCAGTCAATTTCTGTCTATGGTACAGATACAGATTTGCTCTCTTCCAAGGTTTAAATCTATCAATTGTTTTTCACTGTCTTTGGAGTGATGATGAAACCTCCTTGTTGACTTCTGTAGTAACAGAGATTTAGGTATTTCTATTTAGCCATGCTGTGTATCTTTGAAATGTAAACAGATGGCTTTCAGCCTAATGTCATGATCTTGTGGAGGAGAGAGGTAAGAATTTTCCTTTGTTCTTTTGTTCATTCAATTAGTTAGTAACTACCCAGGCTTCAAGTACTGAAAAATCACTTGGCAATATAAAGCTGTATAAGCTTGTAGGTAAGTTTTCAGAAATATGTCTTAGATGCCATGAAAATGTCTATGCTATTTGATTTGTCAATCCCAATGCAACTCCATGTAAATATTTTAACAATAGTATTCTGTGTAAACAATCTAACAATGATTTTAAAAACTGGTCCTCAGATATGCAGCAGTATCACCTGGGAAATGGTTAGAAATGCAAATTCTTGATCCTGTCTCCAGACCTATTGAATCAGAAGCTCTGAGGGTGGGGCCCAGACACTTGTGCATTAACAAGCCTTCTAGATGGTTCTGATGTGTCCTAAAGTTCGAAACCACTAATCTAAAAGAAAGAACTAACTATATGAATGAAAAGATCTGGTTTTTAACAGTACAATTAGAAATCACTTGCATATCTGATCATGGAAGAATATAACCATTGAGGTACTAGGAATGATTATTTTAAAGACTTCTCTGAATCATGAGAAAAAACTGAAGATACAGTGTTAAGTGGGAAAACAGACTTTGAAATTGTATTTACATATAAAAATATCTGTGTATAAATCCAATATAATTAAGACTTAAAGGGAATAGGAATAATTGAAAATTTTTTTTAATTTTCAGAAGGCATTAAATTATGAGTGAATGATTTTTTTCTGTTCTACATTTACTTCTGATGATATTAAAAAGTAAGGATTCTTTAAAAGAAAAGTCAGCAACCTGATACCATTGCAAATGTGAGAATAAATAAATGAACTTCTAAAATGTATCAGATTAATTAGCTCACTGCTCATTTTTCTGGTCTTTTGCCTAAGCTTTTAATCTTCTGGACAAGAGTAGAGAGGTTTATTGGTGCCATGGTGTTGTTTAGACCAGGGAAGGCTTTGCATTTTGTTGTGAACTCGTAGCATATTTTTCCTTGGATGAAGCTCTCATCTTTCCTTATTGTTCTTTACTATTTTATATTTCCATTGTGAAAACTCACACAAATTGTTTGCAGTTAGCCCTAGGAAATGTATAAACATATTAATATAAATGTCCCTTCTCTTTTCAGACCCCATCAGTGAGCCATATGCTCAGTTTTCTCCCTGCTGAAGTTTTAATGACTAAAAACTTTATAGTCATTAAGGTTTTTATCATTTGATATCCCTTTCCTTCAAGGCTCAGTTTTTAGTGACATGCAAATAATCTAATACAATAAACTGACCTGTGCTAATGCATGAATTGGATGTAAATGACTCCAGTGAATAGAACTTCCATGGGGGAAAGATCCTGACACTTAACACAGTTGCTCTCGTGTTCTGATAGTGGAGCATGAGAGCAAGTCAGTGGGCTCACATGTGGTGAAGTAGCTGAGTTTTTTTGGGCTTTGGGCACTAAAACAATGAATAATTTTTTGCTTAATTACCGTTTACCACTACCCTAAATTTAGCGTTGTTCAAAATGTGTTTCAAGGATTTATAGTTCTAGAAGATGTTAAAAAATGTTATTCATAAAAAAGAAGGATATGACCATAGGTTTAAACAGATTTTTTTTAATAACTCTTATTACTGATAATTGACTCTATTAGCCTCTATCTTAGCACCTGTGATATATCTCACTTTAACTTCTCAGTGCAGTGTTGCCATTCTCATTGTAAACTGAGAAACACAGAGGTTGACTAACTTCCCAGATTTTAAGCAAACAAGTGAGGAAGCTCAATTCAGTTCAATCACTCAGTCGTTTCTGACTCTTTGCGATCCCTTAAGTGATGAAAGTAGGGAAAACCATGATATTATTCACGTATGACCTAAATCAAATCCCTTACAATTATACAGTGTGAGTGACAAATAGATTCAAGGGATTAGATCTGATAGATGGGGTGCCTGAAGAGATTCAGGGGATTTTATCTGATAGACAGAGTGCATGAAGAATATGGATGGAGGTTTGTGACATTGTACAGGAGACAGGGATCAAGACCATCCCCAAGAAAAAGAAATGCAAAAGGCAAAATGGCTATCTGACAAGGCCTTACAAACAGTTGTGAAAAGAAGAGAAGCAAAAGGCAAAGGAAAAAAGGAAAGATAACCCATTTGAAGGCAGAATACCAAAGAACAGCAAGGAGAGATAAGAAAGCTTTCCTCAGTGATCAATGCAAAGAAATAGAGGACAATAATAGAATGGGAAAGACTAGAGATCTCTTCAAGAAAATTAGAGATACCAAGGGAACATTTCATGCAAAAATGGGCACAATAAAGGACAGATATGGTATGGACCTAACAGAAGCAGAAGATATTACGAACAGGTGGCAAGAATACACAGAACTATACGAAAAAAATCTTCATGACCCAGATAAACAAAGTGGTGTGATCACTCACCTAGAACCAGACATGCTGGAATGCGAAGTCAAGTGGAAGTTAGGAAGCATCACTGTGAACAAAGCTAGTGGAGGTGATGGAATTCCAGCTGAGCTATTTCAAAGCCTAAAAGATGATGCTGTGAAAGAGCTGCACTCAATATGCCAGCATATTTGGAAAACTCAGCAGTGGCCAGAGGACTGGAAAAGGTCAGCTTTCATTCCAGTCCCAAAGACAGGCAATGCCAAAGAACGTTCAAACTACCACACAATTGGACTCATCTCACATGCTAGCAAAGTAATGCTCAAAATTCTTCAAGCCAGGCTTCAACAGCACGTGAACTGTGAACTTTCAGATATATAAGCTGGATTTAGAAAAGGCAGAGGAACCAGAGATCATATTGGCAACATATGTTGGATCTTCAAAAAAGCAAGAGAGTTCCAGAAAAACATCTACTTCTGCTTTATTCACTATGCCAAAGCCTTTGACTGTATGGATCACAAAAAACTGTGGACATTTCTTAAAGAGATGAGAATACCAGACCACCTGACCTCTCTTCTGAGAAACCTGTATTGCAGATCAGGAAGCAACAGTTAGCTTGCCATGGAACAACAGACTGGTTCCAGATTGGGAAAGGAGTATGTCAAGGCTGTATATTGTCACCCTGCTTATCTAACTTATATGCAGAGTACATCATGAGAAATGCTGGGCTGGATGAAGCACAAGCTGGTAGCAAGATTGCTGGGAGAAATATCAATAACCTCAGATATGCAGATGATACCACTCTTATGGGCAGAAAGTGAAGAAGAACTAAAGAGCCTCTTGATGAAAGTGAAAGAGGAGAGTGAAAAATTGGCTTAAAGCTCAACATTCGGAAAACCGATCATGGCATCTGGTCCCATCACTTCATGGCAAATAGATGGAGAAACATTGGAAACAGAGACTTTATTTTCTTGGGCTGCAAAGTCACTGCAGATGGTGATTGCAGCCAGGAAGTTAAAAGACACTTGCTCCTTGGAAGAAAAGTTATGACCAACCTAGACAGTATATTAAAAAGCAAGGACATTACTTTACCAGCAAAGTTCCATCTAGTCAAAGCTATGGTTATCTAGTAGTCATATATGGATGTGAGAGTTGGACTATAAACAAAGCTGAGTGCCAAGAAATTGATTCTTTTGAACTGTGGTGTTGGAGAAAATTCTTGAAGAGTCCCTTGGACTTCAAGAGATTCAACCAGTCCATCCTAAAGGAAATCAGTCCTGAATATTCCTTGGAAGGACTGATGCTGAAGCTGAAATGCCGGTGCTTTGACCTCCTGATGTGAAGAACTGACTCATTTGAAAAGACCCTGATGCTGGGAAAGATTGAAGGCGGGAGGAGAAGGGGACGACAGAGGGTGAGATGGTTGGATGGCTTCACCGATTCAAAGGACATGAGTTTGAGTAAACTCTGGGAGTTGGTGATGGACAGGGAGGCCTGGTGTGCTGCAGTCCATGGGGGTCACAAAGAGTTGGACATGGCTGAGCAACTGAACTGAAGTGATAAAAGAAGGATTCAAAGGCCCAACTCCTGAATTTATACTCTTTAGCACTAAATAATACTAATTTATTTATATGGGATTATCTGAGATTTCCTGGAGGGCTAAATATATTAATATGATATATTAATCATGAGAATGAGATATATTATATAGTATTTTCTCAATGTATCTGACCATGGAAATGGTCCCTATGCCACCTTTTTTCCCCAGAGCATTATCCTGGGCTAGGAGGTCATGAAAACGTACTTTGGGAAAGACATTATCAATCAAATCAATTAAAAAATAATTTGTAACATAAAATTGTATGAAAGTTTTCTACAGTTTGCCAGAGTTAAAATCCATTTATATCAAAGTGTGGCTTCCCAGGTGGCATAGTGGTAAAGAATCTGTCTGCCAATGTGGAAGTAGGAGACACGAGTTTGATCTTTGGGTTGGGAAGATCCCCTGGAGTAGGAAATGGCAGCTCACTCCAGTATTCTTGTCTGGAAATGTCCTGATGGGCAAAGGAGGCTGGTGGGCTATACAGCCCATGGAGTTGCAAAAAGTTGGACAAGACTGAGTGCACATGCATACACATATCAAAGTATTTCTAAGAAATGTTGAATTTATACTGTTTTATATGTAAATTCCATTTGGAAATTATGATTCAAGGAAATGCCTGGAAAAATAAAGGAAAGGCAGCTAAAGTTTAATAAACATCATTTGCACCAGGCATTATAACAAGTGCTTTATGTACATTGTCTCACTGACTTCTCTACCACTGAGCTGGGAAAATGCTTTTATCCTTTTGTTATACATGAAAAGACAAAGACTTAATTAAGGTTAGGGTCTTAAGTAAATAGTATGATGCACAAAATCTGGGTTTTGACTCCCAAATCCATCACACACTCCATTCTAAGCTGCCTGCCTATGGCATGTCCATTAGATGGAGATTTTTATTCACAAGGTTAGTCCTTACACAGGACTTGCACCTTTTTCCAATAAGTTTAAGGCTCAACTATATAGTAGTGTATTCCCTATCATTTTTACTTTATAAATATTCAGATACAAAAGGTATTACAATTGCATAATCAATAGTACTATGCAATGAAAGGCAAAGGATTTAATTTGTTTGCCTGACTGTATTGTGGTAGTAAGAAAAATTTTAATAATTATTAGGTGTTTACCTGCATGTCAGACACTATTCAAAATGGTTTATATGGCCTATATAAGACAATAAGATATCTTACTTTCCACCATTATATCTTATTTATTTTTTTAAATTGAGGAATAATTTCTTTACAGAATTTTTGATGGGTGGGAGGTTCAAGAGGGAAGGGACCTATGGCTTCCCATATTCATACCTATGGCTGATTCATGTTGTTATTTAGAAGAAAACATCATTATATCATATTTTTTTAAGGGAAGTCAAAAGATATTTTTTTACATTGCTAATATAGTTTTCTTGTCTTTTTTTTTTTTTTACTAATTATTGATATTTTAAGTGGATTAATACTATTTTAAGACATTTTAATAGCAGATTTTTATAATTGGGTAAACCATATCAGTTTTCATTCTAACACTCTGAAGAGTCTGAATATTTTTTCTTCATATTTTAAGAAATCTGACTATTTAGGAAGCCTAAAGAAAAGGCAATGAATAATTTAATTGGAACTCAGCAAAGGGATTTGAAATGTTATGCAGTCACCTTCATTATACTAGTTTTGAATTAAGTCATCACAAATCAATGGAAAAGCCACACACATTATTATTGATTCTTTGTAATTTCTTCTTTACTATAAAAAATCTTCAGGGTTATACCTCTGTGTAGAAAACAACTCACTACAACAAGCCAAGCAAAAGAGGTACCAGAGCTCTGTTGCTATAGCAACCCAACCTGGCAATGTCTTCTGGGACTTGCTCTAAGGGAAGGTCCAATGATAGGGAGTAATGTGACTTTCTTTTCTGCTCTTATGACATATATTGATTTACTGTGAATAAAAAGCAACATGGCTCAAATTGCATACCTTTCCTGGTAATGAAAAATGGGCTCTTGTGTAAAAATGAAACGGAGTTTTAAACAAGTAGCAAGGCGTAAAACTCTCATTTATCTTAGTGGAAACATTGCATAAACAGCCCTTCCTCAGTAGTTGAATGTTGAAAATTCATTTTCTTGAATAGCAAGGATATAAATATTTCATATAATTTAGCAATTTATGGGAGCAGCGATTATGATTTCAAAACTGTCTAATGGGTTATATTACTTTTAGGGAAAAAATGGTCATGTTTGATTCTGATACACATATAAAATCTCAAAGCTTTTATAATGTTCTAATCCATGATGAGAGAAACATGGCTGCTATTAGGGCATGACTGTTTCCAGACTGAGGACCTTTCTTTGCCCAACTGCCTCAAAACTAAACACTAATTCAGGTAAAGCAAGCAAGAACATTTAAAATGTATTCAAACACTTTAAGATTTCTTCTTAATAATGTCTTTGCTCCATTAAGGACACTCTCACTTCTTTGTAATTTATTCATGTTCAATGAGGCTGGCCCAATAGGATATAATTTACACTTTGGTAACACATCTCTCAAAGGACTTTGCAAATGTTAATGTCTTTTTAGCCTCTTCTTTCAGAGAAAAGTATATATCTTGGATGAATGCAAAATAAACAAATAGTGATTGACCACAACTATAAAAAAAAATCAGCTGAATGGATGTTAATCTTTCTGAGATTTATTCCTTGAGAATGAAAACCTTTAAACATAGAAAAAATGTGAGCTAGACTTTGTCCATGATTGTACCCAATACTACATTTGACACTAAATTGGAAAACAAGAAAAAAAAAATACAACTTGATATATCTTAAAAGAATTGAAAGAGTAATATATCTGGGCCATTCTCTATATTCTTATTTAAAAGTTAGAGAAGTATATCAAGTGTGATGAACAATAAATAAATAAGAGCTCAAAACCAAAAACTCTTTCCCTTGAGAATTTGCCAATATTTGCCACTTAGCAGTGAGTAGATTTTTTTTTTAATATTATGTCTACCTTTTAACTGAACTGATAAGCAGTTTTACTTATCTCAAACTGGATCAGCAAAGTTTACCATGCCTTTAAGTTGTACAATACATGCGTGACTCTATTTCACCTTGAATAATTTTCTTTTGCCATTCCACTACATCGAGAATAAATGGATAATATTTTTTACTAGCCACAAATAAAATTATTTAAAATTACAAAAATGTTGGAAAAGTAAACAGCTTCAATTGAGGAGATACATAGGACCTCTGGTTTTTATTCCCGCTTTTTGCATTCTGTATCTTCCTTCCATTGAGAAAAATTCATTGTACCAAATTTATCATGGACTCTTTTGTATATATATAGACAATAAGGAAATCAAGTATTAGGGATTTTAATGACTCCCCAAGTGTCACACAGCTATAGGAGTTAAAATCTTTCTTTGAATTCAGCATATCTGACCTCAGAGCCTATGTTTTTAACTATATGCTATTCATTCTGTTTCAGACTATCTAGTCCTTGGCATGTCATGTTGAGAGTTTTGCTGCTCAGCTTTCAGCCTCCACTGATAATTGACCTGTACTTAATGGTAGCTCCTAATTTGCTTATTCCTTTGCTGCTGTGGTTTGGTAAAGCATGGAATTTAATAGCCAATGCCTGTTAGAAGAGATTACCCAAGAAACAATCTTAGAAAACAATACCACCCACCCCCCCCCCACACACACACAAAATTCAGAAAAACCAGGATAGTTTTCACATTGTTGAACATAGTTACTGATTTTTTTTCAATATATTGACCAGACTTGAAAGATCTTTTCCCCAAAATGATTTATTTGGTGAGTGAACAAAGGGATATTCTCAAATTACTACAGTTATATATTTCCATTTCCAGTTTGCTTATGTGTTATCAATATTAAATCCCATTAATTTTCTTATATATGAAAGGATTTTCTGACCATGATATGGTGGGTTGGAGAGATGAAATTTCCTTTTGTACCTTTTAGTATTTTAAATAAAGGGTCTAAATTAGGCCCTTTATTAAAAAGTACACAGTACTTTTTGTGTACTTTTTATATATAGATTGTGACAAAATACAATCTGAAAACTTTTGGCATAGCAGTTAATCCTTTTGAAATCATTTTCCCTAAACGTAAGTTTTGAGTAATTTTTTATAATGCTTTTCCCTAACTGTGTTACTTGATGGAGGGCAGAGTATTTCTTTTGTATGGTCTGTAAAGTATACTTGTGCTGTGTGTGCTGTGCTAAGTCACTTCAGTTGTGTCTGACTCTTTGTGACCCTGTGGGCCATAGCACACCAGGCTCCTCTGTGCATGGGATTCTCCAGGCAGGAATACTGGAGTGGATCTCTGTGCCTTCCTCCGGGGGATCTTCCCAACCCAGGGATCAAACCACTGTCTCCTGTGTCTCCTGCACTGGCATCTGGCTTCCTTACCACTAGTGCCACTTGGAAAGCCAAATTGCACTCACTTATACATTATGTCATATTTTCACGGGGGCTTCTCTGCTGGCTCAAAGAATGGTAAAGAATCTGCTTGCAATGCAGGAGACCCAGGTTCAGTCTCTGGCTTGCAAAAATCCCCTGGAGGAAGGCATGGGAACCCATTCCAGTATTCTTGCCTAAAGAACCCAATGGATGGAGGAGCCTGGCAGGCTACAGTCCATGGGGTCCAAAGGGTCAGACACACAACTGAAACAACTTAGCACACATATTTTTCGTTACTACTTTTTGAAAAAATCAGAGTTATTGTTAATTTATACATTTTCTTGATGATAAAGCTGCAGATAATAGATATTTAACAATTTTCCCAAAGTAATCCAGCTAGTAAGTGGCTGATCTAGGATTAAATTATTTCTTTATATATTAAATTCCATATATTTAAAACATCACTGCATTTTGGACTGTTTTGTTGACTATGATGGCTACTCCATTTCTTCTAAGGGATTTCTGTGCACAGTAGTAGATTTAATGGTCATCTGAGTTAAATTCACCCGTCCCAGTCCATTTTAGTTCACTGATTCCTAAAATGTTGACATTCACTGTTGCCATCTCCTGTGTGACTACTTCCAATTTACCTTGATTCGGGGACCTAACACTCCAGGTTCCTATGCAATATTGCTCTTTACAGGATCGGACTTTACTTCCATCACCAGTCACATCCACAACTAGGTGTGGTTTTTGCTTTGGCTTCACCTCTTCGTTCTTTCTGGAGCTATTTCTCCACTCTTTTCCAGTAGCATATCGGGCACCTCCTGACCTGGGGAGTTTATCTTTCAGTGTCATACCTCTTTGCCTTTTCATACTGTTCATGGGGTTCTCAAGGCAAGAATACTGAAGTGGTTTGCCATTCCCTTCTCCAGTGGACCCCGTTTTGTCAGAACACTCCACCAGTAGAAAAATCTCAAAATCTCAAAAGTGACAGAATGATCTCTGTTCATTTCCAAGGCAAACCATTCAATATCACAGTAACCCAAGTCTGTGCCCCAACCAGTAATGCTGAAGAAGCTGAAGTTGAACGGTTCTATGAAGACCTATAAGACCTTCTAGAACTAACACCCCAAAAAGATGTCCTCTTCATTACAGGGGACTGAAATGCAAAAGTAGGAAGTCAACAGATACATGGAGCAACAAGCAAATTTGGCCTTGGGATACAAAACAAAAGCAGGTCAAAGGCTAACAGAGCTTTGCGAATAGAACACAGTGGTCATAGTAAACACCCTCTTCCAACAACACAGTAGAAGACTCTCCACATGGACATCACCAGATGGTCAATACCAGAATCAGATTGATTATATTCTTTGCAGCCAAAGATGGAGAAACTCTATAGTCAGCAAAAACAAGACCAGGAGCTGACTGGCTCAGATTATGGATGTCTTATTGACAAATACAGACTGAAGAAAGTAGGGAAAATCACTAGACCATTCAGGTATGACCTAAATCAAATCCCTTATGATTATACAGTGGAAGTGACAAATAGATTCAAGGGATTAAATCTGATAGACAGAGTCCCTGAAGAACTATGGACTGAGGTTCATGACATTGTAGAGGAGGCAGTGATCAAGACCATCCCCAAGAAAAAGAAATGCAAAAAGGCAAATGGTTGTCTGATGAGACCTTAAAAACAGCTGAGAAAAGAAGAGGAGTGAAAGGCAAAGGAGAAAAGGAAAGATATACCCAATTGATTCACAGTTCCAAAGAATAACAAGGAGAGATAAGAAAGCCGTCCTCAGTGATCAGTGCAAAGAAATAGAAGAAAACAATAGAATGGGAAAGACTAGGATCACTTCAAGAAAATTAGAGATACCAAGAGAACTTTTCATCCAAAGATGAGCACAGTAAAGGACAGAAATGGTCTGGACCTAACAGAAGCGGAAGATATTAAGAAGAGGTGGCAAGAATACACAGAACTATACAAAAAAGATCTTCATGACCCCGATAACCACGATAGTGTGATCACTCACCTAGAACCAGAAATCCTGGAATGTGAAGTCAAGTGGGCCTTAGGAAGCATCACTACAAACAAAGCTAGTGGAGGTGATGGAATTCCAGTTGAGCTATTTCAAATCCTAAAAGATGATGCTGTGAAAGTGCTGCACTCAATATGCCAGCACATTTGGAAAACTCAGCAGTGGCCACAGGACTGGAAAAGGTCAGCTTTCATTCCAGTCCCAAAGAGAGGCAATGCCAAAGAATATTCAAACTACCACACAATTGCTCTCATCTCACACGCTAGCAAAATAAAGCTCAAAATTCTCTAAGCCAGGCTTCACCAGTACGTGAACCAAGAAATTCCAGATGTTCAAGCTGGTTTTAGAAAAGGCAGAGGAACCAGAGATCAAATTGCCAACATCCAATGAATCATCGAAAAAGCAAGAGAGTTCCAGAAAAACATCTACTTCTGTGTTATTGACTATGCCAAAGCCTTTGACTGTGTTAATCACCCACAAACTGTGGACAATTCTTAAAGAGATGAGAATACCAGACCACCTGATCTCTCTTCTGAGAAACCTGTATGCAGGTCAAGAAGCAACAGTTAGAACTGGATATGGAACAACAGACTGGTTCCAAATTGGGAAAGAAGTATGTCAAGGCTGTCTATTGTCACCCTGCTTATTTAATTCATATGCAGAGTATGTCATGTGAAATGCTTGGCTGGATGAAGCACAAGCTGGTATAAAGATTGCTGGGAGAAATATCAATAACCTAAGATATGCAGACGACACCACCCTTATGGCAGAAAGTGAAGAAGAACTAAAGAGCCTCTTGATGAAAGTGAAAGAGGAGAGTGAAAAATTGGCTTAAAACTCAACATTAAGAAAACTGATCATGGCATCTGGTCCCATCACTTCATGGCAAGTAATAGGGAAACAATGGAAACAGTGAGAGACTTTATTTTGGTGGTGGGGGCTACCCCAAAATCACTGCAGATGGTGACTGCAAGCCATGAAACTAAAAGATGCTTGTTCCTTAGAAGAAAATCTATGACCAACTTAGACAGTATATTAAAAAGCAGGGACATTACTTTACCAACAAAGGTCCGTCTAGTCAAAGCTTTGGTTTTTCCAGTTGTAATATATGGATGTGAGAGTTGGACTATAAAGAGAGCAGAGTGCTGAAGAATTGATGCTTTTGAACGTGGTGTTAGGAAGACTCTTGAGAGTCCCTTGGACTTTGAGGAGATCAAACCAGTCCATCCTACTGGAAATCAGTCCTGAATATTCATTGGAAGGAATGATGCTGAAGCTGAAACTCCAATACTTTGGCCACCTGATGTGAAGAACCGATTCATTGGAAAAGACCCTGATGCTGGTAAGGGTTGAAGATGGCAGGAGAAGGGGACAACAGAGGATGAGATGGTTGGATGGCATCACCAAATCAATGACATGAGTTTGAGTAAGCTCTGACAGTGGGTGATGGACAGGGAAGCCTGGTGTTCTGCAGTCCATGGTGTCACTAAGAGTCGAACATAAGTGAGTGATTGAATTTATCTGAACTGAAAATATCACACAGTAAAATTCCCCTTTGAAGTATTTTTAAAATTTTTGGAATAAATGAAACCCTTTGTTTTTTCTTCTGTTTTTGATTTAAGAATCATTTCCCTTGCATTACATAATAATGTGAAATTGTAAAGTTTATAAGATTTTTCTTTCTTCCTTTTTTAGTCTTTCCAACAAGAACATTTCTTGGTTGGTTTACAGGTTCTATGCTGATATAAATATGAGTAATTTTTAAAATGAGTTTTGCAAAGTGAAAGTATATGAAACAGTTTTAAAGAAAGGGTGTCATGTTGTTAAATTATTGATGAGTCTTCTAGCAGCCAAAGAACAAACCTATGAAATATCTGTCATTATAAATTGTGTATTATCCTTCCAAGGGCCAAGTTGCATAAACAGAATGCAGCCATGTTCATTAAGAAACATACTTTATAACTGTAACTATCTTGAGTTTGCACTGAACATAGCATGGTAGCAATTTTGTAATGATAACATTGACTATAATAAATTAAGACTCATTTATTTTTTGGTATCTTTGTCATAAAGTCAGTGAGTTGTTTCTGCAGACTCAGTCATGATAGACCTTGTCTTGTCTTTCCCTTCTAATAGTTGACATTTTGCATTTCAGTTCCTCAGTAAATCATGGAATCTTGCTTGGTTCTGGACCCAGAAGGTACCTTCATCATCTAACTGTCAAGACGTTTACTGAAGAAATCTTACTGATTCATTTCAAATTTTTATTCACTAGGATGGTGTGTTCCACTTATACTAGTAGTAACATTTTCATTTGAAGCTTGGCTGTATGTTGTTTCCTGGAGAAGGAAATGGCAACCCACTCCAGTATTCTTGCCTGGAGAATCCCATGGATGGAGGAGCCTAGTAGGCTACAGTGCACAGGGTCGCAAAGAGTCGGACACGACTGAGCGACTTCACCTCTGTATGTTGTTTAGGATATATTCTGTCATTTCCTGCCATCTTGTTAGAGACATTCTAAGACCTTGAGGAGATTCCTTATGTAGATTTGGGGAGGAACAAGATCTAAGAATTTGGGTTTAATATTAATGTTAGGATAGGTACTGCACAGGGTCGCAAAGAGTCGGACACGACTGAGCGACTTCACCTCTGTATGTTGTTTAGGATATATTCTGTCATTTCCTGCCATCTTGTTAGAGACATTCTAAGACCTTGAGGAGATTCCTTATGTAGATTTGGGGAGGAACAAGATCTAAGAATTTGGGTTTAATATTAATGTTAGGATAGGTACTCAATTTGTTTTACTCTAATGAAAGTCCTAATGTTACAAAAGAAAAAAAATCACAGTGAGTTATTTAGAGATATTTGCCCCATTTCCCTAAAAGAACACCAGCAAGGAATCACTACATTATATGACTTTTCTCCTAGCTGTAGCTTTCTGTTACTTTCATTTCCTTTTACATACCAGCTTCTCTGGCCAACTTCTAATCTTTCTGCACTGTTCTCACACCTGTGCTTCCAACACTCCTGGCTGTTATGGAGAAATGCCTTCTCTCTCGCCCAGAGGTTTTATAATCTAGCTTGTATTACAGACATCACATTTTAGGGGGCTATAAACTCCATGGAAAAATAATAATTATTTGAAATATCACCATGTGAAGGACTTTCTCATGCTTTCTCTTTTTTAACCAGCTCTACAATTTTTTTTTCATTTTCACAGAAACCGACACCTTAGTTAACAGTCTCTTTCACTCTAAATATGGTCATTTGTTCATATTTTTCTTGAAACCCGTCCTCATAAAATATGTGGGGCAGAGATAATTGGATAGTACCTCCAAGGCCTCATTTGAAGGCAGGTAAAGGGCAGACCTGGGATTTCAAGTTCTCTTCTAACTTTGGCATTAGGCACAAGGTCCCCAAGGACTCCATTCTAAACTGCAACACCCAGGTAAATAGTAACACAGTAATTTGTCATCATCCACCAACGTGTTAGCCATGATAATGGTACCCATCTGGTACTCTTCTTTGGATAATCACGGTCTTTTGAAGTCTTTGATTAATAGAGAAATTATGAAAACATATGGCACCCAGAGCTTTAGGAGTGTTATTGGCCTGTCCACCTATGGCTAAAGTAGGCTTCAGCCTTGCCCAGAGGCACTTTGGACCACAATGTATATGTCACAAAATTCTCCTCCCATGGTGATGGTTACAAAGTATCTTTCTGCTGCTGTGGCTAAGTCGCTTCAGTCGTGTCTGACTCTGTGCGACCCCGTAGACGGCAGCCCACCAGGCTTCTCCGTCCCTGGGATTCTCCAGGCAAGAACACTGGAGTGGGTTGCCATGTCCTTCTCCAATACAGGAAAGTGAAAAGTGAAAGTGAAGTCGCTCAGTCGTGTCTGACTCTGTGTGACCCCATGGACTGCAGCCTACCAGGCTCCTCTGCCCATGGGGTTTTCCAGGCAAGAGTACTGGAGTAGGGTGCCATTTCCTTCTCCAAAATATCTTTCTACCTTCTTCTAATTTCCCTATTAACCTTCAACCAACATGACAAGGAGCCGAAAGTGTTCTCAGAAGCCAAGAGAGGAATGAGCTCTTATCCAATCTTGGGTACCTCATCTATCTCCTGTATTTATTCAACATCTTATAACAAAAAGAAATCCCACAATGAGCACTGGAAGAATTCCAAGGAAGCCTGAATTTTTAATTGACATACTGGCAGCAAGGATTGAGTGGGATCTTTCTTCATGTACAACATCCATAGATCTGATGGATAACACACACACACACAGATATGGTAGAGATGAAATATTCTAAGGATAAAATGGAAGATAACCTTGAATAGTAAGTTACAGCCATAATAACATTGAATCACGGGAAGGGAAATGAATGTTTCCCAAGGATAACTTAAACTTTGAAACCCTGATGCTTAGGCAGAGAATCTGGGACATGTCCTTCAATTATAACTGAAGGACTTTCAACCAATTACCTATCAGATAAACTGGGCATCTCCTGATGAATATGTGACCATTGTGAGATTTCTAATCTGCATAAATACACTACCTACGTACATTTTAAATTTCAACAGAAGGAAGCATTAATATACTCACATCTCACACAGTTTTCTGAATGGAAATATAATGGTGAAACCTTGAATAAATGCAAGAAGTCAAGTAAGTAGGGAAGTCAGAACAAAATGGCAGAATATTCACCTAAAACAGGAAATTTCATAGAGAAAATAAAGACTGTATTTATATAATGATTTTCTCTACAGTTTCTCTAGAGCCTGGTATATTTCAGTTGTGGAATCGAGATACAGACTTGATGTCTGGTTTCGGGAAAAATCATTTCCTTACGTGTATCTCTTGTTGTTAAAGTAAGAATTCAGCAAGAAACAGGAGACTGAAGGACTCCCCAAAATGGATAGTTCTAAACATTTATGTTTTAAAGTGTCTACCAATTCTCAGACTGTGTATGCCTTAGTTATGACTTAATGTGATTAGGCATTAAAAATTTACTTTGACTCTAGGATATGAAGAAATGTAAGAATAGTCATTATAACTTGAAAGTAAAGATTTTCTTTATGTCAAAAAAAGATCACAGTTTGCATTTTCAGGTAACATTCATGCACCTTTCTGCTGTTGAGACAGACAGCATTTTATGAACTTCATATCTTCTTGTTTCAGTAGGGGCTTCATGGTTGTGACTATGTCTCCATAGCCAAAGCAAAGCAGACGGTGAAGGTAATCACGTAGTTTAAGTAATGATTTAGTAATTTAAAAACTTAGGGGAAAACTTCTCCACATTGCTTTCACGGCAGACTCTTGGCCTCCCATCAAGTGAGGGAAGTTGAGCATCCAAAAGTGAATTGTGTACCTGTTGTTTTTTCCTTTTTCAGTGAAAGTTTTAAAATGCTGCGTCTCCTTTGGTATTCCCATAACAGTTTATAAAATTGGCAACCTAGGGCTTATGGTGGGTGTGTGGCAGGCAGTAACCTAGTAATTTTTGTCTTTTCTTAGTGCAATTTCCTTGCTCCAGTGTGTTCCTTTACTGAGCTTGTTATCAAAATTATTTGAAAGTATAAACCTGGGTTTAGTTTCTGTATGCAATGTCATTTTAGCCTTTGCCTGAATATATTTAAAATAATATACTTGTGGAATGAAAATGAATGCCATGTGATTTCAGAATATTTCCATTCTATTCCCATTGTACAAATTGCCTTTTGTGACTGAACACATGAACCCCATGGATCTTTGCCAAATTTTGGCTCCTGACACCATAGCCAACCTCCAGATCTATCAGCAGGGTTTTAATTAAAGCATGTGATTTATTAGTTTATTATAAGAAAAGTGGCAGAGATAGAAATGGAGTAAGTTTCAAATTTGAAGCCCTGAGGCTATCAGTGTAGATATAATTATTGGCTCATTTTTAGTTTTGAAATATTAATAATTATGATCCACAAGTAATAGCTTACTTGAGTAAGTCTTGTCAATTTCACATAAATAACTGTTAGGAAAACTCCTATTTTGTCAATTTTTCTTTAAACAGGATGGGTATATCTTGAAACTACATTATGAGAACTAGATTAGATCTCAAAAATGTATTGTTAAATGCATTTATTGATTTGTGATTTATTTCTGCACTCATTCATCAAATACATGAGTATGTGGCATATGCAAAGAACTTTTAGAAATCTCAAGGATATTGTTTGTAAGCTGTGTTTCTTTGTAAAGATCATGCTTAACTATATAAATAATTGGTCCACATTAGTGATAATTCTATCAATCGCATATAACTTAATTGGTAATCCACATTAGTAATTGGCAAGAAGGAGAAGGAAATGAATTTCCTTAGAGTCACTTCTAAAATCTCTTCAATGAACCTGAAAATATTCTAGAATATTAGGGTGCATGATCATGTTGGGTGGTAGAAAAACAGCAGCCATAACTTTCCTTGGACCTGTTGAAAGTTGTTGCATAATGACTTGTGAAGCAAGTTAGTGCTAAATATGAAACCTCAATCCATTGCTCTGACCTGGCTATGATAGCCTTGACTGCCATCCATCACCATAATCAATTGAACCACTCTTGCTTGCTGGTGTGAAGTTTCCCTTTTCATTCTTTAGATGTCTTGAAGAAGATGATGTTGCCTGACAAGTTTTCTCTGTGTTCTTTGTTCTTTTCATGACTTAAATTGCCACACCTCTCTCTGCTTCTCTCTCCAAAATGGTACGGGGAGGGAGGTGGGAGAGGGGTTCAGAATGGGGAACACCTGTAGGCCCATGGCGGATTCACATTGATGTGTGGCAGAACCAATACAATATTGTAAAGTAAAAAAAAAAATAAATAAATAAAAAACAAAACAAAAACTTTTCATAAGTGTTTTTTAAAAAGGCATGAGTACATCAGGAATGTAGTTATCTGATAACCCTCATCACAGTGCTTCCTATTTTAGGGTGCATCTCTATAGAAAATATTTCAAGTTGGCATGATTTCAGCAGGCAGTGTCGATTTTATAGGAGGTTTGTAAAGGAGCTCACATTACTTCTTTGGGAGGCAGTTTACATCTCTTTTTGGGGGGGTTACAGCAGTGCAGAATTCTCCTCTTTCCTTTTCTTTACCTTCCACTTTCCCTTGGGAAGAGGAATAGGGGAAGAAAGCAGACTTTGTCAAATTTTGGAAGTGGGTCCTCATCTTGGTCTCTCATTTTTCTTTCAATCTAAATACAAACATAGGATGACAACAGTGACATTTTCTTAATTGAAGTGAAATGCACTATAATCTAGATCAGGACGCTTCCTGGAGTCATTACTCAGAGACCCAGTTCAGTTTAGTTCAGTCGCTCAGTCGTGTCCGACTCTTTGCGACCCCGTGAATCGCAGCATGCCAGGCCTCCCTGTCTATCACCAACTCCCGGAGTTCACTCAGACTCATGTCCATCGAGTCAGTGATGCCATCCAGCCATCTTATCCTCTGTCCTCCCCTTCTCCTCCTGCCCCCAGTCCCTCCCAGCATCACGGTCTTTTCCAATGAGTCAACTCTTCCCATGAGGTGGTCAAAGTACTGGAGTTCCAGTTTCAGCATCAGTCCTTCCAATGAACACCCAGGACTGATCTCCTTTAGGATGGACTGGTTGGATCTCCTTGCAGGGGATCCAAGAGTCCTTGCAAGGGACTCTCAAGAGTCTTCTCCAACACCATAGTTCAAAAGTATCAATTCTTTGGTGCTCAGCTTTCTTCACAGTCCAACTCTCACATCCATACGTGACCCCTGGAAAAACCATAGCCTTGACTAGATGGACCTTTGTTGGCAAAGTAATGCCTTTGCTTTTGAATATGCTGTCTAGGTTGGTCATAACTTTCCTTCCAAGGAGTAAGTGTCTTTTAATTTCATGGCTGCAATCACCATCTGCAGTGATTTTGGAGCCCCCCCCCAAAAAAAAAAGTTTGACACTGTTTCCACTGATTCCCCATCTATTTGCCATGAAGTGATGGGACCAGATGCCATGATCTTAGTTTTCTGAATGTTGAGCTTTAAGCCAACTTTTTCACTCTCCTCTTTCACTTTCATCAAGAGGCTTTTTTGTTCCTCTTCACTTTCTGCCACAAGGGTGGTGTCATCTGCATATCTGAGGTTATTGATATTTCTCCCAGCAATCTTGATTCCAGCTTGTGTTTCTTCCAGCCCAGCATTTCTCATGATGTACTCTGCATATAAGTTAAATAAACAGGGTGACAATATAAAGCCTTGACGTACTCCTTTTCCTATTTGGAACCAGTCTGTTGTTCCATATCCAGTTCTAACTGTTGCTTCCTGACCTGCATACAGATTTCTCAAGAGACCCTCTAGTGCCCAAAGCAAACGTTTGCAGCTGAGCTTTACATTTGGTGGGTACAGACCCTCTTGGGAGTTATCTGTTTTTTCACCCTTGAACTCAGGCATTTCTGAAAGAACAGGAAGAGCTTGCTAGGCTGTGACAAGCGTAGTTTAGAATGCTTGGACCCCAAGGTTGAAATAACAGGAGGCCAACAGATACCCAGCTCCTAGTTCTTCCTCCTCCTGGGTGCTGCAATCACTGCTTGAGGTCCCATTTTGCTCTCACACTATTCCCTGCAGAATCTCAGCCCTGTGGCCCTTCCAACTCTTGCTAGGGAGGCTTGCCAAACTATTTTCATTTCCGAGTGTCATCATCTGATTCTTTTCCCAGTTTTCCATTCTCTTTGCCTCATTCTGACCCCTTTCCACAGGTGGGACTTATGCTCTAGTCATCTTTGCTCTTTATACCTAATGCTATACCTTGATCTCAGTCACAGATATCTACACCACCTTCAGATCTTGCTGGGTCTGTACAAGCCTGGCATTATGCACCTGCTTTGGGACTTGTTTGGTGTAAATTATTGTTCTCTCTGAAGCAAAATCACTTTGCCTGCCTCCTATTATTGGCACTTTTTAGATTGATTTTCTTTACTCCCAAGATACCACGTTTTTGACCCTCTACGCATAGCAGATTACAAAAAATGTGGCAAGCATCATTTTAGGTTATGGCACTTAAATTTTAGCAACATCTGGATAACCAGAGCTAGTGAGGGAGGTGCTGGTGTGCTTAACATGCCTCCACCCAGTGTTTGCTGCCCAGACATTTCTAGTTAAACACATGAATGCTCCATTTTTATTTTAATGCAACTTCATATCATTATCTCCAATCCTATTTACTCTATTACAAGTATGTCTCCAGAAAAACAGGTGTTTTCTCATATTCTAGGCATTGGAGCTATTTATTACAAGTGGCTTGCCTTCATCCTCTTTGGTTTCCTTAAAGTGAAGGGCTTTCAAAACAAATCTTATGTCTTTAATTAAGATACATTTAGTGTGCCATTTTCTTTATTTAATTTTTTTATGTTGATCATTTTAAAAGTTTTTTTCATTGAATTTGCTGCAATATCATTTCCGTTTTATGTTTCAGTTTTGGCTATGTGGGTTCTTCACTCCTTGACCAGGGATCAAACCCACAGTCCCTGCATTGGAAGGTGCAGTTTTAACCACTGGACTGCCAGGGAAGTCTCTATAAACAGAGCACTTTTGCTATATTTTAAAAGAACAATTCCTGTAATTTTTTTGATAGTGACACAGTTATAGATTTATCTAAGAGACAAATAATTGCTTGGGAGAGTTGGGAGAATACTTAAAGCTGTACTTAATCTATTGATTTGAAGAATTTAGATCACGTTGGGGGAGACATCACAGTTAAGTTAGAGCTCTACCTCTCATGAATCTTTCATGTGATACATTTTAGGGAGTTAGATATGGGGGTGGTGTTCCCAATAGTATGTTATTTACCACAGGGTTTTTCTATTTAATCTGGACTTCAGAAATCCAGAAAAGCTATCAGGAGAAAGAAAAGTCTGAGATGAGACTCAAATAATAAGCAAAGGTTAGACAAAAAAAAAGGAAGGGAAAGTGTTTCAATCAGAATCAGAAAGGAAATAGCATGCACAGGGGCTCAGAAGCACCAGAGAAAAGAGATAGGGAGAAAATAGAAAGTGATGAAGGGGGTGCTAGAGAGAATAAGATATTACCAAAATTCTTAGAAATGCGGCCTTCAGAGCAGAGGACAGGGGAAGGAGGGAGAGATGAGAGGCTTGTGGCGAGGCGAGACATGTGAACAGACACACAGAGCCATCTCAGCCTACATGTATTATGAAAGCTTTGGCTTTTCCTTAAGGAAATGTAGATATTCTGGGGGATTTTTAGAAGGGAAGAGATAGGACTAGATTATGTTTTAAATCGCTTAGGCTATAGTGTGGAGAATGAACTGAAATGATATAAAATTAGTGGAATACATCCAACCATATTGACTTGGGGAGTGTATGGGTCATAACAGTGTAGCTCAACCTGGAGACCTGTCTGATAAAACTTCCAGATATAATACATATTATGACCTCCCAGACAAAGCTCTCTATCTAGCTATGTAGTTCTTTAACACTGAGGCAGTATTAAATTCATCTTTGTACCTTAAACAGAATATTGGAAAGTTGACATGTTGACATTGGCTTATTCTGACACGTCTGCCTAGTGTAGAGGAATTGGCTACGTTTCAGTAGGTCAGAATTCCCACTTGTTAATAAAGTTTCTTTGGTGAGAATTTTATGTAGAATAAAATTCTAAGCTATATCTAGAAACTAAAAGAGCCTTGGGATATTGGTGTTTTCATAACTGTTGTGTTTTTTTTTCCTTTAAAATCTCTGGGTAATATCAATTGACAAGAATACAATAAATTAATAAAAAGGTACAGGCTGGTGTTCTTATCAACAAGTTTGTTTAGGAATTTGTTACCCTACACTCTTACTCTCCAGATGTTACCCAGATTCTCGGTTCCAGGCCTGCCTGGTGATTTAGTGCATGTTTCATTTAGCATAGCAGTGCTATAAAACATACAGTGCCCTGCCCCTAGTAAGCCCAGCAGTGAGACCAAGGGATTTTCTATGAAAGCTGTTCTTTGGGCCAAGAATCCTCCCTAGAGTATTCTTTGGCCATTTACACATTTCTTTATATGCATTTATTACATGCATACCCAGAAAGCAGTGATTCCAAATGCACAGCTGAATTAACATGGATCTATGTTAACACTATTGACCCTCCTCCTGTTAAGTCCCCAAGAATGGTCAACAACAGCAATGAACCACCTATTAGGTCCCAGGTACAAATGTCACAGTTAAAGCAGTAAACAAAAACTCTCTTTTCATGTTCGGAGAGTGAGGAAATGGTCAAGAAACTTATAAGCCAAGGGTAAGATTGTAAAAAGCCAGATATAAATATTTTAGGCTTTGGGGGCCCTACGGTTTCTGTCACAGCTACTCAACTCTGTTGTGTTAGCCCAAAAGCAGCCTTAGCCAATATGTAATGAGTGAACATGATGGCGTTCCAATAAAACTTTATTTATAAAAGTAGAATGAGGTTCATATTTGTTTTATGAGTTATATTTTGGTGACTCAACATAGGTCAATAAATAAATTTAACTATTCTCATGGATTAGTAAGAAATGAGAGAGAACACGATAATGTAGAAGAGAGGTAGTGTGTGTTGCTGTTTTGGTGACAGTAGTTGGGAAGGCCTCTTTGTGACTGGGTTAAAGCAATGTCCAAGTGATTAAAGAGAAAATTGTCAGTATCATCTACTTATCTTTCTCTTAAAAGCATAGGTAAAGCTAATAAAGTTAAATCACAGATTACATATTTTTAGCAGGTAGGGACCATTTAAACCAGATTTACATGTACTAGACTCAATAATTATTACACTGTTGTTGAGGAGAATTTCAGGTATCTTCCTGTAATGCCCCAGCCTTCATTAATTTATATTTCCCCTGAATTTCCATGACACTTATTAACTGACAATACTCACATAGTATTGAGAAGAAGTGACATTGGTTGGTATGTCTTTTGTATGAATTGTATGGACCCTATTATATACTAGTTTCTATGCCTAGCTTGTTGTCATTACATTATTGGCATCTGTAATATTAGGGGATTATTTCATGAGGATCAGAAAAGTTAGAAAAACTTGCAGCTAGAATTTGAACAAGAAATTGCTCAGATTGGTATTTTGTTTTCACAGTATATTAATGATGGTGAAATTTTAACTGAAGAAAAAGGAGGGATATACTTTGAATCTCCAGTGTCTCCTCTCTGTAGGGTCAGTTGTTATGTGTGTGAAAGTGAAAGTGAAGTCGCTCAGTCATGTCCGACTCTTTGCGACCCCATGGACTGTAGCCTACCAGGCTCCTCTGTCCGTGGGATTTTCCAGGCAAGAGTACTGGAGTGGGTTGCTGTTATGTGTGTAGTAGTTGTTAAATCCTGAGCCATAAAGCAAATCAGAGAGTGTAAGTTTATCAACAGTACAGTGTGACATTAGGCTCACTTGGTTAAAGCATGAGGCATTGCTTCCCGTGTATGAGGAGCTGAATAGGAAGGAGTCTATGATCTCAGACCTCAAAGATCCAGTTGGAAAGGGACCCAAGAGTTAATAGCATAGATAAAATAAGACAAAATAAAAGCTACCATAAGACAGAGCATGATTTCAGCTACGTGTTCAGTAATTCACTGGACAAAAATTTTCTAAGCACCTACAGTGAGCTTGGCACTGTTCTAGGTACTAATGAACTTGGAGACAGGTGGACCCATGTACACTGGAGTTATCTGGAAAACGTTCTAAAAGAAGGTGGAAATTCTCCAGTGATTTAATAAATGAATGCCATTTGAATGTGGAAAGGCATGTGTTTGGAGAACAGTAGGGTAAGAATGGTTGAAGAATAGGAAGAACTCTAGAGATGTTTGAATAGTGAGTGGGGCTATCTAACTGGAGATCATGTAGAGAGTTTAAGGAGAGAATAACGTGAGAAAGGTTGGGGACAGCTAGGGAGGGCCTTGAATGTAAAAGCCAAAAAATGTACAATTTAAGCTAATAGCAACAGATAGCAACTGGAGAGGTGACTCAATAGCATGATAAAGTCAAACTTTAAGGCAGTTAATCTGGGAGAGACATACGTAGAGTTAGAGATTGGAGCAGAATGAATGAAACTAAGTAGGGAGGCAATGAAAGACAATGAAACTAAGTAGGAGGCTATTCCAATAGTTCCCAGAATGTGACCATTACTAAAAATGGTGGCAGAGAGAATAGAAAGAAAAAGGATGGACAGTATAAATAGTAGTTTAAGAGTGGACTTGATTGGATATTGACAGAACAGAGGGAAGAATCAAAGAAGAAACTAGAATTTTGAAAAGGATGATTTTCTTAATATACATTACTTGCCCCCCCAAAAAAATTAAGAGAAGAAACATATATAGCTTAAAAGATTTTCTGAGGTCAAGTGATTCTTCCATCAACTGGCTGTAAAACCTTGATCAAGTTATTTAAAATCTCTGTGAGTCATCTGTAATGTGAATTATGATAATACACATTTTAAAGAACTCATCAGTTTTTCATTCATTCACCAGATACTCCACAAATACTTTTTTAGCTCCTGAGACTTGAGTAGTAAGACAAGGTCAGTGCCTTTAAGGAGTATACTTTCTAGAAGAGATAGATACATTTTACATTATTGACCAGAGACGTATCAATACATTTTTAAACCAGGTAATGCTTGTGGTAAAGAATCTTCCTAATTCACCTGCTAATGCAGGAGATGTAAGAGAGGCTTTGATCCCTGGGTTGGGAAGATTCCCCTGGAGTAGGAAATGGCAACCCACTCCAGTATTCTTGCCTGGNTACATTATTGACCAGAGACGTATCAATACATTTTTAAACCAGGTAATGCTTGTGGTAAAGAATCTTCCTAATTCACCTGCTAATGCAGGAGATGTAAGAGAGGCTTTGATCCCTGGGTTGGGAAGATTCCCCTGGAGTAGGAAATGGCAACCCACTCCAGTATTCTTGCCTGGAAAATTCCATGGAGAGAGGAACCTGGTAGGCTACAGCTCATAGGGTGGCAAAGAGTCAAACAGAACTGAGCACACACACACAACAACACAATACAACACAATTAACATCACCACATTAAGTTGTTAGAGCTTAGAATTGATCGGGTTCATTATATAACTTATGATTGTTATCATTCACATTTTGCATAGGTTTTATTATATTTTATTATATTGTAAACATAAATTTTCAAAAATGACACGTTGCAAAATTTTAAGTTAAAGTAATTTTTCTGTGAATTTTATGCAGGTGTTTTCTCTATCTGAGCAACATATATACTAGTTTCTCAGAAGATGATAATTCTTCAGAATATAGTTTGATTCAGACAGTGTGAATATTAGACCAACAAAAAGACATGAAAAATCTTAGAGATTGGTTCTGATATGAAAAGTGAAAATGAAACTCCTGGTGCTGGAGAATGCTCCAGCTTTTGCTGATACAGAAGAGTGGATTGAAAACCGCATTTCATGAAAATTAGAGGACTACACAGGAGTGTCAGGTGTAACTATCGAGTGTAATAACCTGTGAAGTGTTAGTGAAATAGCAGAATTAACTTTGGGCCAGCCAAAATAAAAATTGCGAGCCACAAGCATTCAGTTCAGTTCAGTTCAGTAGCTCACTCGTGTCTGACTCTTTGAGACCCATGAATTGCAGCACGCCAGGCCTCCCTGTCCATCACCAACTCCTGGAGTTCACTCAGACTCTTGTCTAATATATATATATATATATATATATATATATATATATATATTGCTGAGTCCAATCTCAAATGCTTATAGTTTCTTCTGTAAGTTTTACGGTTTCAAATCTTATATTTAAGTCTTTAACCTATTTTGAGCTTGTTTTTGTACACTGTATGAGAAAATAGTTCAGTTTTTCCAACAGCATTTATTGAAGAGGCTGCCCTTTTTCCACTGTACATTGTTATCTCCTTTGTCATAGATTAACTGACCATGTAAGTGTGGATTCATTTCTGGGCTCTCTATTTTGTTTCAGTGATCTACATGTCTGTTCCAGAATCATACTGTGTCGAATACTTTAGCTTTGTAGTACAGTTTGAAATCAGGGCATGTGATACCTCTGCCTTTGTTCCTCTTTCTCAAGACTGCTTTGGCTATTTGAGGTCTTTTGCTTCTATACAAATTTTAAAAATATCTGTTATAGTTCTGTGAAAATCATCATCGGGATTTTGATAGGAATTGCATTGAATCTGCAGATTGCCTTATGTAGTATGGTCATTTTAACAACAGTATATATTTTTCCTTGTGTGACAATATTTTTTCACTGTTTGTGACAATCATACATCAAAATTTACTTGATATGGTTAATAAGTGGACAAATGCTTAAAGGCAAGTGTGTACACAAAGTTATTTGGAAGGAAAAAAAATAATATGCAAAAATGAAAAAATTCACTGATTTGATCCTTCTGATTGGTGTTTAGTAATCTAAAAACATTTTGCAATTATGGAGCAAAGAAATGGCCAAACTCTCTTCAATAAAATTAAGAGGTATCAAAGTTATTTTTGATAATGTGCTACAAGAACCAGAAGTAATAATAAGCTAGAGCCTATTAAAGATGTATCTGAAATTTGAACCTGTATTTAAAGTACAGACATATTCCAGGATCATACATGGCAACTGATACACAGCTGGCTACATTCAAAAGGGCTTCTATTTGGAGTACTTTCAAAACCTAGAAACGTAAAGACAAGAATCTGGGTTTAGCCATCATATTCAAGAAAATGAAAAAAAACAAAGAATGAGAAAAAATATTTGCAAATCAGGTATCAAATTCTTATATGATTTGATATCTGATATCAGATAGATACCAGTTTATCTGTTATCAGATATATATCAGTTTATCTGTTATCAGATATATATCAGTTTATCTGATAAGAGACTTATATCTAGAATATATAAAGAATTTTATAACTAAACTATAAAAAGACAAATAACTAAAATAACTGAAAACATGAACCAAGGATTTAAATAGACATTTCTCCACAGACATCTGAATGGCCAACAGGCACATGAAAAGATGCTCAACATTAGTTATGGGGGCAATGCATAATAAAAACCATAAAGAGACGTCACTTCACACTCAATGAGTACGTTAGTCCCTCAGTCCTGTCCGAATCTGCAACCCCCAGACTATAGCCTGCCAGGCTCCTCGGTCCATGGAATTCTCCAGGCAAGAATAATGGAGTGGGTTACCATTCTCTTTTCCAGGGCATCTTTCCAACCCAGGGATGCAACCTGGCTGTCCTGTGGCACAATAAAAGACATATAATAAGTACTGGCAAGGATGTGGAGAAATTGGAATCTTTATACACTGCTGGTGGGGTTGTAAGTTTGGTGCAGCCACTGTGGAAAACAGTCTAACAGTTCCTCACATGGTGAAACTTACCATGTGACCCAACATTTCCACTTCTAAGTATCTATCCAAGAGAAATACAAACATGTTCACACAAATACCTGTACTCAAAGAGTCATGTGAACATTATTCATGATAGCCAAAAAGTAAAATCAGCCCAAATTTCTATTACCTGCTGAATGGATAAACAAATGTGCTATACTCATAACATGGACTGTTATTTGGCAATAAAAAAAAATCAAATACTGATATATGCTACGACACTGACAGGCATTGAATGTATTGTGCAAAATAAAGTAAACCAGTCACAGAATGCTATATATGGTGTGATTCCATTTATATGAAATATCCAGAATGGGAAAATTCACAGACACATAAAGCAGATTGATCAGTGGTGCCTAGGGTGGGAGAGAGGATGGTTGAGTGACTGCTAATGGGAAAAAGCCTCTTTCTGGGTTAAAAATATTCTTAGATTATAGTGATGTTCAAAAGCCTGAAAATATACTAAAACCCACTGAATGGTACATTTTAAATTGATGAATTTTATAATAAGTAAATTATCTCTCAATAATAAAATTCTTAAAAATCTGGGTTTGCTGTATTTAAATACTCACTGAAATTCTAATAAAGTTGATTTTCACCATTCCTTTATTTTTACTTCAGCAAACTATTCAAAACATGGCTTAAAAATATTTATTAAAAATAAGGTTCACTACTCCCAGATGGTAAATGGTGTTTTCTTGGTACACTGAGGATTAGTCAATCTTCTTAAATAAGTATTTAGATTGTTAGTAATTTTTCATTAGTAAAAAGTTGATTTCAACTTTTTTTTTTTTCTCATCTTTACAGAAATTGTCAGATCATTTCCTTAAGAATAATTCTCACTGCAAAAGTACTTCTCTAGAGAGGCTGTACTAGTTTATACTTCTAATAGCCATGTTCAAAAGAAAAGCATCAGTTTAATCCTGAAATATGCCTGACTTTGTGGCTTTGTAAAAATATATATAAAGGGGAAAAAACACCTGCAACAAAACTAAAAATCACAAAACCAATAAAGAAAACAAAACAATAATAATCAAAAATCCTTTTAAATACATTAGGCCAAGGCTTCCTCTAAGTCTGGGTTTAACTGACAAAAAAAATGGAAAACTTTATTACATGACATCTCATAAGTTTTACAATTTAGGGCATTTCTAATTCTTTCAGAACAGACACTCAACTTACACTGCACTATTTCTAGGCAGACTGTAATGAAAACACTTAGCTTTCGTTTATTTAAAAAACATTTATAGCTATGTCTGCTGAAAGGGCTTAAAATCAATAATCCCTCAGCAGCAGCAAGATACTAGTGACTAACTCTTATTTTCTAAATACCATTTTCCAAGAAAAGGAATCAGGGCTTTAGAAGAAATGGCTGATTCTGAGATCAGGGTAGAGAAAATTAAAAAATATGGTTGGGATAACTGAGAAAACGTGAAGCAACCAAGATGTCCTTCAGTAGGTGAACAGAAGGATAAACCATGGTACTTCCAGTTAATGAAATACTCAGTTCAGTTCAGTCGCTCAGTCATATCCGACTCTTTGTAACCCCCATGAACTGCAGCACTCCAGGCTTCCCTTTCCATCACCAATTCCCACAGCTTACTCAAACTCATGTCCATTGAGTTGGTGATGTCATCCAACCCTCTCATCCTCTGTCGTCCCCTTCTCCCAACTTCAATCTTTCCCAGCATCAGGGTCTTTTGCAATGAGTCAGCTCTTTGCATCAGGTGGCCAAAGTATTTGAGCTTTAGCTTCAGCATCAGTCCTTCAAGTGAATATCTTTACAACTGACTGGTTGGATCTCCTTGCAGTCCAAGGGACTCTCAAGAGTCTTTGCCAACAACACGATTCAAAAGCATCAATTCTTCAGCACTCAGCTTTCTTTATGGTCCAACTCTTACATCCATACATGACTACTGGAAAATCCATAGCTTTGACTAGATGGACCTTTGTTGGCAAAGTAATGTCTCTGCTTTTTAATATGCTGTCTAGGTTTGTCATAGATTTTCTTCTAAGAAGCAAGTGTATTTTAATTTCACAGCTACAGTCACCATCTGCAGTGATTTTGGAGCCCAAGAAAAGAAAGTCTGTCACAGTTTCCACTGTTTCTCCATCTATTTGCCATGATGTTATGGGACCAGATGCCATGATCTTCATTGTTTGAATATTGAGTTTTAAGCCAGCTTTTTCACACTCTCTTTCACTTTCATCAAGAGACTCTTTAGTTCCTCTTCGCTTTCTGCCATAAGGGTGGTGTCATCTGCATATCTGAGGTTACTGATATTTCTCCCAGCAATCTTGATTCCAGCTTGTGCTTCATCCAGCTCAGCATTTCACATGATGCACTCTGCATATAAGTTAAATAAGCAGGGTGACAAAATACAGCCTTGATGTACTCCTTTCCCAATTTGGAAGCATTCCATTATTCCATGTCCAGTTCTAACTGTTGCTTCTTGACCTGCATACAGATTTCTCAGGAGGCAGGTAAGGTGGTCAGGTATTCCCATCTCTTTAAGAATTTTCCACAGTTTGTTGTGCTCCACACAGTCAAAGACTTTGGCGTAGTCAATAAAGCAAAAGTAGATGTAATACATCAATGTAATGAAATAATACTCAATGCTAAAAAGACACAAGCCATCAAGCCATGAAAAGATATGGAGTATTAAATATTAATACATATTACTAAATGAAGAAAATGTGAAAAGGCTACGTATTATATGACTCCAACTCTATGACATTCTAGAAAGGGCTAAACTTTGGGGACAGTTAAAAAAATCAAGAGACTGCCAGGGATTAGGAGGGAGGGAGGGACGGAGGGAGGGAGGAAGGCAGGGAGGGATGCTTCGCAGGAGCATACATTTTTAGAGCAGTGAAACTACTCTGTATGACGTCACTTCTTCAAACCTATAAAACATACACCACCAAGAGTGACCCCTACATAAATGATGGACTCTGAGTAACGGTATTGTTTCAGTGTAGGTTCATCAATTAGAGAACAGTAAAACAAACTAATAAAGGAAAAAATCTTGATATCTAACAGTACCAGAGAATAAGGAGGTACTTAAAAGACAAAAGGATAGGGGCATGTGAAAGGGGTACAAGAATTAAAATACAACAATTCCCAACAACTAAAACAATCTGAGCAGTAAACAGCAGAGCACTGAAATACAGCCTAAACCATACATCAGTCCATCCTGATATAAGTGATGACATAAATAAATAAATCAGAGCAAGGAGACAACAATCATTCATACAGACTAATTCTGAATACTGCCCTCACCGCAGGACATGGTTCATAATTCCATCTTCCACTTCCCAACCCCTCACTCCTACCTCCAGTAAGGGTGGGTACACTCAGTAACTCATTTTCAAAGAACAAAGCAGAGAAAGAGAAAAACAGTACATTTTCAGTGGTGAAACTTGGCAAGTAACACAAGCAATGAATGTGAATAGCATCATATTGATATCAAGTCCTTCCTGACATGATATATGATAAGAAGAGCATTTCACTTCTGTGGTATTCTTTCCACTCCCATGGCCTCCCCGAAATTTAAGAAAAACGTAAGAAAAACCCAGACTGGCATACTTCCTACAAGCCATGAAAAATAAGGAAAGACTGAGAAACCGTTATAGACGAGATGAGACCAGGGAAACCTGAAAACTAAATGTAATTCCCTGGTGGCTCAGATGGTAAACAATCTGCCTGCAATGTGGGATAGCTGGGTTCGATCCCTGGGTTGGGAAGATCCTCTGGAGAAGGGCATGGCAATCCACTCCAGTATTTCTTGCCTGGAGAATTCCATGGACAGAGGAGCCCAGTGGGCTATTGTCCATGGGTTGCAAAGAGTGGGACATGACTGAGCAGCTAAGCACATCCTAAAGTGGATCCTGGAAAAAGGCACTGACGGAATGCCAATGAAATCTAAATAAAGTCTGGAATTTATAGTTAATAGTAGTGTATTAACGTTGGGTTCTTAAGTTTTCACAATGTACCACAGCAACGTGTAAGATGTTAACACTAGGGGAAACTGGGTGAGAGGTATACGAGAAGTCTGAACTATCTCTGCAACTTTTCTACATTTAAAGATTATTCAGGGTTTCCCTGGTGGCTCAGTGCTAAAGAACCCGCCTGCCAACACAGGAGACACAGGTTCCATCCCTGATCCAGGAAGATCCCACATGCTGAGGAGCAACTACGCCCCTGCACCACAACTACTGAGCCCTGGAGCCGCAACTAACGAGCCTACGAATCACAGCTACTGAAGTCGCATGCCCTGCAGCCTGTGTTCCGCGCCAAGAGGAGCCACCGTAATGAGCAGCACATGCACTGCAGCCAGACAGTTGGCCCCTGCTCTCCGAAACCAGGGAAAGGCCCGTGCAGCAACGAAGACCCAGCACAGCCAAAGATAAAAAATAAAATCATTTTTAAAAATGTTATTTTAAAAAATTATTAAAAAATAGAAAGTTTATTTAAAACAACAACAAAATTAAACTTTAAAATGGAGCCCTAAACCCACTAAAGCAACACAGATATACTTTTAGAAAATGTTAACCTTCTAAATATAGTGACCATTTACTCCATTTTAAAAAAGTCTGTTAAATAAAATTTAGAAAAAAAATGCTAAGGAAAAGAAGACTAACAATTTCTTACTGGAGACTAAATCATGCATTAATCTTAAACACGATGTACTGTGTACTAATAGTACTGAAACTATATTAAACTAGGAATATTTGACTGCCTCTGTCAGAAATAACTTCATAACACACTAATAAATCCCTCATATTCTGTCCACTTAATCTTCTGTCAAGTGTCACAGTACCGTGTTTCTGTGGTTCACTGTACTTTACTGATAAAGAGGGAACATAATCCACTACTGATATTATAACAGAAAAACTTGGCAAACTTATACTCTTCCCACATTATGACACATTTGAGGGAAATAAACCTTTTCTCTAGTTTATAGATAAAAACAAACAAATAATGAAAGGTTGTTAAGAAAGGTTATCCTAAACTTGCATAAAGCTAACAGGGAGATAGGACCTCCTTCCAATATAATACAAGGCTACGGACACACTCAAAGGTTATTTAATTTCCTAAGAGATGAACTTTGCTCCATTATTCTATTTAGTATTGAACTAAATAGCCCAGATTAAGTAAAGTTACATGTTAACTTATAGATTTTTGTCCAGCAGATGTGCAAATCATTTCTCTCAGGTAGAAGAGAAAATTCTAAAGGTTACAGTTAGTTGATCTGCAGGATATCAGCTACTTTGTAATTAATCTAGCAATCTTATTCTAAAATTCCTTTATTAAACTGCCTATTAATTCACAGCCTCCCAAATGCTCTTTGAACTAGTCTTACTATTTTACTTATTTTCTCAGTAATTAATAACTGAATAAAATATTTGATACATGTTCACTTTATATTTCTATGACTGTTTTAAATTTTTAAAAATTATACTGACAGGCACAAGAAACTTTCCATGACATGCCTAAATGGCCTTTCCCACAAACAATTCTGCAGTTCCTACAATCTCACAGAGCTATTATAATAGTTTTTCTATACCATATTCTGATAATATTTTCTATTATTTGGTCTCTGTAATTATCAAATAGTATCTTTCTTTCTCAAAGATAAATCAGAAAAGAATCTAAGTATATATTATTTTCAAGACTATCTTTATTCCACCATTGACATTCTTTACCCTGCCAGTAAAGTCCATTAAAAAAAAAAGACACAAATACTATTTCCCCTCAGTTTCTCCATCTGCACATTTAAAAAACAATGGGAAATACATAAAGATTGCCTATTTCCTAAAAAGATTTTTAAGTCTCAAGCTCTATATGAGAAAACAAAGATATTTATATCTGGGTAGAGATTCAATACTTGTTGAGTCAGCATTAAGAAAATTACCCACAGAATCACAGAATACAAGATTTAAAGAGTAAAGATTTTTCTGTTTAATCTCTAAAAAAAAAAAAGGAAATTGCACTGAAAGGATTATAGTGACATTACAGAGATTTGAAGACTGGCTAAAATTAATGGGATCTGACTTCTAATACTTTTTAATTGGTCACACATCATGATGATTGTGTGAGTTAATTTCCTTTATTTAAACCATAATTTTAAAAAGTTTTTTCTTCCATCTGTTCCAAGTACCTCTCTTATAATTTTCAGGTGTGAATTATAACTGTTTTTACTTTCATAAACATGATTAATTATACTTATATTTTGATTATATGTTTGAGATTTAAGCAAAAAAGATTAGTACAAAGAAAAAAAATCACTTCATATTTCCAAAGTTATATTCTTCACCAAAAAAAAGTAGATACCACACTGATTTTTTTAGTAAGAAATCTGGATATTGTCAAAGTGTCAATCTAAATGTACTTTTAGTGAACTGACGTGGACTAACCACAAACCTTAACTTCAATTTTTAGGTTTTAGCACCGGGAAAGGAAGCATTATTATACTCTCATCCAACCCATAAACAGTAGCCCATGCCAGTAAAAGAAAAGAAAACTCTGTACCCTGACATCACTTCAAGATGAAGCTGTCCTGAGACAGTTAAGAAAACAGGAATATTGAAGAAATTCTCCTCAGGCACCTTTATTTTGCTTGAAGGCTGCAAAAGAAAACAGAGGCCACAAGAAGCTATTACATGTTCTGAACTGCATTCACATTTCTGTCACAACTAAAAATCACAAAGCAATTTAAAATATATGAGGACAGGTCATTCTCATGAAAAACAGGCAGTTTTCAGTACACAGTTAAAAGAGAAAATCGCTGCTTGGTAAGTGCTAAGGTCAAGGAAGTTTGCTCCATATTTTTGAAATGTACAACAACTAAAGGGCAAAGTACTTTGGTCACAAAATATACTCTTTTCTAAAAACTGATTTTGACTGAGGGGCAAGCTGAAGCAAGAAATTATGTTTTAAATGTGAAGCATTACACAGTCTTTCACAATTCTGACCCATGATTAAAATTTAATTTTCACAAGGGAATAGCCTCTAAAAAATGTCTTATCATATTATTGTTAAATTATTAATAATGCTTTTAATACAGATTTTTATAAACACATTATAAACTACAAACATGTTCATTTCACTTAATCTTCATGACAACTAGGAGATAAGAAAAGCCGGACCTTATCTTTCAAAGATATGATGAACATTTAAAGATTTTTATGAACTTATAATATAGAGTGATTAGTCCATTTGAAACTGGTCAGAAACAAGCCAGTCAACACTTATTAACAGTTAAGATAAACAGTTATTTGGAGGTCATGCATAATTTAAATAGTATAATTAAGAAACCTTCTGTATCAAGTGATGACTGTTACATCCATTTGGAGTGAAGGAAGGTAATTTACCTACTCTCATATTTCAAATTGTGATCTGAAAATGTTTCAGTGTAATGGTGCACTAAAACAAATACTGTAAAAGCAACCAAGCCAATATAAAATTTTCAATAGAGGAGATAAGACTCCTTTGAAGAGGTGGAATACCAACTACTGAACTACAGAAACAAATGAAATGAAGGTATCTTATTTAGTTCCCTTGGTTGTTCTAAAAATACTGCATATTATGTATGGGGATGTGTGTGTATGAACATGACTGTCGTTGTTCAGTTGCTAAGTTGTGTCCTACTCTGTGATCCCGTGGACTGCAGCATGCCAGGCTTCCCTATCATCCGCTGTCTCTGTGGAGTGTGCTCAAACTCATGTCCACTGATATCAGCTATCTAACCATCTCATCCTCTGCTGCCCTCTTCTCCTTTTGCCTTCAAAAGGAGAATGAATGTGATAGCTAGTGTTATATTACCAAATGAAATTATTAATTTATTTTGTAACTGCCTATTATTTTTAAAACTTTGATCTGGTCCTAAATGTCCTCTTATTGCTTTTTAAAAATTCATCTTTGAGACTCATTATCACTTAAACTATATTGTTTCCAAGGACTTAAATACTCAGGACTAAAATATCTGACTTAAGTTAGGATTTCAAAATAAAAGATGTGTTCTCTGATATGTCTTCATTATTTACTAAATGATTGCATTTCAAGTAAGGCTCAGTACATTTGTATGAACATTATACTTCTGCCTTTCCTTCACCTCTGTAACTTCTTTCACCTGTACTTTGTACGGGTGTTTCACTGACTTCTCTAAAAGTGGTTTCTCTCGTTTTGTGTATATATAAAAAAATCTAATACTTAGAGGAGTTGATTTTACTCTCATTTATTAGCATTTGTACAAAAAGAAATCTGAGTTTCTTTCAACTCTTAACTAAAATGCATACTATTTTTAATAAATTACTTCCTTTTAGTTCTCCTTTACATTACAATAAATGCACTACAGCAACCTTTAAAAGCTTCTGTATGTTTTAAGTTATGCTATTATAAATTTTATTTCAGGATATTAAAGGGAAATTATAAAATATTTCTTTTAAAAAGTAATTGCTGAGCGATATCAGCAAAATGGTGGGGTAGGTAGCTTCAAACTCCAACCCCTCCACAAAAAAACCGAAAATAATAAGTTAAAACTGTAAGAATCAATTATGAGAACTTTGGAAATCAGTTAAACATGGGTTTCCCTGGTGGCTCAGATGGTAAAGAATCTGCCTGCAATGCAGGAGACCTCAGTTCGATTCTTGGGTCAGGAAGAGCCCCTAGAGAAGGGAATGGTTACTCACTCCAGCATTCTTGCCTGGAGAAATCCATGTACAGAGGAGCCTGGTGGGCTATCATCTCTGGGGTTGCAAACAGTTGGACACAGCTGAGGAACCAAACAAATGTTGATTCAAGAAAGAGGAAATTTTAAAATGGTAAACTCCACCCAACAACAGTAGACTGTGAACTCTTCAAGCGCACTCGGACATTGTTCAAGACAGACTAAATGCCAGAAGACAAAACTGCTGCTGCAGCTGCTAAGTCACTTCAGTCGTGTCCAACTCTGTGCGACCCCACAGACGGCAGCCCGCCAGGCTCCCCCGTCCCTGGGATTCTCCAGGCAAGAACACTGGAGTGGGTGGCCATTTCATTCTCCAACGCATGAAAGTGCAAAGTGAAGTGAAGTCGCTCAGTCGTGTATGACTCTTTGCGACCCCATGGACTGCAGCCCACCAGGCTCCTCCGCCCATGGGATTTCCAGGCAAGAGTACTGGAGTGGGGTGCCACTGACTTCTCCAGAACACAAAACAAGTCTCAATAATTCAGATAACTTATCTTCTTTGTATATAATGGAATGAAACTATAAATGTAAACTGGTACACTTACTTGGGAAAATAATTTGGTGGTTTCTTAAAAAGATAAACAAGAAATACTATATCTACTATATACACCATACAAATTTTACTTCTAGGTGTATGTCTAAAAGAATTAGAACCAAGTATTCAAAGAACAATAATACTGAAAGTATCAAACACCATCATGAAGCGAGATTGATCCCAGGGATGCAAGAATTTTAAAATCTCAGAAATCAATCAATGTGATACAGCATATTAACAAATTGAAGAATAAAAATGATAAAATCGCCTCAAAAGATACAGAAAAGGCTTCTGATAAAATTCAACATCCATTTGTAATAAGAACTCTTCAGAAAGTGAGCATGGAGGGAACATACCTCAACATAATAAAGGCCATATATGACAAACCCATAATGTCCTATTCAATAGTGAAAAACTGAAAACACCTCCTGTAAGATCAGGAACAAGACAAGGATGCCCATTCTTGCCATTCTTATTCAACGTTATTTTGGAAATCCTAGCCATAGCAATCAGAGAAGAAAAAGAAAGAAAAGGAATCCAAACTGCAAAAGAAGTAGAACTGTCACTATTTCCAACGACATGATGCCATACATAGAAAATTCTAAACATGCTGCCAGAAAACTGCTAGAGCTCACTGATGAATTCAATAAATTGCAGGATACAGAATTAATAATGCATTAAAATATGCACTATTAATAATGCATTAGTATTACTATCAATGCAATAATTATTAATAATGCATTAAAAATGCAACACAAACTGTTGCATTTCTATACACTAACAAAGAAAGATTAGAAAGAGAAATTGAAGAAACAATCCCATTTACCATCATATGAAAACAAACAAAATTCCTAAGAATAAACCTACTTAAGGAGGCAAAAGACCTATACTCTGAAAACTATAAGACCACCAATGAAAGAAATTGAAAATGACACAAACAAATGGAAAGATAAACCATGTTCTAGGATTGGAAGAATCAATATTGTTAAGTGGGGTCATACTTCCCAAGGCAATCTAGAGATTGAACACTAATCACTATCAAATTATCAATGGCATCTTTTATAGAACTAGAAGAAAAAAATTTTTAATGAATCTGGAAATACAGAAGACCCCACAGAGCCAAAACAGTCTTGAGACAGACCACAGCTGGAGAAATCACACTCCCTGGCTTCAGAATATAATACAAAACAACAGTCATCAAAACAGCATGGCACTGGCACAAAAAAGACACACAGAATAATGCAGCAGGACAGAAAGGCCAGAACAAACCCATGTGCTTACAATCAACTAATCTATGACACAGGAGGCAAGGATATACAAGGGAGAAAAAACAGTCTGCAATAAGTGGTGCAAGGAAAATATATACATGCAAAAGAATGAAATTAGAACATTCTCTATCATATACAAAAATAAACTCAAAATGGACTAAAGACCTAAATGTGAGAGCAGATACTATAAAGCTCCCAGAGGAAAACATACACAGAATATTCTTTGGCATAAGTTGCTGCAATATTTTTTTGGATTTAACGCATAGAGTAATTGAAATAAAAGCAAACACAAATGACAGTCCATGGGGCTGCAAAGTGTTAGACATTACTGAGTGACTGAACTGAGATTAACATATTCACACTCCCATGTACAACATAAATAAACAACATGGACCTACTATACAGCATGAGGGACTACACTCAGTGTCTTAATGGAAGAGAATCTGAAAAATAACAAATATAAAACTATCACTTTTTTGTACATCTGAAGCTAACAACACTGTAAATTAACTATACTTCAATTTTTAAATTGTTATAAAAAATAAAAATAAAAAACAAATATTCAAATAGATACTTGCACACTAATGTTCATAACAGTACTGCTGCTGCTGCTGCTAAGTCATGTCAGTCGTGTCCAACTCTGTGCGACCCCATACACAGCAGCCCAACAGGCTCCGCCATCCCTGGGATTCTCCGGGCAAGAACACTGGAGTGGGCTGCCATTTCCTTCTCCAGTGCATGAAAGTGAAAAATGAAAGCGAAGTCGCTCAGTCGTGTCCGACTCTTCGCGACCCCATGGACTGTAGCCTACCAGGCTCCTCCATCCATGGGATTTCCCAGGCAAGAGTACTGGAGTGGCCTCATAACAAAGGTAGAAATACTGATAAGTGGACAAAAAAAATGCAATATATATAAAGAGTGAAATACTATTTAGTCATAAGATGGAATGAAGTATTTATATATGCTAAAACATGGATAAAGCTTGAACACACTAAGCTAAGTAAAAAACATTTTTTAAAAGGACACATATTGCATGATTTCATTTATACACAATATCTAGACTAGGTAAATCCATACAGACCGATTGGTGAGAGCCACGGTCTGGGGAGCCATGGTCTCGTGGCTCAGACAGTAAAGAATCTGCCCGCAAGGGAGACCCAGGTTCCATCCCTGGGTGGGGAAGACCCCCTGGAGAATGAAATGGCAATCCACTCCAGTACTCTTGCCTGTAGAACCCATGCACAGAGGAGCCTGGAGGCCTGCAGCTCATTGGGTTGCAGGTTTGGACACGACTGAGAGACTAACACTTCACTTTCATGGTCTGGGAAGAAGGGGGACCTGAGAAGTGACTACTTAATGGGCATGGGGTTTTCTTTTGAGGTAATGAAAATATTTTGCAACTTAACAGCTGTGGTAGCTGTATAACACTGTAAATGTAGTAAATGCCACCGAAATGTACCCTTTAAATACTGAGTTTATAGTGTATGAATTTCAATTTTTTTAAACACATACATAAACAAGTAATTATTGAACCCGATAGGGTCAAAAACTAATATGGGATTGCAACTTTAAAATTCGCAGTCTAAATACTTCCATTGTAATGAAGAAGGAAGAAGAATATATGAATTAACTATCTAACTCAGTGATTTTGCCAGTGGGAAAGGACCTCTTTAAGAAGATCTTCAAATTGCAACATTGAAGTTAAGGATTTTACTTAATAAAGGAAGATATAAGAAGTCAGCAGAACAACAGATTAGGGATAAAATATTTTCAACATCTAAAATTGACAAGTGATTAATGGGTAGAAAATATAAGGACCTCCTTGAAGAAAACAAGAAAGAGAAAATAAGTTGCTCGTCACCTGGACAATGGGTATGAAAAGCAGATTTACAGTAAGGAAAATTCAAAAGGTTAAGATGTATGAAGAAGCACTCAAGTTCACTATGAATTCAGAGAAATAGCTGTGGTAGCTGTATAACACTGTAAATGTAGTAAATGCCACCGAAATGTACCCTTTAAATACTGAGTTTATAGTGTATGAATTTCAATTTTTTTAAACACATACATAAACAAGTAATTATTGAACCCGATAGGGTCAAAAACTAATATGGGATTGCAACTTTAAAATTCACAGTCTAAATACTTCCATTGTAATGAAGAAGGAAGAAGAATATATGAATTAACTATCTAACTCAGTGATTTTGCCAGTGGGAAAGGACCTCTTTAAGAAGATCTTCAAATTGCAACATTGAAGTTAAGGATTTTACTTAATAAAGGAAGATATAAGAAGTCAGCAGAACAACAGATTAGGGATAAAATATTTTCAACATCTAAAATTGACAAGTGATTAATGGGTAGAAAATATAAGGACCTCCTTGAAGAAAACAAGAAAGAGAAAATAAGTTGCTCGTCACCTGGACAATGGGTATGAAACGCAGATTTACAGTAAGGAAAATTCAAAAGGTTAAGATGTATGAAGAAGCACTCAAGTTCACTATGAATTCAGAGAAATACAAATTAAAACAAGGCCTTTTAAGATGAATTCATTACATATATCTGACTGACAAAGATTAGAAAGTTACATAATATCAAGTGCAGAGGTATAGTCAGTATGTAATAGGCAGATTTCTATTAATAAGATGTGTTTCAAGATTCTCAGCCCTGGTTTATTCAACCACTAAGCAAAATATTGATGTGAAGAAATTTTACAAATTTAATTAAAGTTCCAAATCAGATGTTCTCAAGATTTGGAAATTTCCTGGCTAGTCCTTTAAAAATAACAAATTTTAGGTAAAAAGTTTTCTACAGCTGGCTGTAGGAAAGTCAGAAATTTGAAGCATGAGAAGGATTTGAAATGCTGTTGCTCACCTGAAGATAGAGAAAGACATATGGAAAGGTGCTTAGAGCAGTTTCTAGGAGCTGAGAGGAATCTGGCTAGCAGCTAGCAACAAAATGGGAACCTCAGTCCTATATATAACACTATAGCGAGAATGGATTTGGAAGAGCAAGCTCCAGATGGCAACACAGAAAGCTTAGAGAGCTGATACACTGGTTTGTATGTCAAACCAGTGAGACACTGAGTTGAGAGATTGATCCCAGCCATGCGATTCTGATTACTGACCTACAGAGCTGTGAGCTAATAAAGTTGTGGTATTTTACCCTAAGTTACAAACTGATAGAAAACTAATTCAGAGGAAAACAGGAATGCTGAGGTAATGCCAGTATAGTATAAACTGGTACAGTTATTCTGGATAACATAGTGAAATTATCCATACACCCTNTATACAGCCTTGATGTACTCCTTTCCCAATTTGGAAGCATTCCATTATTCCATGTCCAGTTCTAACTGTTGCTTCTTGACCTGCATACAGATTTCTCAGGAGGCAGGTAAGGTGGTCAGGTATTCCCATCTCTTTAAGAATTTTCCACAGTTTGTTGTGCTCCACACAGTCAAAGACTTTGGCGTAGTCAATAAAGCAAAAGTAGATGTAATACATCAATGTAATGAAATAATACTCAATGCTAAAAAGACACAAGCCATCAAGCCATGAAAAGATATGGAGTATTAAATATTAATACATATTACTAAATGAAGAAAATGTGAAAAGGCTACGTATTATATGACTCCAACTCTATGACATTCTAGAAAGGGCTAAACTTTGGGGACAGTTAAAAAAATCAAGAGACTGCCAGGGATTAGGAGGAAGGGAGGGAGGGAGGTGGAAAGCAGGGAGGGATGCTTCGCAGGAGCATACATTTTTAGAGCAGTGAAACTACTCTGTATGACGTCACTTCTTCAAACCTATAAAACATACACCACCAAGAGTGACCCCTACATAAATGATGGACTCTGAGTAACGGTATTGTTTCAGTGTAGGTTCATCAATTAGAGAACAGTAAAACAAACTAATAAAGGAAAAAATCTTGATATCTAACAGTACCAGAGAATAAGGAGGTACTTAAAAGACAAAAGGATAGGGGCATGTGAAAGGGGTACAAGAATTAAAATACAACAATTCCCAACAACTAAAACAGTCTGAGCAGTAAACAGCAGAGCACTGAAATACAGCCTAAACCATACATCAGTCCATCCTGATATAAGTGATGACATAAATAAATAAATCAGAGCAAGGAGACAACAATCATTCATACAGACTAATTCTGAATACTGCCCTCACCGCAGGACATGGTTCATAATTCCATCTTCCACTTCCCAACCCCTCACTCCTACCTCCAGTAAGGGTGGGTACACTCAGTAACTCATTTTCAAAGAACAAAGCAGAGAAAGAGAAAAACAGTACATTTTCAGTGGTGAAACTTGGCAAGTAACACAAGCAATGAATGTGAATAGCATCATATTGATATCAAGTCCTTCCTGACATGATATATGATAAGAAGAGCATTTCACTTCTGTGGTATTCTTTCCACTCCCATGGCCTCCCCGAAATTTAAGAAAAACGTAAGAAAAACCCAGACTGGCATACTTCCTACAAGCCATGAAAAATAAGGAAAGACTGAGAAACCGTTATAGACGAGATGAGACCAGGGAAACCTGAAAACTAAATGTAATTCCCTGGTGGCTCAGATGGTAAACAATCTGCCTGCAATGTGGGATAGCTGGGTTCGATCCCTGGGTTGGGAAGATCCTCTGGAGAAGGGCATGGCAATCCACTCCAGTATTTCTTGCCTGGAGAATTCCATGGACAGAGGAGCCCAGTGGGCTATTGTCCATGGGTTGCAAAGACTGGGACATGACTGAGCAGCTAAGCACATCCTAAAGTGGATCCTGGAAAAAGGCACTGACGGAATGCCAATGAAATCTAAATAAAGTCTGGAATTTATAGTTAATAGTAGTGTATTAACGTTGGGTTCTTAAGTTTTCACAATGTACCACAGCAACGTGTAAGATGTTAACACTAGGGGAAACTGGGTGAGAGGTATACGAGAAGTCTGAACTATCTCTGCAACTTTTCTACATTTAAAGATTATTCAGGGTTTCCCTGGTGGCTCAGTGCTAAAGAACCCGCCTGCCAACACAGGAGACACAGGTTCCATCCCTGATCCAGGAAGATCCCACATGCTGAGGAGCAACTACGCCCCTGCACCACAACTACTGAGCCCTGGAGCCGCAACTAACGAGCCTACGAATCACAGCTACTGAAGTCGCATGCCCTGCAGCCTGTGCTCCGCGCCAAGAGGAGCCACCGTAATGAGCAGCACATGCACTGCAGCCAGACAGTTGGCCCCTGCTCTCCGAAACCAGGGAAAGGCCCGTGCAGCAACGAAGACCCAGCACAGCCAAAGATAAAAAATAAAATCATTTTTAAAAATGTTATTTTAAAAAATTATTAAAAAATAGAAAGTTTATTTAAAACAACAACAAAATTAAACTTTAAAATGGAGCCCTAAACCCACTAAAGCAACACAGATATACTTTTAGAAAATGTTAACCTTCTAAATATAGTGACCGTTTACTCCATTTTAAAAAAGTCTGTTAAATAAAATTTAGAAAAAAAATGCTAAGGAAAAGAAGACTAACAATTTCTTACTGGAGACTAAATCATGCATTAATCTTAAACACGATGTACTGTGTACTAATAGTACTGAAACTATATTAAACTAGGAATATTTGACTGCCTCTGTCAGAAATAACTTCATAACACACTAATAAATCCCTCATATTCTGTCCACTTAATCTTCTGTCAAGTGTCACAGTACCGTGTTTCTGTGGTTCACTGTACTTTACTGATAAAGAGGGAACATAATCCACTACTGATATTATAACAGAAAAACTTGGCAAACTTATACTCTTCCCACATTATGACACATTTGAGGGAAATAAACCTTTTCTCTAGTTTATAGATAAAAACAAACAAATAATGAAAGGTTGTTAAGAAAGGTTATCCTAAACTTGCATAAAGCTAACAGGGAGATAGGACCTCCTTCCAATATAATACAAGGCTACGGACACACTCAAAGGTTATTTAATTTCCTAAGAGATGAACTTTGCTCCATTATTCTATTTAGTATTGAACTAAATAGCCCAGATTAAGTAAAGTTACATGTTAACTTATAGATTTTTGTCCAGCAGATGTGCAAATCATTTCTCTCAGGTAGAAGAGAAAATTCTAAAGGTTACAGTTAGTTGATCTGCAGGATATCAGCTACTTTGTAATTAATCTAGCAATCTTATTCTAAAATTCCTTTATTAAACTGCCTATTAATTCACAGCCTCCCAAATGCTCTTTGAACTAGTCTTACTATTTTACTTATTTTCTCAGTAATTAATAACTGAATAAAATATTTGATACATGTTCACTTTATATTTCTATGAATGTTTTAAATTTTTAAAAATTATACTGACAGGCACAAGAAACTTTCCATGACATGCCTAAATGGCCTTTCCCACAAAGAATTCTGCAGTTCCTACAATCTCACAGAGCTATTATAATAGTTTTTCTATACCATATTCTGATAATATTTTCTATTATTTGGTCTCTGTAATTATCAAATAGTATCTTTCTTTCTCAAAGATAAATCAGAAAAGAATCTAAGTATATATTATTTTCAAGACTATCTTTATTCCACCATTGACATTCTTTACCCTGCCAGTAAAGTCCATTAAAAAAAAAAGACACAAATACTATTTCCCCTCAGTTTCTCCATCTGCACATTTAAAAAACAATGGGAAATACATAAAGATTGCCTATTTCCTAAAAAGATTTTTAAGTCTCAAGCTCTATATGAGAAAACAAAGATATTTATATCTGGGTAGAGATTCAATACTTGTTGAGTCAGCATTAAGAAAATTACCCACAGAATCACAGAATACAAGATTTAAAGAGTAAAGATTTTTCAGTTTAATCTCTAAAAAAAAAAAAGGAAATTGCACTGAAAGGATTATAGTGACATTACAGAGATTTGAAGACTGGCTAAAATTAATGGGATCTGACTTCTAATACTTTTTAATTGGTCACACATCATGATGATTGTGTGAGTTAATTTCCTTTATTTAAACCATAATTTTAAAAAGTTTTTTCTTCCATCTGTTCCAAGTACCTCTCTTATAATTTTCAGGTGTGAATTATAACTGTTTTTACTTTCATAAACATGATTAATTATACTTATATTTTGATTATATGTTTGAGATTTAAGCAAAAAAGATTAGTACAAAGAAAAAAAATCACTTCATATTTCCAAAGTTATATTCTTCACCAAAAAAAAGTAGATACCACACTGATTTTTTTAGTAAGAAATCTGGATATTGTCAAAGTGTCAATCTAAATGTACTTTTAGTGAACTGACGTGGACTAACCACAAACCTTAACTTCAATTTTTAGGTTTTAGCACCGGGAAAGGAAGCATTATTATACTCTCATCCAACCCATAAACAGTAGCCCATGCCAGTAAAAGAAAAGAAAACTCTGTACCCTGACATTACTTCAAGATGAAGCTGTCCTGAGACAGTTAAGAAAACAGGAATATTGAAGAAATTCTCCTCAGGCACCTTTATTTTGCTTGAAGGCTGCAAAAGAAAACAGAGGCCACAAGAAGCTATTACATGTTCTGAACTGCATTCACATTTCTGTCACAACTAAAAATCACAAAGCAATTTAAAATATATGAGGACAGGTCATTCTCATGAAAAAAAGGCAGTTTTCAGTACACAGTTAAAAGAGAAAATCGCTGCTTGGTAAGTGCTAAGGTCAAGGAAGTTTGCTCCATATTTTTGAAATGTACAACAACTAAAGGGCAAAGTACTTTGGTCACAAAATATACTCTTTTCTAAAAACTGATTTTGACTGAGGGGCAAGCTGAAGCAAGAAATTATGTTTTAAATGTGAAGCATTACACAGTCTTTCACAATTCTGACCCATGATTAAAATTTAATTTTCACAAGGGAATAGCCTCTAAAAAATGTCTTATCATATTATTGTTAAATTATTAATAATGCTTTTAATACAGATTTTTATAAACACATTATAAACTACAAACATGTTCATTTCACTTAATCTTCATGACAACTAGGAGATAAGAAAAGCCGGACCTTATCTTTCAAAGATATGATGAACATTTAAAGATTTTTATGAACTTATAATATAGAGTGATTAGTCCATTTGAAACTGGTCAGAAACAAGCCAGTCAACACTTATTAACAGTTAAGATAAACAGTTATTTGGAGGTCATGCATAATTTAAATAGTATAATTAAGAAACCTTCTGTATCAAGTGATGACTGTTACATCCATTTGGAGTGAAGGAAGGTAATTTACCTACTCTCATATTTCAAATTGTGATCTGAAAATGTTTCAGTGTAATGGTGCACTAAAACAAATACTGTAAAAGCAACCAAGCCAATATAAAATTTTCAATAGAGGAGATAAGACTCCTTTGAAGAGGTGGAATACCAACTACTGAACTACAGAAACAAATGAAATGAAGGTATCTTATTTAGTTCCCTTGGTTGTTCTAAAAATACTGCATATTATGTATGGGGATGTGTGTGTATGAACATGACTGTCGTTGTTCAGTTGCTAAGTTGTGTCCTACTCTGTGATCCCGTGGACTGCAGCATGCCAGGCTTCCCTATCATCCGCTGTCTCTGTGGAGTGTGCTCAAACTCATGTCCACTGATATCAGCTATCTAACCATCTCATCCTCTGCTGCCCTCTTCTCCTTTTGCCTTCAAAAGGAGAATGAATGTGATAGCTAGTGTTATATTACCAAATGAAATTATTAATTTATTTTGTAACTGCCTATTATTTTTAAAACTTTGATCTGGTCCTAAATGTCCTCTTATTGCTTTTTAAAAATTCATCTTTGAGACTCATTATCACTTAAACTATATTGTTTCCAAGGACTTAAATACTCAGGACTAAAATATCTGACTTAAGTTAGGATTTCAAAATAAAAGATGTGTTCTCTGATATGTCTTCATTATTTACTAAATGATTGCATTTCAAGTAAGGCTCAGTACATTTGTATGAACATTATACTTCTGCCTTTCCTTCACCTCTGTAACTTCTTTCACTTGTACTTTGTACGGGTGTTTCACTGACTTCTCTAAAAGTGGTTTCTCTCGTTTTGTGTATATATAAAAAAATCTAATACTTAGAGGAGTTGATTTTACTCTCATTTATTAGCATTTGTACAAAAAGAAATCTGAGTTTCTTTCAACTCTTAACTAAAATGCATACTATTTTTAATAAATTACTTCCTTTTAGTTCTCCTTTACATTACAATAAATGCACTACAGCAACCTTTAAAAGCTTCTGTATGTTTTAAGTTATGCTATTATAAATTTTATTTCAGGATATTAAAGGGAAATTATAAAATATTTCTTTTAAAAAGTAATTGCTGAGCGATATCAGCAAAATGGTGGGGTAGGTAGCTTCAAACTCCAACCCCTCCACAAAAAAACCGAAAATAATAAGTTAAAACTGTAAGAATCAATTATGAGAACTTTGGAAATCAGTTAAACATGGGTTTCCCTGGTGGCTCAGATGGTAAAGAATCTGCCTGCAATGCAGGAGACCTCAGTTCGATTCTTGGGTCAGGAAGAGCCCCTAGAGAAGGGAATGGTTACTCACTCCAGCATTCTTGCCTGGAGAAATCCATGTACAGAGGAGTCTGGTGGGCTATCATCTCTGGGGTTGCAAACAGTTGGACACAGCTGAGGAACCAAACAAATGTTGATTCAAGAAAGAGGAAATTTTAAAATGGTAAACTCCACCCAACAACAGTAGACTGTGAACTCTTCAAGCGCACTCGGACATTGTTCAAGACAGACTAAATGCCAGAAGACAAAACTGCTGCTGCAGCTGCTAAGTCACTTCAGTCGTGTCCAACTCTGTGCGACCCCACAGACGGCAGCCCGCCAGGCTCCCCCGTCCCTGGGATTCTCCAGGCAAGAACACTGGAGTGGGTGGCCATTTCATTCTCCAACGCATGAAAGTGCAAAGTGAAGTGAAGTCGCTCAGTCGTGTATGACTCTTTGCGACCCCATGGACTGCAGCCCACCAGGCTCCTCCGCCCATGGGATTTCCAGGCAAGAGTACTGGAGTGGGGTGCCACTGACTTCTCCAGAACACAAAACAAGTCTCAATAATTCAGATAACTTATCTTCTTTGTATATAATGGAATGAAACTATAAATGTAAACTGGTACACTTACTTGGGAAAATAATTTGGTGGTTTCTTAAAAAGATAAACAAGAAATACTATATCTACTATATACACCATACAAATTTTACTTCTAGGTGTATGTCTAAAAGAATTAGAACCAAGTATTCAAAGAACAATAATACTGAAAGTATCAAACACCATCATGAAGCGAGATTGATCCCAGGGATGCAAGAATTTTAAAATCTCAGAAATCAATCAATGTGATACAGCATATTAACAAATTGAAGAATAAAAATGATAAAATCGCCTCAAAAGATACAGAAAAGGCTTCTGATAAAATTCAACATCCATTTGTAATAAGAACTCTTCAGAAAGTGAGCATGGAGGGAACATACCTCAACATAATAAAGGCCATATATGACAAACCCATAATGTCCTATTCAATAGTGAAAAACTGAAAACACCTCCTGTAAGATCAGGAACAAGACAAGGATGCCCATTCTTGCCATTCTTATTCAACGTTATTTTGGAAATCCTAGCCACAGCAATCAGAGAAGAAAAAGAAAGAAAAGGAATCCAAACTGCAAAAGAAGAACTGTCACTATTTCCAACGACATGATGCCATACATAGAAAATTCTAAACATGCTGCCAGAAAACTGCTAGAGCTCACTGATGAATTCAACAAATTGCAGGATACAGAATTAATAATGCATTAAAATATGCACTATTAATAATGCATTAGTATTACTATCAATGCAATAATTATTAATAATGCATTAAAAATGCAACACAAACTGTTGCATTTCTATACACTAACAAAGAAAGATTAGAAAGAGAAATTGAAGAAACAATCCCATTTACCATCATATGAAAACAAACAAAATTCCTAAGAATAAACCTACTTAAGGAGGCAAAAGACCTATACTCTGAAAACTATAAGACCACCAATGAAAGAAATTGAAAATGACACAAACAAATGGAAAGATAAACCATGTTCTAGGATTGGAAGAATCAATATTGTTAAGTGGGGTCATACTTCCCAAGGCAATCTAGAGATTGAACACTAATCACTATCAAATTATCAATGGCATCTTTTATAGAACTAGAAGAAAAAAATTTTTAATGAATCTGGAAATACAGAAGACCCCACAGAGCCAAAACAGTCTTGAGACAGACCACAGCTGGAGAAATCACACTCCCTGGCTTCAGAATATAATACAAAACAACAGTCATCAAAACAGCATGGCACTGGCACAAAAAAGACACACAGAATAATGCAGCAGGACAGAAAGGCCAGAACAAACCCATGTGCTTACAATCAACTAATCTATGACACAGGAGGCAAGGATATACAAGGGAGAAAAAACAGTCTGCAATAAGTGGTGCAAGGAAAATATATACATGCAAAAGAATGAAATTAGAACATTCTCTATCATATACAAAAATAAACTCAAAATGGACTAAAGACCTAAATGTGAGAGCAGATACTATAAAGCTCCCAGAGGAAAACATACACAGAATATTCTTTGGCATAAGTTGCTGCAATATTTTTTTGGATTTAACGCATAGAGTAATTGAAATAAAAGCAAACACAAATGACAGTCCATGGGGCTGCAAAGTGTTAGACATTACTGAGTGACTGAACTGAGATTAACATATTCACACTCCCATGTACAACATAAATAAACAACATGGACCTACTATCTAGCATGAGGGACTACACTCAGTGTCTTAATGGAAGAGAATCTGAAAAATAACAAATATAAAACTATCACTTTTTTGTACATCTGAAGCTAACAACACTGTAAATTAACTATACTTCAATTTTTAAATTGTTATAAAAAATAAAAATAAAAAACAAATATTCAAATAGATACTTGCACACTAATGTTCATAACAGTACTGCTGCTGCTGCTGCTAAGTCATGTCAGTCGTGTCCAACTCTGTGCGACCCCATACACAGCAGCCCAACAGGCTCCGCCATCCCTGGGACTCTCCGGGCAAGAACACTGGAGTGGGCTGCCATTTCCTTCTCCAGTGCATGAAAGTGAAAAATGAAAGCGAAGTCGCTCAGTCGTGTCCGACTCTTCGCGACCCCATGGACTGTAGCCTACCAGGCTCCTCCATCCATGGGATTTCCCAGGCAAGAGTACTGGAGTGGCCTCATAACAAAGGTAGAAATACTGATAAGTGGACAAAAAAAATGCAATATATATAAAGAGTGAAATACTATTTAGTCATAAGATGGAATGAAGTATTTATATATGCTAAAACATGGATAAAGCTTGAACACACTAAGCTAAGTAAAAAACATTTTTAAAAAGGACACATATTGCATGATTTCATTTATACACAATATCTAGACTAGGTAAATCCATACAGACCGATTGGTGAGAGCCACGGTCTGGGGAGCCATGGTCTCGTGGCTCAGACAGTAAAGAATCTGCCCGCAAGGGAGACCCAGGTTCCATCCCTGGGTGGGGAAGACCCCCTGGAGAATGAAATGGCAATCCACTCCAGTACTCTTGCCTGTAGAACCCATGCACAGAGGAGCCTGGAGGCCTGCAGCTCATTGGGTTGCAGGTTTGGACACGACTGAGAGACTAACACTTCACTTTCATGGTCTGGGAAGAAGGGGGACCTGAGAAGTGACTACTTAATGGGCATGGGGTTTTCTTTTGAGGTAATGAAAATATTTTGCAACTTAACAGCTGTGGTAGCTGTATAACACTGTAAATGTAGTAAATGCCACCGAAATGTACCCTTTAAATACTGAGTTTATAGTGTATGAATTTCAATTTTTTTAAACACATACATAAACAAGTAATTATTGAACCCGATAGGGTCAAAAACTAATATGGGATTGCAACTTTAAAATTCACAGTCTAAATACTTCCATTGTAATGAAGAAGGAAGAAGAATATATGAATTAACTATCTAACTCAGTGATTTTGCCAGTGGGAAAGGACCTCTTTAAGAAGATCTTCAAATTGCAACATTGAAGTTAAGGATTTTACTTAATAAAGGAAGATATAAGAAGTCAGCAGAACAACAGATTAGGGATAAAATATTTTCAACATCTAAAATTGACAAGTGATTAATGGGTAGAAAATATAAGGACCTCCTTGAAGAAAACAAGAAAGAGAAAATAAGTTGCTCGTCACCTGGACAATGGGTATGAAAAGCAGATTTACAGTAAGGAAAATTCAAAAGGTTAAGATGTATGAAGAAGCACTCAAGTTCACTATGAATTCAGAGAAATACAAATTAAAACAAGGCCTTTTAAGATGAATTCATTACATATATCTGACTGACAAAGATTAGAAAGTTACATAATATCAAGTGCAGAGGTATAGTCAGTATGTAATAGGCAGATTTCTATTAATAAGATGTGTTTCAAGATTCTCAGCCCTGGTTTATTCAACCACTAAGCAAAATATTGATGTGAAGAAATTTTACAAATTTAATTAAAGTTCCAAATCAGATGTTCTCAAGATTTGGAAATTTCCTGGCTAGTCCTTTAAAAATAACAAATTTTAGGTAAAAAGTTTTCTACAGCTGGCTGTAGGAAAGTCAGAAATTTGAAGCATGAGAAGGATTTGAAATGCTGTTGCTCACCTGAAGATAGAGAAAGACATATGGAAAGGTGCTTAGAGCAGTTTCTAGGAGCTGAGAGGAATCTGGCTAGCAGCTAGCAACAAAATGGGAACCTCAGTCCTATATATAACACTATAGCGAGAATGGATTTGGAAGAGCAAGCTCCAGATGGCAACACAGAAAGCTTAGAGAGCTGATACACTGGTTTGTATGTCAAACCAGTGAGACACTGAGTTGAGAGATTGATCCCAGCCATGCGATTCTGATTACTGACCTACAGAGCTGTGAGCTAATAAAGTTGTGGTATTTTACCCTAAGTTACAAACTGATAGAAAACTAATTCAGAGGAAAACAGGAATGCTGAGGTAATGCCAGTATAGTATAAACTGGTACAGTTATTCTGGATAACATAGTGAAATTATCCATACACCCTGTGACCAAGGAATTCCTGGATATACATTCTAGAGAAATGTTCATACAAGTGTATTATGGAATATGTAGAAGACTATTGCAATTATTTTTTTTGGAGGGGGAATGTAACTTAGACTTGGAAACAACCTAACTGTCCATTACTAGAAATGGTAAGCAAAATGTAGAAGGCAAATATAAAGAATATTGTGTAGCAATGACAAGCAAAAAACAGATATACCTATAGCAACATAAATAGAATTTCAAAACAGAGCTAAATGGAAAAAAGTAGAAAACAGAATAATATAACAATAACTCTAGTATCATTAATGTGAATTTAAAACATACACACACAAAAAATCACTCATATTTTATGAGGTTATATTCATAGTAAAAAGATGTATCAAAGAAGTTAAGGTGAGTGCCTCCAAGAGAATATAAGGAATGGAAGTGGTGACTGGTATAAAGCAGAAAAGATAAGGCAAGAAAAAGATTATGCTGGATGGTGTTTTACCAGCTTGGCATTACTGCTCCCATCTAAACTGAGGACTCTGTTTCCTAGAATCCCCAATCCTGCATGGTTCCAGGCTACGGCTGGCCTTCTATTGTTGAAAAGGAATGTGCATAAGATTTGAGAGGAGAAAATGGAACTGAAGTCATTACTCTCAGAAGACTGTGGCAGTCAGACACAGTGACACTCTACCACAGTGCTTGGTGACCCCTTAACCTTCAACTTGTCCGCCTTACTACCGACCAGCAACAGCTCTATGGCAACCACCAAGTGCTGGACGGCAGTTGCTACAGAGTCAACTATGTTAGATTAATTGCATCAATGTCTCCAATTTGTCAACCCCCTTGGCATATTACACACTACCCCGGAGCCTGGCCACGTGACTTGTTTTGGTCAATGGCGTGGTAACAAAATTAACAGAAATAGTGGCCTGAAAACCTGCTTGTGTAGTTCACATTCTTTCTTGGAGCCAAGCTACCAAAGAGATTCACATTCTGATTAGCATGAGAGGGAAATCTGAGAGGTAGGTGGAAAAGAGATTAGTCACCCCACACGAAACCATTCTAGACAGCTCAGCTCTCAGCCAACCCATCAGCTGACTAAGCCCAACCCAATCAACCACTCAAATGACCTGTAGACTCACAGAAAAGAATAAACAGTTTTGCTACACTGTGATAGGATACAAGGGCCTTGCAGAGACCAGTAACAACTGTGTGTTGTGAATGAAAATTACCTTTAACTAAACTATTTTCCTGAGGTTAAAAAAATAATCATTTAGATACAGATACTTCCACAAAAACAACCATAGCCAAGGAGTGTATAAGCATCTAACAAAGAGTATCCCCATTTACCGAGAAGGAAACTGAGACATACAGGTTAAGTTCTTGTCTAATATGACAAAGAGAATGAACCAAGGTGGTCAGACTCCAGGACCTCTATCCTTAACCAAACATTCTTTCCAGGATTCATAAGAAATGCAATGGTTGTACTGAATCAATAACAATGGTTGACTCTGGGGAAGGAAATTAGATTACTGGGGAACAAGGTGTGATGGAATCCTGCTGCACTTTGAAATAGATACCTTTTGAACAATATATTACCTATTCAAAAACTAAATTTAAAATAGCTTATTTCTTAAAAAGTGGAACTTTGAGGTATTACCAGCAGGTACTTAAAAAGTACACTGGTTTTATTCCCTGTGTATCCTTTATCACATAACCACTAACACTAATCTTCTGTCGGTGGTGTGGATTACTTTGATAAGCACCAACAGGAAAATCAAAAAGCCAAGAACAAAATATGAAACAAAGTCAAATACCAAGAAGAATATAGATGGTTAGTAAAATCTAACTCTGCACTACTTAAAACGAAAATGGGCTTCCCAGGTGGAGCTAGTGGTAAAGAACCTACCTGCCCATGCAGGAGACATAAAGAGACATGGGTTCAATCCCTGGATCAAGACGATCTCCTGGAAGAGGGCATGATAACCCACTCCAGTATTCTTGCCTGGAGAATCCCATGCACAGAGGAGCCTGCCGGGCTACAGTCCATGGGGTTGCAAAGAGTCTGACATCACTGAAGTGACTTAGCACGCACACGCACAAAGTCTAACACTGCACTACTTTTAATGAAAACAGAGTTGGTGCAGGACAAAAGATGAGAAGGTCAAAATACTGAGTTCTCTGAGTGCGTAAGAAGTTGCTTCAGTTGTGTCTGACCCTTTTCAATCTCACAGATGGTAGCCTGCCAGGCTCCTCTGTCCGTGGGATTCTCCAGGGAAGGAAGAATACTGGAGTAGGTTGCCATGCCCCTCAACAGGGGACCCTCCTGACCCAGGGATCAATCTCATGTCTCTATGTCTCCTGCACTGGCAGGCGGTTGTTTACCACTACCACCACCTGGCAAGTAATTGTTCCATAAATGCTTGGCCAAAAGAGTGCTGAAAAGTGTGAGTGAGGGGCTCAGCAATCAGCAGCACAATGAGCCATAAAAGCTTCTAGCCAAGTGCCACGGCACTGCTGGCCTAAAAGATATCCTTGGTGCATATTTAACTTCATGTCTGTTTTCAAACATAGGTACTGATAAACAGAAATACACTATTTCTCATACTAATGTATTGCTTATAAATAATTCTCCATTACTTTTCTAGCAGAAGTGTAAACAGATGTTTACAGTAGTTTTTCTTTAATATCACCATCAACTTAACACTGACAAGGGTTTAAAAAAACATAAAAGGTGCAGAATGTATTTTCTGCAATATGTAGTTGTAAGTTTAAAGTACATTAGAGGAAAAGTTTCCTTTTCTTTAGAGATGTAAACTCCTTCCTATCTATTTCCACTCAAAAACACGTAATTTGTAGATATCCTATATAATTAAACACCAGTTTTGACTAAATATAAAAGACATCATCTATCCTCTGCCTACCTTCCCAATACCAATTTCCTAATTCTGACATCAAACAGAAAGATTTGGAAAAGATGATGAGATAGTATCATCAAAGTCATCTTCTGATCACCAAAAAAAAAAAAAAAAGGCTCTTCAATTTCATCTTTTTTCAGCTTTCTCAAGACTGTACCTCACTTACTTGTAAAGGAGGCATCTCCCAGTATATTCTCTCATATAATCTTCCGCTCACTTAACAAATCTTCAGTGACCTCTGGGACAGTTTCATATCCCACCCGATCCCTCCACCCCCGTCTCTTTTATTTGGTATAGAGACCTTAGTTCCCTGATTAGGGACTGAAATGGTGCCCCCTGCATTTTAACCACTGGACCGCCAGGGAAATTCCTCTGTCTCTCTTTATGTTTGCCAGTCTTAAAATCATCCAAACCTACTAAGCACTGTGAGAGTCATAAGTAAAAATTAAACATACGATAAAATGCTATGCCTTATTTATTTTTAAATAAACATACCTTATTAAGTTTTTTTTGTCCTGAAGCAAAGCACTGAGGTGGGTGGCAGTATTTGGCTGTTTACAGTATTATTCTGTTCTTTTCTGTATGTTTAAAGTTATCCAAAGAACTTGATCAATATTTACATTTCTTAAAAATGTACAGGATATTATTGTGTGATCCCCACAGATGTCAATACTTTTCATTCTATTTCCCTCAAGCATAAAATAAATTATAATTTACTTTACTCAGAGTCTCTGTTTTTTCTTTTGTCTAATTACTAGCGTTCTATAAGTTTAAAGTTGTAGTATTTTATCTATACGATGCATTGATGCATCATATGCATATGATCCAGTCTCATGGTTGCACTGTGGATATAATTATTATGTATTTCAGAAAGGGAAAAAAGAGTTCTAAAATTGAAAACAACCAACTTAAACTTTCCAAATCTGTGACTGTATTTCTGCCATACTTTAAAAACAAAAGAAAACAAAACAACTAGTCAAAATAAAATAAAAATTAAACTGTTTAACACCCTGTTGAAAAACCCATAATGACAAAAATCAATAAGCCTAAGGCAAGTAATGAGATGCCAAGGTACTCTGGTTGGTATAAGTTACTATCTGCCACAAGGTAGATAAAAATTCTGCAACTTATTTCTGATTGACACAATTACAGATGGTCCCCTGCTGTCTGAATTACAAATTTTTGACTTCACGAAGGCATGAAAGCAACACATTCAGTAGAAACCATACTTCAAAATGCAAATTTTGCTCTTTTCCCTCCTAGTATGATACTCATGACGCCGGCAGCAGCTGCAACTTTCAGTCAGCCACTCGATCATGAGGGTAAACAACGGATTCACTTACAAATATTCAGTAGCCACATAACCACTGGCTTTCCACTTTCGGCACAATATTAAATAAATTACATGAGATATTCAATACTTTATTATGAAATAGGCTTTGTGTTAGATGATTTTGCCCAACTGTAGACTGATGTTTAAGGTAGGTGAGGCTAAGCTGTAATGTTTGGTAGGTTAGTTTGTTAAATGAATTTTTTACTTAATGCTATTTTTTCAATTTACAATGAGTTTATTGGGATGTAACCCAGTTGTAAGTAGAATAAGGTTTGTATATGGTCACCAAGATGCCTAGTACCACATACATTAGTGATGTGAGAAAGTATCTTTATATATTTTCACATGGACGTGGGTCTATTTCTGGGCTTTCAGTTCTATCCCACTAGTTTGTGTACTGGTATCACACTATTTTAATTTAGATGCTTTATCGTGCATTTTAATACTTGGTTACTCAAGCATTTTTGATTCCTTAGCGTTACTATGAAAGACATTTCCAAGGTTCCCCCACTGATAAATAAATTTGTGTCTCATTTCAAATATAGATATTCCCATACTTCCAGGTTCTGCTTCATTTTTCAATTGAATAAACATTTACAGAGTGAACTACTATGTGCCAGGTACCAGGCTAAATGCAGGAATACAGTAATGAATAAGAGACATAAGGAACTCCAATATTTTTAGTTTTATGGATCAACACTGTGAGACAAAAGTGATTTAATAAGAAGCTTTAATCTAAGTTTTCGAACCTTGTGATTATGTCTAAAGGAAGTTACATTGACAAAGTCTTACTTTATTCATTCATTTATCAACTGGTCTGTTAATAGCCTGAAGGAACTTACAGAACTTTCCCCAAGTTTCCTAATGGCTGAATAAGGAGATAGAAACCATGTGATCCATAGAAAATGACTCACAAGCAGTATCCTGGCCAAGTTTGCTGAAAAGCCAGTTAATACCATACACATCTAGAATGGCCAAAACCCAGAAGACTGACAATACCAAATGCTAGATGTGGAGTGAAAGGAACTCTCATTCACGTCTGGTGGGAATGCGAAATGGCACAGGCACTCTGGCAATTTCTCACTAAATATACTTTTGCCATATAACCCAGCAACTGCATGCCTCGGTATTCACCCAGAGTTGAAAACATAGATCCACATAAAAACCTGCACACAGATGTTTGAAAGAAAGTGAAAGTGAAGTCACTCAGTCATGTCCGACTCTTTGCGACCCCGTGGACTGTAGCCCACCAGGCTCCTCCATCCATGGGATTCTCCAGGCAAGAATACTGGAGTGGGTTGCCATTTCCTTCTCCAGGGGATCTTCCCGACTCAGGGATCGAACCCAGGTCTCCTGCATGGTAGGCAGATGCTTTAACCTCTGAGCCCTCAGGGAAGCCCACACAGATGTTTACGGAAGTTTTATTCATAATTGCCAAAACTTGGATGCAACCAACATGACCTTCAGTAGGTGAATAAATAAACTGTGATAAATCTAGATAATGGAATACCATTTCAATGCTAAAAAGAAATGAGCTATCAAGCCATGAAAAGACATGGAAGAAACAAATACATATTACTAAGTGAAAGCAGCAAATCTGAAAAGGCTACATACTATATGAATGACATTCTGGAAAGCAACTGAACGACATTCTGGAAAGCAAAACCATGGATACAGTAAAAAGGTCAGTGGCTGGAAGGAGTTAGGGAGGTGAGAAGGATGAAGAGGCAGAAGACAGGTGGAGGATTTTTAGAGCAGTGAAACTACTGTGTACAGTAGGTACTATAGTGGTGGGTGGATCTCACTATGCATTTGTCCAAACACCCAGAATGTACAACACAAAGAGTGAACCCTAAAGTAAACTACGGACTCTGGGTGACAATGATGTGTCACTGTACTATCATCAATAGCAACACATGTACCATTTTTGTGAATGAGGCTGATAATAGGAGAGGTTAAGCATGGGTGGGGGTAAGGAGTACATGGGAAATATTTGCATCTTCACTCAATTTTGTTGTCAACCTAAAATTGCTCTAAAAACTAAAATCTGTTTTAAAAAGTCAGTGAACATATGGATCTCTTTGATCAATATGATATATATCCTTCATCCGACAAGAGAAATGACTTCTTCTCTATCAGTCTCAGCAAATGTAAGGAAGAGAGACATAAAGAACTCTTCAGATAGAATACCTGTAGCACCAGGAAGCTTAGGAAGTTGTTTGTATTCATACAGAGTACAACAGGATCATTACTCTGGCTTCTTTACTGCAAAGATAAAACTCAGAAAGAGGAACGTGGGGGTTTTTTGTTTTTATTTTTTCATACTTTGTAAATGAACCCAGAGGTTTCAGAATTAAATGATAAACCCAATAAGTAAATACTGAAGAACAGGGCTGACTTAATTATTGCCATGCTATTGCAGTATACTTCAAAGTTCAAAGTTTGATGTATACTACAACTGCAATAAAAATATAATCTCACTTGATAAAAAATTAAATTCCTAAACATGTTCAGAGTCTAGAAAAAGCACTTTCTGAATGCAGGGGTAGTGAGGTTTAAGCCATTTAAAAAACTGATGATAATTTATATTTGAAACAAACAGTCTATTTCTATTAAAAGTAGTTTGCTGCTGCTGCTGCTGCTAAGTTGCTTCAGTCGTGTCCGACTCTGTGTGACCCCATAGACAGCAGCCCACCAGGCTCCCCCGTCCCTGGGATTCTCTAGGCAAGAATACTGGAGTGGGTTGCCATTTCCTTCTCCAATACATGAAAGTGAAAAGTGAAAGTGAAGTCGCTCAGTCATGCCTGACTCTTAGCGACCCCATGGACTGCAGCCTACAAGGCTCCTCCATCCATGGGATTTTCCAGGCAAGAGTACTGGAGTGGGTTGCCATTGAAACANTGAAAAGTGAAAGTGAAGTCGCTCAGTCATGCCTGACTCTTAGCGACCCCATGGACTGCAGCCTACAAGGCTCCTCCATCCATGGGATTTTCCAGGCAAGAGTACTGGAGTGGGTTGCCATTGAAACAAACAGTCTATTTCTACTAAAAGTAGTTTGCTGAAATACCACTAAAAATTTGCTAATGTGATCTTTTTTTCTATAGCTTTTCTGTTGTGACATACAACACGCTAATGAATAAAAGGAAAAAGTACATCTCAATGATTTATTACAAAATAAATGCCTATGCAACAACCACTCAGATCATAAGATAGTAAAGGAACAGCATCTGAGAAGATTCCAGTGTCCATTCCTCCAGCAAGTCCTCTTTCCTTCCCAAAGCTGAATGTTAATCTGGCCACTAAAATATTATATGATTTTTCTAAAAATAATNCAACCACTCAGATCATAAGATAGTAAAGGAACAGCATCTGAGAAGATTCCAGTGTCCATTCCTCCAGCAAGTCCTCTTTCCTTCCCAAAGCTGAATGTTAATCTGGCCACTAAAATATTATATTATTTTTCTAAAAATAATAAAAGACTAGAGATCTCTTCAAGAAAATTAGAGATACCAAGGGAATGTTTCATGCAAAGATGGGCACAATAAAGGAAAGAAATGGTATAGACCTAACAGAAGCAGAAGATATTAAGAAGAAGTGGCAAGAATACACAGAAGGACGATACAAAAAAGATGTTCATGACCCAGATAACCATGATGGTGTGATCACTCACCTACAGCCAGACATCCTGGAATGTGAAGTCAAGTGAGCCTTAGGAAGCATCACTACAAACAAAGCTAGTGGAGGTGATGGAATTCCAGCTGAGCCATTTCAAATACTAAAAGATGATGCTCTGAAAGTGCTGCACTCAATATGCCAGCAAATTTGGAAAACTCAGTAGTGGCCATGGGACTGGAAAGGTCAGCTTTCATTCCAATCCCAAAGAAAGGTAATGCCAACAAATGTTAAAACTACCACACAATTGCACTCATCTGACATGGTAGCAAAATAATGGTCAACGTTCTTCAACCTAGGCTTCAACAGTATGTGAACCATGAACTTCCAGATGTTCAATCTGGATCTAGAAATGACAGAGGAACCATAGATCAAATTGCCAACAATGGCTGGATTATACAAAAAGCAAAAGAATTCCAGAAAAACATCTATTTCTGCTTTATTGACTATGCCAAAGCCTTTGACTGTGTGGATCACAACAAACTGTGGAAAATTCAAGAGATGGGAATACCAGACCATCTTACCTGCCTCCTGAGAAATCTGTATGCAGGTCAAGAAGCAACAGTTAGAACTGCATGGAACAATGGACTGGTTCCAAACTGGGAAAGGAATACGCAAGGCTGTATATTGTCACCCTGCTTATTTAACTTATATGCAGAGTACATCATGCAAAATGCTGAGCTGGATAAAGCACAAGCTGGAATCAAGAGAAATATCAATAACCCCAGATATGCAGATGACAACATCTTTATGGCAGAAAGCGAAGAGGAATGAAAGAGCCTCTTGATGAAAGTGAAAGAGGAGAGTGAAAAAGCTGGCTTAAAACTCAGCATTAAAAAAATGAAGATCATGGCATCTGGTCCCTATCATTTCATGGCAAACAGATGGGGAAACAATGGAAACAATGACAGACTTTCTTTTCTTGGGCTCCAAATCACTGCAGATAGTGACTGCAGCCATGAAATTAAGATACTTGCTCCTTGGAAGAAAAGCTATGACCAATCTAGACAGCATATTAAAAAGCAGAGATTACTTTGCCGAAAAAGGTCCAGCTAGTCAAAGCTATGGTTTTTCCAGTAGTCATGTACGGATGTGAGAGTTGGACTGTGAAGAAAGCTGAGTGCTGAAAAACTGACACTTTTGAACGGTTGTATTGGAGAAGACTCTTGAGAGTCCCTTGGACAGCAAGGAGATCCAACCAGTCCATCCTAAAGGAAACAGTCCTGAATATTCATTGGAAGGACTGATGCTCAATCTGAAACTCCAACACTCTGGCCACCTCATGCAAAGAACTGACTCACTGGAAAAGACCCTGATGCTGGCAAAGATTGAAGGCTGGAGAAAGGGACAACAGAGAATGAGATGGTTGGATGGCATCACTGACTTGATGGACATTGAGTTTGAGCAGGTTCTGGGAGTTGGTGATGGACAGGAAAGCCTGGCGTGCTGCGGTCCATGGTGTCACAGAGAGTTGGACACAGCTGAACGACTGAAGTGAACTGAAGAATAACAAACTAAACCCAAAGTTAGCAGAAAAAGGAAATAACAAGGAAAGAAAGAAACTAAAAAGATAATAGAAAAAAAATCAAGAACTGGCTTTTTGAAAAAATAAATAGAGAAATGGATAAATTCCTAGGAACATACAACTTCCCAAGACTGAAAAAAGGAGAAACAGAAAATCTGAATAAACAAATTACTAGTAAAAAATATTGAAACAATAATAAACAACCTCCCAACAAAGAAAAGTTAAGGACTAGATGGCTTCACTGGTGACCTATATTAAACCTGTAAAAAATAATACCACTCCTTCTCAAACTGTTTAAAAAATAAGACAAGGGAACACTTCCAAACTTGCTTTACAAGGGCAATATTACCCTGAAAAATACCAAAGCAAAGCAAGGTCACTGCAAGGAAAGAAAATTACAGGGCAATATTCTTAATGAACACAGGTGTAAAAATCCTTAACAAAATATCAGCAAACCAAATCCAACTGTACTTGGAAAGGATCATACACCATGATCAAATGGGGTTTATTCCAGGGAAGCAAAGATCATTCAATATATACAACTCAATTAAGGTTTTCTCAATAGACACAGAAAAAGCATTTAACAAACTTCAACATCTTTTCATGATAAAAAACTCTCAACAACAATGAGGGTATAGAAAGAATGAACATCATAATAATAAAGGTCATATATGACAGGCCTACAACTAACTTCAAACTCCAGTGCTGAAACGCTGAAAGACTTTTCTGTAAGATTAGGAACAAGATTTGGAAGACCACCGTCACTACTTTTATTCAGGATAGACCTGGAAAACCTAGCCAGAGCAACTAGGCAAGAAAAATAAAGTAAAGGCATCAGAATCAGAAAGGAAGAAATGAAACTGTCACTATTTGCAGATGACATGATACTACATATAGAAAATCCTAAAGACTGCACACACACACATACACACAAAGCTGGAATAAACGAATTCAATAAAGTTGCAGGATACAAATATATAAAAATCTGTTGCATATTTATAAACCAACCACTATCAGAAGGAGGAAAAAAAGTCTCATTTACAGCTGCATCAGAAATAATAAAATACCTGGGCATAAATGTAATCAAGGAGGTAAAAGACCTAAACTGACAACACACTAAACGACATCCTGTGCTCATGGGTACGAAAAACTTTGTTTAAACGTCCATAATATCTAAAGAAACCTACAAATTCAATGTGATTCCCATCAAAATTTTAATGGCATGCATCACAGAAACAGAAAAAAATCACGTCAACATTTGATGGAACTACATTAAGAGCCCAATTAGCCAAAGCAACCTTGAAAAAGAACAAAGTTGGAGGTGTCATGCTTTCTGATTTCAAACAGTATCACAAAGCTATCAAAACAGAATGGCAGTGGCATAAAAAGAGACATCAATGAAACAGAAGAGAGAGCCTAGAAATAAACTCATTATATAAGATCAATCATTTTGTGATAAGAATATACAATGGAGACAAGATAAGTCTTTTCAGTAAATGGTGTAAGAAAAACTGGACAGACACATGCGAAAGAATGCAGTTGCCTTCCTAGCTTACACCATACACAGAAGTTAACTGAAAATGTATTCAAGGCACAGAAGTCAGCCCTGAATTTAAAAAAACAAACAAACAAAAACTGAACTTTTGAATATAAGACCTGAAACCGTAAAACTCCAAGAATTTTAACAGAGGGAGGAAAGTTCCTAGACACTGGCCTTGACAAGGTTTTTCAGATTTGACACCAAAACCAAAAATAAACAAGAGAGTTTATCTGAGACTATATCAAACTACAAAGTTTCTGCACAGCAAAGGAATCTATAGAACAGGAGAAAATATTTTCAAACCACCTATCTGATAAAGGGTTAATATCCAAATAAGGAACTCATAAAACTCAACAGCAAAAAATAATAATGTATAAGAAACTGAACTAAAAAAATGGCAAAAGGACCCAAATAAATCCCCCCCCAAAGATGACATACAGATAGCCAACAGGCACATGAAAAGATGCTCAACATCACTAATCATCAAAGAAATGCACATCAAAATCACAATGAAATACCACCTCACATCTGCTAGGATGTGTAGTGTCAAAAAGATAAGAGATAAATGCTGGGGAGAATGTGGAGGAAAGGAACTCAGGCTCACTGGTGGTGAGAATGTAAACTGACACAGCCACTGTGGAAAACAGTACAGCGGCTCCTCTTGAAATTAGAAACAGAACTACCATGTGACCCAACAACCCCACTTCTGGGTCTACATCCCAAAGTTTTCCAAAGGAAACAAAGTCATGATCTCAAGGAGAGACATGTTCACCAAAGCATTATTCACAAGAGCCACAGTATGGAAACAATGTGTCTGTTAGTGGGTGAAGGAAAGAAAATGTGAGACACACAAACACACAGGCTGGCACACATACAAACAATGGAATATCATTCTCTCTTAAAGAAGAAGGAAAAAGGAAATCCCTGTCCTTTACAATGATAGGATGAACCTGGAAGGCACCATGCTAAGGGAAATTAGCTTGACAGAGAAAGACAAATACCTCAAATGTCTCACAATATTACTTAAATGTAGAATCTAGAAAAAGGAAAAGGTCAAACTCATAGAAACTGAGAGTAGAATGTTGTTGCTGAGCTAGGTGTTAGGGAAAATAGGGAGAGGTTGGTAAAAGGGTAAAAACTTTCAGTTATAAGATGAATAAGGTCTGAAGATCTAATGTACACATAGTGAGTATAGCCGATAAGCACTATACTGTGTAAGTAAAACTTGCTTAGGGAGTAGAAATTAAGTGTACTCCCTTTCTAAAAAAATAAATATGTAGGGTGATAGACATATTAAGTCAATTGAGGGAATCCTTTCTCAATGTGTAAGTATACTAAATCACCACACTGTAAAATTAAAGTATTTTAAAATTTTGTCAACTGTATCTCAATAAAGCTGAGGGGAAAAAAACCTTTATATTACTTTTCTCTTTCTGACTTAATATAATCATATAGTATATTTGATTTCATTCACTCAAAACTGTAGTTGTGAGTTTTAACCATGTTGTCTGTTACTGTAGCTCATTCGTGTTTACCATAGTAGGGTATTCCATTTCATGATTTTATTACAATGTATCTATTCTGTTGTTCCTACACATTTTGATTTTTTCCAGCTTGAAACTAATATGAATTATACTGCTATGTACATTTTTTGTAAATATCTAGTTATATGCATTTCTATGCAGTAGAACTGTGGAGTAATTGGGCATGCATATCCCTGACATAAGCAGATTATGCCAAACTGCTTCCCAAAGTAGCAACAACAATGTCCTTTTCCACCAGCAGTGTATAAGACTTTACACTGCATTATATCAAAACAGTGATTCTCAGTATGTGATCTGTGGTTATCTGGGGTTTCCCAAGATTCTTTCAGGAGGTTTGTAGAGTCAAAACTATTCTCCTAATATTAGTAAGTTACTTGTCTTTGTCATTGCGTTGATATTTGCCCTGATAGTGCAACAACAGTGGCTAAATCTGCTGGTATCTCAGTTCAAATCATGGCAGGGGACTAAACTTTACTATAGTCATTGTATACATTCTTCACCACTATGTGTTCATAATGAAAAAAATAAAAGCCAGACTAAAGAATGTCTCCGAAGAAGCTGTTTCAAAAATTATTTTTTTAAGTCTTTACTGAATTTGTTACAGTATTACTTCTATGTCGTGTTTTCTTAGCCGGGAGGCATATAGGATCTTAGCTCCCAACCACGCATCTAACTTGTACTCCTTGCATTGGAAGGCAAAGTCTTAACCAATGGACCACCAGGGAAGCCCCTCAATAATTACTTTTATTAAATACTGACCTTTGGTACATGCCTTTCTAATATCTGATGTAACAAAACAGGAAGTACACATAAAGCCCTTGTGCTGCATGGTGAAGTGCGACTGTTGTTGCAAACAAAAGCACCTGTGTAACTGCACTGAGAGCTGAGCAAGCTGCTTCACGTGTGTGCTTGGTCGCACAGTCATGTCCAACTCTTTGTGACCCCATGGACTGTAGCCCGCCAGGCTCCTCTGTTCATGGGATTCTCCAGGCAAGAATACTGGAGTGGGTTGCCATGCCCTCCTCCAGGGGATCTTCCTGACCCAAGGATCGAACCCAATCTCCCACACTGCAGGCAGAGTCTTTGTGTTATGAGCCACCAGGGAAGCTTTATGGACACCGTTTTTTTACTTGAAAGGTTGACATGGTTATTCAGTCTTGAATATTTCAGTAACGTTTTCTCAAAAACAACTGAAGGGAGACTACTGCCACAAGGAACACTACTGATGGAATTTTTTTTTTTTTTAAACCAAGGATAAAATTTGAGCTCTGAAGCAAAAATTGAGATTTTGAAAAACGTGCATCTGCCACTGTGACCATGATAGCATTCCAGTCTTTACAGACTTTCATGATGAGACAGAGTGATATTATTGAATACAAATGTTTAAAAAATCTGCATAATTCAGGGAATCAGCACTATGCAATTAACAAATGATTAATGCTACAAAATTATACATCATAAAAGATTCACAAAAATTTTAAGCTAAACCAAAGGATTTCAAAGTAACAAAGTATGAAAGCACGAAAATATATCTGTTATAGTATGAACTGGAAAGAGTATTTCAGCCAGCAGAGTGGTCAGTACCTTAAGATACCAGTACAGATTCCACACTGTAACTAATCTTTAAGAAACCATCATTTGCTGAGTTGTGGAATAGAATCAAAAAACAGGCACAACCATCTAAAAGGCTATCAGAACACTCCTTTTTCCAGTTACATACCTACACAATGTTACATTTTAATATACTTCAACTAAAACAACCTGTTGTAACAGACTAAATGCAGACACAAATAAGTGGATACAGATGTCTTGTACTAGATAGACAGTAATGAAATGTGCAAATATGTACAAAAATACCACTCTTCTAATTCTTTTTTAGAAAATATACTTATTCACATAAATATTTTACATATGCTAAAATATAATGAACTGATGAGTTTTAGGTGGAGTAATAAATATTTACATTTTTTTCTCAGCTTTGATGGCTAATATGACAAATACCAACACACTATGTCTCATGGTCCCCCATAACTTTAATGTCAAGGGGCCTGGGGAACTGCTGAACCAAAACAATCTCTTTGGGATTGCAAAGAGTTGGACATGACTGAGTGACTGAACTGAACTGATCAAAGTTTATTAGTGAACAATATAACCCAGTCTTTCTCTGTACAATAGAAAAAAATTTTGCTAAGCTGTTTTGCCAACAGAAGACAGAAAATGCAGAGCCAAGAAAAGGGAACCCAAGAACTACTAAATATTTTTAAATGTGTTTCCCCAAAAAGCTTCATATTATGGGGCTCTGAAATCCTGTTTCTTTGAGGTCTTCCAAGAAAATACATATTTTTGAATTGCTCTCCAGGTATCTGACACAAGTCTGACTCTGTGTCCTTGTAAAGTATGTAGCAAGGAGAGTAAGCACCAGTTAAAGAGTGGAAATCAATATTATCAGCAATGGAAATTTCATTTGACCTCCATAGTTACTGAAGTACCTACATCCTATTTTACCTCTTCCCATCTTCTACTTTGTCCCCACCTTCCCATATTTTCCCCTGTTCCATTTACTCATAATACCAGAGAGGAAAAATTGAGAAGTGAATGTACAAAGAGGAAGCATGGCACAGAAACTTAAGAGGTCTCAAATCAAAACAGCATGCCCTTGCGGTGTTTCCTCTAAGCTTCAATTTCCTTTAAAGAGCATGAAGGAAAGAGACAGCACTCACCGTCTGTAAGTTCCACGTAACCAGTATCTGTTTTCTCTCCTTACTCCAACTAAGGGTTTATAGACAGGCTATGCCTTTTGTGATACAGATAATACAGAATCTAAGAACCTTTGAGTTAGATGAGACCTTAACAGAATGTTCCTTTCATTATAAAAGAAAAGACCCTAAAGCTGAAAAATGTGTTAAAATGTTAAGCCAAATGTCACACACAACCAGTTTTTGGCAAGACCAGCAGCAGATTCCAAATTTCTCAGTTTCCAGTACAATCATCTCTCTGAAATATGAGGTTGCTCCCCTATTTTCTTTCTCTGTGCAACAGGAATATTGCTATTGGATTCAAAATGCTTTTTTTTTTTAAAGTGTTAGTCTCTTTTAAGTATTGAAATTCTGATCATATAAAACAAAACACAGGAAATAAATCTGTCATACAGTCCCCAAAGATATGTGGGTTTTAAGTTTTATGTTCTGCATCGAGCTGTCTCAAAGGGGGCTGCCATCACACTATAGGAATCACCCTTGCACACCATGAAATTCCATCTCATAGATGAAAACTAACGCCAGGGGAAACAGGCTCAATTAACTGAATCCTCTTTGGTTTTGTTAGTTTTGAGACGCTCCTGTTATTAACAAGCCATGTAAGTAAGCCTTTCACTGATCTAATAATTTCCAACAAGTCCTACTGATGTTTCCATATTTCCCAGTTGCTACAAATATGTGTATCTTGGTGTACACTGAACCTCAAGTATAAAAATAATCTTTCTCAAAATAAGGACCCACTTGCATTCCAGAACACCCACTAACTAGAACACCCACTCTTAGCCCTCAGAAAGGATTCATTTTGGCAACTATTTGATCAGTAGGAAAGGAAGTTATTAGCTTAGATTGTTTGTAAACAGTCTGCCTCCCTGCTGAGCAGCCTGAGAAAGAACCAACATGGAAAGAACGAAGAAACAGATCTGGGGAGCCTGCAGGATCAGAGGGTGACACTGGGGCAAAACAAAAGGTAATAAACAATAGTGCCTCCTTATTATTATTATTATTACTTTTAGGAAAGAAACACAATGCAAACTGCCCAGTCAAATTTGCTCCCAAATGTAAAGGGGTCAGGGAAAACACACCAAACATTTTCTTCATTATCATTCAAAGGATTTTGGCTTATTAGTTGTCAGGCTGGGGCTACAGAGATGAATATATGGTCCCAGTTCGTTAACTACCCTCTTATACCAATTTTCTAGCTTTCTGTGAGAAGGGAGATCTGCTGTTCACAATTTCTCAACCACTCATACAAATCAATTAAATGAACATTTCCTCCCACTTCAGTGTGCTAAAGGTAAAAAGTGAGATTCTGGGGAGGAGGAGGTGACAGGGAATTATTCAAGTAGTGAAGGCAAACTTGGAATATTGCTTATTAGAAAAATTTCCCTTTAGCTCTCATGGACCATGAAACATGGATTTCAGATGTTTTCTTCAACACCTAAAACTTTTTTTTTGCCTCTTCCTATTTTTATTGTTACTTCAGGAGCTGGTGAGTTATCACCTTATACCTAAATTTTATGCCAATGGCTACCATCTCCTACTCCCCACTTCTAACCTAGTCTTGCTGCTTTCTCCCGTAAGTCTTTTCCAGGCTTATAAACCTTACTGATTTCACAGTGCGTCCTCTGCTCTGTCCTAACCTATCTTACCTTTTCAGGCTTCTTTCCTATTATTCTCCATTAAAAACACCCAGAAAGAGAAAAACATGCTGACAGTATTCTTCAAACCTAAGTAATCTCCAGTCATCCTTGAGTGTTTGCAGATGCTGTATTTTTCCCCTGGAATGCACTTGTGCCTCTCCCCATTGAGAAAGAATGCTTTACCAATCTTTTACAGCTTAATTATATATTGCTTTATAATGTTATGCAACTCTGTATGTATCCATCTCTTCTGCTGGAATATAAGGTCCTTATTGGCAGGGACTATTTTATATTACTTTTAACCTCGCTAAAGGACCTGGCTCTGACTAAACACACTAGGCATTTAATAAATATTTAAAAACCAAAACTGCAGTAAGTATCAAGTTGTTTAGTCGCTAGGTCATGTCTGATTCTTTAGCAACCCCAAAGACTAGAGCCCGCCAGGCTCCTCTGTCCTTGGGATTTCCCAGGTAAGAATATTGGAGTGGGTTGCCATTTCCTTCTCCAGGGGATCTTTCCAACCTAGGGATCAAACCCACGTCTCCTGCGTTGGCAGGCAGATTCTTTATCACTGAGCCACCTGGGAAGCCGCACTAAGTATCAAGAATCCTCATCAAATTTCCTCTTATGAAAACTAATCACTTATCTCCCATGCCTCCTCTCAATATAAAAACTGAATGCAACCAACTATAACTAAGATGACATAGTTTCTTGCAGTTGCTATGAAGTGTACAACAGGTTACTGACAACTGGACCAGAAAAACTTGGTCATCCTTCACCTCTGGCTGTGGTACTGAGAGATAATACACAAATTTCATCATTTGATGCTGTTTAAAAATCATACAAAAAAAGTTCGTATCATTTGGGGGGATCAAAGTGTCTCTCGAGTCAAAAATGCCAGGGACTGCTCCCTTCAAGGATGGCGTTAGCTTAGACTGTTTGTAAACAGTGTGCTTTCCCACTGAATAACCTGAGAAAGAAAGAACAAGGAAAGAACCAACAGTATTTCCATCAAAAACCCATTCACCCAAACAATCGAATGGTTCTGGTCCTAAAGAGTATAAGCTCAAAAGGCTTCCTAGTATTTACAAAGCTGACATTTTCACTTATGATCATTTAACTGAATTCTGCTGCTGCTAAGTTGCTTCAGTCGTGTCCAACTCTGTGCGACCCCATAGACGGCAGCCCACCAGGCTCCCTCGTCCCTGGGATTCTCCAGGCAAGAACACTGGGGTGGGTTGCCATTTCCTTCTCCAATGCATTAAAGTGAAAAGTGAAAGTAAAGTCGCTCAGTCATGTCTGACTCTTAGCGACCTCATGGACTGCAGCCTACCAGGCTCCTCCGTCCATGGGATTTTCCAGGCAAGAGTACTGGAGTGGGATGCCATTGCCTTCTCTGTAACTGAATTCTACTGAATTTTAATTCCTGTACTGACAACATGCAAGTTCATGTTAAAACAAAAAGGAAAATCCACTTTCCACTTTATTTAGCAACGGAAACAACCATTTGTAGGAAAAAAAAAATCCCCTCCATATTAATAGTTCGAAAGGTTGGCAGCAGTCCTGATCTAGTTAACATAACTACTTCTGGGAAAACATAGGCCAAGAGTAGAGATAAGAAAAACAAAACAAACATGTGCCCTGGTACTGACATGCAAAAACTACTTTTTAAATATATCCAGATTCCAATGAATCTATGGTTTCAAGTCTGGTCTAAACTACTATCATCTGTTTAGCTGGATTATGGGATTAGACTCAACTGGTTTTTCTTCTTCTGTACTTAACCACCCACCATTTATTCTCCATACAGCAGCCAGAATGATCTCATTAAGACACTAGTGATTTACGTTACTCCTTCTAAAACTCTCCAGTGATTTGCCATTTCATGCAGAGTTAGAGCTCTTATAATGCCTGCCAAGTCCTGTGTCCAAGATCCCTAGCGGAAATGTTTCTGGTTATTGCATGAAGAAGGGGAGCACCTTCAGTTTAGTTGGTCCTCCCAGAGTGTCAAACAGCCCACGGAACATTCATGTTAGTGAACTATGTGAGTTTTGTCCTTTCATTATACTCTGAATTTTCCAGAATGCCTCGTTCATGTAAATTAAGGGAAGGCTGCACTTTGATATAGGACATTATCAATAATTATTCACCATTTCACAAAATCCCATCACAATTACTGTTTACAGTATTTGAGTCAGCAATACACACACATGCTTAAGTCCTAACTTATACCTCTTAAAGTCAGACATTCTACATAATCACTACTTGTATTCTAAACTGGCATACATAATGAAACATACTACTTTCATTTATGTCTTCTTTATATTAAGTTGGAAACATGGTATTATTCTCTTTAAGTGCTTATATTATCTGTATTTCATTTCAGAGGAGAAAAGGGATTTGATTTGTGTAAATATATACAACATATTACAAATATATAAAATAGAGTGTTTCATCTTATCATGTCCCTGCACCACATGCACTTACTCTTACACTCCTCATCCCCACTATTCTTCCCATCATTCACCATGCTCCACCCAGTGTCCTTCAGGACTACTTCTTGAAAACTTCAGGCAGTTCCAGCCACAGGACCTTTGTACTTGCTGTTCCTTCTGACTGGAGTGTTCCTTCCCCAAGTATCAACATTACTCACTCTCTCAACTCCAATTCTGACTATTCAATAAAGAGTACTGCATGCCATAAATTGTGGAAAAACATTTGCAACAATATACTCAATGAAAGACTGATACCCAGAAAATAAAAACACTGATATGCAATATATAACATAGATAATCAACAAGGACCTCATCTGTAGCACAGGGAACTACGCCCAATATTTTGTAATAACCAATAAGGGAAAGGAGATCAGTCCTGGGATTTCTCTGGAAGGAATGATGCTAAAGCTGAAACTCCAGTACTTTGGCCACCTCATGCGAAGAGTTGACTCATTGGAAAAGACACTGATGCTGGGAGAGATTGAGGGCAGGAGGAGAAGGGGACGACCGAGGATGAGATGGCTGGATGGCATCACTGACTCGATAGACTTGAGTCTAAGTGAACTCCGGGAGTTGGTGATGGATAGGGAGGCCTGGCGTGCTGCGATTCATGGGGTGGCAAAGAGTCGAACACGACTGAGCAACTGAACTGAACTGAATAAGAGAAAGGAATCTGAAAAAGAATATATATATATATGTATAATTGAATTATTTTGCTGTATACCTGAAACTAACACAATACTGTCAGAGAATGCAATGGCAACCCACTCTACTACTCTTGCCTGGAAAATCCCATGGATGGAGGGGCCTGGTGGGCTGCAGTCCATGGGGTCGCTAGGAGTCGGACACGACTAAGTGACTTCACTTTCACTTTTCACTTTCATCCATTGGAGAAGGAAATGGCAACCCACTCCAGTGTTCTTGCCTGGAGAATCCCAGGGACAGGGGAGCCTGGTGGGCTGCTGTCTATGGGGTCACACAGAGTCGGACACGACTGAAGCGACTTAGCAACACAATACTGTACATCAACTATACCTCAATAAATAAATAAAACCTGCAAAAAACAAACATACAAAAAGACAAACATACAAACATACAAAAAGTATTACAGAAGAGGAAACGAGTAGTCAATAATCATAAGAAAAAAAATCTCAATTTCAATAATTATCAGGAAAAAGCAAATTAAAATCACATCAAGATCCCATTTCCCATCCATGAGGTTTGCAAAAGTTTAAGACTGAAAATACTGGATACTGGCAAAGATGTGGAACAGCACACCCTGCTGACAGGAGTTTAAATTCCTCCTTCCCTCTAAAAATTTACATTTGTTTAGTTAGGCTGAAGCTATGAACATGTACTTCCACTATTCTGTAGGTATACCTGAAGGCATACTGGAATTACCTAGAAAGCCTCAAAGAAATACAAATGCTTGAGTCCTATTTCCCAGAGATTCTTACTTAATAGAAATATAATACTGAGGGGGAAAAGCTCATCTGAGAAAAACAGTATGATTCCATTTGCGTTAAGTTGAGAACCATTCAAATTGAAACAATATTTTTCCTAGGGATCCTTCCATATGGCAAAACTATTTTTTTTAAGAAAGCATAAGAATAAAAAACACAAAATCAGCATAGTGGGAAAAGGCGGGAGATGGAACAGGGAGGGCAGAGTGGAGGATAAAAGGACCTTATAATGCCCTATTTCTTAAGTTTAGTATTTAGTGGTACAACTGTATGCCTTATACTGCACAGAGCTTATACTAATAGGTTATTTATACACACAGAAGTGCAGTACCCATAGTTCTTGCCAACACCGCTGCTGCTGCTGCTAAGTCGCTTCAGCCATGTCGGACTCTGTGCAACCCCACAGACAGCAGCCCATCAGGCTCTGGAGTCCCTGGGATTCTCCAGGCAAGAACGCTGGAGTGGGTTGCCATTTCCTTCTCCAATGCATGAAAGTGAAAAGTGAAAGTGAAGTTGCTCAGTTGTGTCCAACTCTTCGCGACCCCAAGGACTGCAGCCTTCCAGGCTCCTCCGTCCATGGGATTTTCCAGGCAAGAGAACTGGAGTGGGGTGCCATTACCACTAGCTTATCAGTAAATGCTGTTATGATCCTTCCCCCAGGAAAATAAAAGCTTGTCTTGAAAGAATGATCAAAAGAAAGGACAAGGATGCATTACTTCAATGTGGTGCTCATTCTTAACAGTTGTCTTTACCTAATAAAAAGAGTCTCATTTAATCTCAGAATTTTACCCAAAGCCTTGGTATCTTTTCTCAAAAGCTCACTTCAGGAATCATTATGGTATGACAAGCATTTACTTTCCAGCTAAACAGATCTTTTTAAAATTACAACTCTGGCCTTTATTGCGTGACGTTTGAGAAATTCTACCTCTGTCAGATTTCCCCATGTTAAAAATTTTTTTTTATTCATTCAACAAATATTTATGGAGAAACTATAATGCATATAATATTAAACAATAATGTACTAGATACTCATTGTTTCTGTTCTTCTGAAGGCAAACTTATTCCTATTTCAAAGGGCTGCTGAAAAGATCCTATAATACATATAAAGGAACTTGACATGGCGCCTGAAATATACTTGGTATTCAATATATGCTACTTCTCTTTCTGCCTGGATTACTTAAAGCTAATGAGGTGGATTGTTCCTTTTAAAGTCCTAATAGTTTAACATTATAAAAAATCAATAAAATAATATATATGACAAAGAAAAAGAGGAAAACAATAGAATGGGAAAGAAAAGAAATCTCTTCAAGAAAATTAGAGATACTTTGCCCATTTCATGCAAAGATGGACTCAATAAAGGACATAAATTGTATGGACCTAACAGAAGCAGAAGATATTAAGAAGAGATGGCAAGAATACACAGAAGAAATGAATAAAAAAAGATCTTCACGACCCAGATAATCACGATGGTGTGATCACTCACCTAGAGCTTGACATCCTGGAATGTGAACCAATTGGACCTTAGGAAGCATCCCTACAAACAAAGCCAGTGGAGGTGATGGAATTCCAGTTGAGCTATTTCAAATCCTAAAAGATGATACTGTGAAAGTGCTGCACTCAATATGCCAGCAAATTTGGAAAACTCAGCAGTGGCCACAGGACTGGAAAAGTTCAGTTTTCATTCCAATCCCAAAGAAAGGCTATGCCAAAGAATGCTCAAACTACCACACAATTACACTCATCTCACACAGCCTTTGACTGTGTAGATCACAATGAACTGTGGAAAATGATGAAAGAGATGGGCATACCAGAACACCTGACCTGCCTCTTGAAAAACCTGTATGCAGGTCAGGAAGCAGCAGTTAGAACTGGACATGGAACAACAGACTGGTTCCAAACAGGAAAAGAAGTACATCAAAGCTGTATATTGTCACCCTGCTTATTTAACTTCTATGCAGAGTACATCATGAGAAATGCTGGGCTGGAAGAATCACAAGCTGGAATAAGATTGCTGGGAGAAATATCAATAACCTCAGATATGCAGATGACACCACCCTTATGGCAGAAAGTGAAGAACTAAAAAGCCTCTAGATGAA